>CM021102.1:594868686-595006713 GCA_007115665.2 Sequoiadendron giganteum | reverse complement strand
TCTCCTTTATCAATATTTCTTAACTCAAAAGTATTTCTTGCACTACTCCCATATACAATATGGAATGGAGATTTACCAGTACTCCTATTGACATAATTGTTATATGCAAAATCTACTGTGGAAAAACCAAATCCCATCCCTTGGGATTATCCCCTACTAAGCATCTCAACAGCTTGCCCAAACTCCTATTTACAACATCTTTCTTCCCATTAGTTTGTGGATGGTGTGTAGAACTAAACTTTAAATCAGTCTTCAATTTCTTCCACGGTGTTCTTCAAAAATACCCAACAAATTTGGTATCTTGATCTGAGACTATACTCTTTGGTAGACCATGTAGTCTAACCACTTCTTTGAAAAATAACTTTGCGATGTGAACATCACTAGTCTCATGAAATTAAATGTGCCATCTTTGAAAATCTATCCACCACCAAAATGTTTAATTGTGTCCTCTCTATGCTTGTGGTAAATCAAGAACAAAGACCATGCTAATATCTTCCTACGATCTCTTTGGTATAGGTATTGGTTGATATAGCCTGGTAAACTGACTTACTCCTTTGGCCATTTGGCATGATTTGCAACTTTGCACATACTTCTTCACATCCTAATGCAAGTATGGACAATAATAATTCCCACTAATAAGAGCAATGGTCTTATCTCAACCAAAGTGTCATACCAATCCTCCACTATGATTCTCATTAACCAAGTTCTCTCTTATAGAACTCCTTGGAATGTACAACTAGATTTTATTTGAACACCGTACCATTTTGGATTATGAAAACCAACCATCTCATCCTATCCAAAGAAACAAATTTCAAACAAGCCTTCCAAGCCTCTACAAATTTTAGTTCATTGTATTCAACAACCTATATCTCAATCTTTATTAACAAGTTTTTCCTTTTTCTTAAGGCATTTGCAACTTTATTTGACCTTCCAATCTTGTGTTTTGAAACAAAAATATAACTCTATAAAAACTCAACCCATTTTAAGTTCCTTTGATTCAATTTCCTTGACTATTAAGATATTGTAAAACATGATGATCAATATATATATAAAGAAATATTTGGCAACAAATAATATGTCCATTTTTTTAAAGCTTGAGCTATAGCATAAAAATATCAATCATAGATGGAACACTTTTTTGGGCATCATTAAGTTTCTCACCAAAATAGGAAACATGCTTACCTTACTAACTCAAAACAACTCCTATGGAACTGCCACTAGCATTGCAATCTATTTGAAATACCTTATTGAAATTTGAAAGTGCCAAAACAAGTTGATTCATGAACTCTTCAATAGATCAAAACTCTTAGCTACTCCTATAGTCCACTTAAACTCCTTTCTATCACATCTCGTTGTCTTCGTTAGGGTGCAAAAATAATACAAAAATTCTTAATTTTTTTATAAAAACTTGCTAGATCGTGAAATGATCTTACTTCTATAACACTCCTTGGTGTAGGCCACTCAACGATAGCCTTTACTTTCTCTAGGTCCATCTTAAGATCCTCAACTAAGACACAAATCCTAGATATATCAACTCCTTCAAAAAAATTCCTTTCTTTAGGTTAATAAGTAACTTCTCTTCCTCAACTCTCAAAAAATCTATGAATATATATCTGGTGCACTTGCAAATTCTTACTAAAAATTAAAATTTCAACAACGTAAACATTGAAAAATTTACCCAAAAATTATTTCAATACCTCATTTATGAGCCACATGAATGTGCTCAGTATATTGGTTAGCCCAAATGGCATGACTAACCACTCATACGATCCCTCAATTTTGAAGGTTGTCTTCTATTCATCTCCTTCTTTGTTCTAGATCTGATGATATCCACTCTTCAAATATCTTCATGAAGTAATTGGATCCCTCAATCAATCCATTATTTCATCCATCCTTGGCAATGGGAATCTATATTTGATCATAATATTATTGATGGCTCAAGAGTATGTACACATTCTCCACTCTCCACATTTATTTGATGCTAGTACTGTAGGTACTGGACATGGGCTCAAGCTCTCTCAGATCAATTCTTTCTTCAAAAACTCTTGAAATTTTCTATTTAGCTCCTCATTCTATACAACAGTTGTTTTATGGGCTACCTTATTTGGAAAACTAGCTCTTGGTATCAAATCCATCTGGTGACTAGTCTTCCTCATTTGTGGAAAACCTTCAAGTACATTATCAGATACAATTTCATAGAATTCTTCCAAAAAAATCTAAAAATTCTACTAGCACATCTTTTTTTTGACTCCGGGAATCAATACAAAGCATACATGATCATGCTTCATACCATCAAAAAAAATTCTACCATCAACCAAATAAACTCGTGCTTGACCATATAATTTTCCTCCCACCTCCTTCAAGGGCTTAAAATTGTGATGAACTCCATCCTTTGTTAGGGAATATGTATTAGCATGGACATCATGAACAACACACCAATCAAATTACCATGAACTCCCTAGTAATAAATGACATGAATCCATAGGCATGATATCACAAAGTGCCTCATCATGGCAGTTCCCAATCTTAAACTTTACTAAGAATTTCCCATTCACCAAAGCTTTGTGGTCCTTCTACAACCATGTAATGTGATATGGATGTGTATGTATCCTCCTTTATAACTGCAATTTGTTAACCATATCTTTTGAAACAATATTATTGATGCTACTACTATCAATGATAAATTAATTGTTAGGAAAAGGTGTGTTGCCCACCTTGCACAATGTTATAATAATATATTTTATTATTATGTGGTGCACCTAGGGGAACTAGGGATGTATGCATCACATAGGTTAGTATTCTTTGGGCCACTTTATGTTTTGTATGTAACATTAGATTAAATGTTTAATGTGGGGTTACACATGAGAAAAATATTTAATGTTGGGAAAACTTAGTACCAACATTAAATGTGGGGGTTAATGGTTTTGTAAGCTCATGGTATTAATCACATGGTTTTATGTAATACCAATTGGTGGTTTTGTGTGAGATTGTATATATAAAAGAAAACACATGGTTAGTTGTCTAAGGTTGGATAGTTGGCTATTTTGGCTAAGGGCTTGAGAGCATCTCTTGTTGGAATTTGTGAGGGTTGAAGTATGGCATCTGATGTGTGGTTACATGCTTGTTCACATGGATTTCTTGTAGAGGGATTGATGTTTCAAGGGTGTTCATGGAGGACTTTTGAGATGTATTGTAATATTTATTGTTGAATACTACATGAAGGATGGATTCTTTTGGAGGTTGGGGTTTTCCCTCTTAAGGGTTAAATTTGTAGGGTATATCTTGTGTCATCTTTGATGGTATGTTGTCTATTCTTTTGCATATAGATTTTGAATACTTGTTTGCATAGATTTATCTATTTGGGTTATGTGGAAATTATAATTTGGTATTAGAGCCATGGTTGTGGTTTGTATAGCCCTTTTTAAAGTAGATTTGGTGAATAGTTGAATCCAAGGCTTGTAGGGAAAAAATTACGATATTGCAAGATATGAGGGTTTTGTGTAGGTTGTTTTTGCATATTTGGGGTTTTGAGGTTGCAGATCTATGGTTATTTTTTACAAATTTGGGTTTATGAATATTTGTTGTAAAAAAGGGTTTTTTTATGGATGTTCAACGTGACACTATAGGATTTGACCCCAATTTTCAACGGCCTTTCGTCGGAATCTCGACGAAACATTGTTGGCCGACCGACGATTAACAGAAGTCAACGTCGTCGCTCAAATTTCTTCTACATCCCGACGGGTTGCAAAACGTCGACCTCACGATGCATGCTCGTTGGAACTGCGACGCCAACTTCGTCGATCGCGCGATGAACAGTGCCCGGATGATGGGAGGCATACCTTCACCAAACTATCGGATTAACAACGTACGTCTGTCGCCATTATGACACAAATTCGACATATTGGGAATATTGTTGAGAGATCAATATTGTTATAGCGATCAAAATTGCCTGAGAAGATATTTCGGGAGGACTGGATTTTTGTCTCAATGATAACTTTTCATCGTCGAGATACACATCTTGTCTCATCGACAAAGCACAAGGGAAGCATATCGGCAAGACATATATTATCGGAGTAAGTTCTGAAGGTCTACCCGAGCAACTATATGATGCCGATAAGATTACATTGGCAGGAGTCTTGGAGACATAATTTAGATTGAAATAGCGATAGAAGTTCGTCGAATGAGGGACAAAATAGGCAAGTCATTACGGCGAAACTTCGTCGGATAGATTGCAAATTCATCGGACGTTTTCGTGGTTTGTCGTATATTCGACGAGAAAGTGCACATTTTAAAAAAAAAACCTATTCGTTGAAAGATCAAGACTATTACAGCGATCAAAATTGCCTAAGAAGATATATCGGGAGGATTGGTTTATTGTCTTAGTGATAAATTTTCATCGGCAAGATAGACATATTGTCTCACTGAGGAAATCATATTGGCAAGACATATATCATCGGAGTAAGTTTTGAATGTCTACCTGAGCAGCTATATGACGCTGATAAGATTACATCGGCAGGAGTCTTGGCGACATAGTTTAGATTGAAATAGCGATAGAAGTTCGTCGAACGAGCGATGAAATAGGCAAGTCATTACGACAAAAATTCGTCGGATACATTGCAAATTCATCGGACATTTTTTCGGTTCGTTGTAAAATTGACGAGAAAGTGCACTTTAAAAAAAAAAACCTATTCGTTGAAATGTAGGGATATCGGTGAAAGATGAAGACTATTCCAACGATCAAAATTGCCTGAGAAGATATATCGGGAGGACTGGTTTTCTGTCTCAGCGATAACTTTTCATCGACGAGATACACATATTGTCTCATCAAGGGAAGCATATCGGCAAGACATATATCATCAGAGTAAGTTCTGAAGGTCTACCAAAGCAGCTATATGACGCTGATAAGATTACATTGGCAGGAGTCTTGGCGACATAGTTTAGATTGAAATAGCAACAGAAGTTCGTCGAACGAGCGACGAAATAGGCAAGTCATTACGGTGAAACTTCGTCGGATACATTGCAAATTCGTCAGATGTTTTTTCGGTTCATCGTAAATTCGACGAGAAAGTGCATTTTTTTTTGAAAACCTTTTCGTTGAAAGATCAAGACTATTATAGCGATTTGAGGCCTGTTTGTAGCAGCAATAATGATAACTATTTTCTTGGCTATCATACAAGCCATCTCCATCAACAGAGCTTTGAAACCAAATCCACACACAACACAATGTTCATAGTGAAAAGTTAGCACTTTCTTTCATCTTTGCAGATTGGTTTGATGCTTCAAATGATGCATTTCTTATATTGAAAAGTGCATTACTTACCTTTTTGAGCTTCTCTTTGTTTTGAGAGTAGTTTAATAATCTCTACTTAATAGGGCCAACCACGTGAAGGTGGAAGCTCATTTGGCCCTCCTCCTCCCCCTCCCCTCGTCCCCCTCACATCACTCTCAATTCCCCATACCCGATCATATAACATTAATCATTCATTCATCCATTAATAACATATAACATTCATTCATTAACATATAACATTTTTTCATTAACATATTTAGATTCATTCATTAACATATTTCATTTTTTCAGTTTTTACATATTATCAAAAATATGGCTGTCATAATATGATTACAATCACTTTTTTTTTTGTTTCTTTTTTGCAGCTAAAAAAAGTTGAAGTGGAGTATCATTTTCAAAATCATCTATCCCCCCTTGAGTTGTTTCGAGCTCTGCTCATGTTCTTAATGTACGCCTAGTGTGTACTCACAACTGCGTGGACGCGGCTGCAAGGGGGGGTCTGCTGCAATAGCAAAGAAATGTTAAATTGATATGTTTTATTATTATTGTTACACATATTTCATTAATTAAAAGAACATCAGAGTGGTGCTCTTTACCTGATTGGGCCACATCATGTTCTTGATATTGTCTTATAGCCTCATGCTCAACATGTTGAACACCCTCTAAATCCTGATCTGGAGTTGAAACACGAAAGATTACATTAATTAATACACCAATTGCAATTAAAAATGTTTAAAAGAACATTAGAGTGGTCCTGCTTACCTGATGGAGCCACATCATGTTCCTGATCTTGTCTAGCCTGATCATGCTCAACATGTTGATCACGCTCTACATGCTCTAAAGTTGAAACACGAAAGGTTACATTCATTAATACACTAAATGCAATTAAAGATGTTTAATTGTATTAATCCATACTGCATTTTGTATAGCACATGAATACATCTAGTACCGGGATGCACACCATGGCCTTCATCGGCGGGTTGCACTCCACCCTCACTAGGCTGCATTCCAATGTCATGTGCAAGATTATCATTGCTTATCTATGTAAAACAAATAGGCACATTATTATGGTGGAAATTAATATTGAACAGATTGCACAAGTATTCAATTTGAAATAAACTTTATTGAGTTTATTTACCTGCGTGTTGGATGCAGTGGAAGATTGTGTTTGCCCAGTCGAGACTCTTAGTTGTTCAGTCAGGGCTCCATAGCCTTGGTCGAAGGCAATCTTTAGGTCCTCTTGTGTGGGCACTCTGTTGAAATCAAAGCCCTGCATTTTTGCATGCGATCATGAATTTTGCTTCTATGATGTGATAAAACCAAAATTGTTTGCAATTTATTATTTGGATGCAATATTTCATTTATTGATACTTACAAATCGTGCGGCTACTTTCATATAACCACCAGAGCCAAGTTTGTGCTGCCCGTGTTTTTCTAGTCTTGCCTTTGTTGCCTTTGATGTGTCGGGCAGCCTATGAAAAATTTGAAATACGTTAGATTATGTAAAAAGAAAGATTAATCAGTATATAATTAAATTGTTGATAGTATTACATACCTTCCTTGGCCCGGTAGTATCTTTCCTTTCTTCTTTTCAGCCTTCTCCTTTCCATCCGACACCAAGTCCTTCCACTCCCTTTCCGAAATCATGGGGGGATGCTCGTACTTTCTGTTCTTCTCTAAATGTGACCTATATTGGTCCCTCACATACTTTAGATAGGTACCAACTTTCTTAAGGACCTTGGTTCGGTTGAATGTTTTATCACCGAACAACACAACTAAACGGTTAATGAGCTCATCTTTTAAATCTTGATTTTGGGCATTCCACCGTGTATGTATGGTGGGCCCGAAGAGCTCCAATGAAATATCACTTAGATGTTTATAAAAAACATCATTTCCTACAATTATAATGTAGGAAAATATTGCCATTTTGTAAATCAATATAATAGGGCGCTATCCCCACTATTAGCACTTACTTAAAAAATAATAATAATAATTAAAACATTTTAAAGTACCTGGGACCTTCTCTATCTTTATGGGAAGGAAATCCTCGGTCACCACAAATATGACCGGCAATGTTCCCGTACTAGTAATATGGGAAGATCCAAGAAATGCTACTAAAACATCACCAGTAGTAGTGGCCTTTGCATCCACAGGTACTGACACATGTAGTGGCATGTGTTCCTTGCCAGAGGGTGGACTACAGAATGCCTACATGGTATGTGTTGCCGATATTTCAGATGACAATATAGGCACAGATGATGGGGTCGGATGATGTGTTGTATGTGTAGGAAGATCAGGATTGACACTTGTACCATCCCCTACTTCCTAGGAAACACTTGCAGTACCTTGATCACGACCAGTAGCATGATCATGAGGACGCAAATAATCCTGTAAAAACAACACATATTTTAGTTCATGACATAAAAGAGTACAAAATATAAAACCATGAATGAACTTATGTTATAATTAAAGATCTCATGATAGCTTACTTCCAAGTTTTGTGCTCTCTGAGACAATATTTTAACCCTTTCTCTTATCTCATCTGTTTGAGGCACTACGAATACCAACTGAAGGATTTCTTGATTGCATTTTTTTTGGGCCTTCCTCATCATATCCACAGGGTTTGTGGAAAATGCGATGTCATCATCACATAATAGTGACTGCACCTCCATATGGATGCTCTCCTGTACTGCTGGTGCCTTTCCCTGATCAGCCAACTGCAACAAGAATATTAAAAACATTATCAAAATTAACCCAATAAACTCATGAAAAAAACATAATAATAAAACATTTTGCTCGTATCTAATTTGTACAATTACAATGACGTAAACCTGTTGGATAGAAGTGCATGAAGATGGATCGCGATCTATGCTCTGGGTCGGAGCCTTCCTCATATGATCAATGTACCACTGTGACAAAAATTAAATATAAAAAATATTACCGAAATGAAACCAATAGACTTACGAAAAAAAACATAATAATAAAATGGTATATTGGAGTCATTAATTGGAGGTTGGGTAAAATGGTATATATATAGTACATGCCACCCCCATAGTAATTGTGTTTGTATCTAAGCGATTCAAATTGTAATCGATTAGCAACTCTTCCCCTGCAGTTATTGATTTTATCGCACATACGAATACACGGTTTCCCTCTCGCACCTCGAATATACAATTGGGTTGCTTATTTGTTGACCCAGGTTGTGTACTATTTATAAACCCTGCAATATTCCCTGATGCTTTTGGCCTCCCGTCAATGTACCTAGCCACTCCTTTATTTTGATCCTTATCTTTTAGTTGTATATAATTTGCTGATAGTGCATACCTACGCATACTTTGTGTATATCGAACCAGCTGCATCCAATCTTTGTAACTGTAACAGGGTCCAACATACTCCATCAACTCAGTAACTTTGTCGTAACAGACTTTTATGCCGTCCATGCAAAATAGGCCCAAACCATGTAATGACGATGGTGCTATGCGATATATCCTCTCGTTGACACAAAGATCAGTGTTTACTGGAGGATGTTCCTTGGGTACCCATTTTTTCCATAGATGTTTGTACCTCAAGGGCACCTCGATGTCGCCTATGCTCTCATCAACATAAGAACATGACCCCCCTTCAGTAAGAAAAAATTCCATGCGTTTACGAAATTTTCTTCTAATCTTTTGACCTCTAGTTGATCTCCCTCTTTTAGACCTACTACATGTCTCGCTTTCCTCTTCTCTTCCTGAATTTCCCTCACTTGAGGAAGACAAATCTGACAAATACCTATTTTGTGGTGCCTACACTCATAAGGATGTTGGATGAAGTTCTTTCATGGTGATGTGATCCGAAGGTGACATTATGATTAATTTATCATTTCATCGCTAGAAATTGACAGGTTATAAGGTAATCAAGTCTTGATAGATTGCAAGTTATTGTTACTACCGTCCAAATGTGTCCATCACAAATCAAATCTACTTAACATCTTTGTGCAGCATCTTTGCAAGCATAAAGTAACTTCAAATGATAGTTTGGAGTTAGTTCTTTCTTCTTTCAGCAAGTATTGTAGCTCATTTTTGGAGCTTTCAAGAAAAAGATAGCATTGTAACTCATTTTCACGGACTTGTACTCAGCTGTATTTTTACCTTTCAATCAATAAAAGCAAGCTATTTTTCCTTCTCTCTTGTTCTAAACTTATTAGCCATGAAACAGGACAACCATAAAAAAGGTAGAAAGGTTTGAAGAATGCAGTCATGATAATATTATATCAACCTTATTGGGTTCTTTGAAAGAAGAAGAAAACCATGAAGTTCCAAATCAATTTCTTGTACCACAAGAGCACCATAAGAGTAAGATGAAGGATATGATCACACCAAAAGAGGAAAAAGGAAAAACCAATCTAAAGATTTCAAAGGGATGTCCTATCAGGCATCTAACTAGGATGGAAACTAGCAATGCATCACAAGTCATTATTGCACCCAAGCATGAGGACTCTATCCTACTATCCTATCCATTTTAAGATAACATGAATGGTAAGTGGATTTGTGGATTTGTTTTTCTCCATTTATGAGGCATTGCAATAGTTGGTTAAACATCTATCATTTCTTCATTTCCTCTTTGATGCTCACAAACATATGGAGCATTACAAGTTGCAAAGAAAGGGTAGCTACTTTCATGAACTAGATAATGGTTTTATTTAGGTATTCCTTTCCTCAGTTAGTCTAGGTTAGGATAGTTTTTGTTTTAAGTGAATAAGTTTTGTTTGCACAGTTAGTTTGTTTTGAGTCATTTGGTAGGTTGAATAAGGTTGGTAGGTGTTATGTGGTGGAGCTTTTATTTTCCTTCCCTTTGGGGTGGTTTTATCTTCGCTATTTTTCTACTGGTCTAGTATTTGGGGGTTTTTTCTTTCTGGCCGTTGACTTGCTATCAGTAGTACTCAGTCACTTAAGTCGTGTTTTATCCCTTTTTCCCATCACTTCACCGGCCCCTTTTACCTATCCTTTCGGTTTTGCATTTTGACTTATGCGTCCCTGTGGTTTTCGGCCTATTAACCTTTACAACGTAGCCTTTGAATTATTTTTTGACCCCGTGGGTTATTTCCCCATTTTAATAGTGGTCCCCTTTCTTTAAGGTAACTATTTCGCATGTGCAGATTTGTATTAGCCGATGGATGCAGGAAATGTGATCTTAACCATTCATCACACACCTCACAGGGTTTGTGCTTGCATCACAGAAAATGCTGCGAGGCTTGTGAGATGCTGCCACCTGTTGTGTAACTTGGTGGGGCCAATTTTTGAGTGCTGACTGATGGACGGGTGATGACGTTGACAGTTGTGTACTATCTGATGCATCTGGGCTGTTCCTCGTCGACCTCGCGCAATTAAAACTTTAGTTTCAATAATGTTGCGAGGTATGTGATGTGTTGATGCGTGGGCATCGGTGTTATCGATTAACGAATAAGGTGGGACCCGTTCCATGCTGATGTGGTACCTAATGGGCAATATTCTTGCTTGCTTGCTGACTGGAAGGAGGATGTGTCATTTTTAAACTGCTGTTGACCAAATCTGGACCGTCCATCTAGCCAACTGTATCTTTGATCAACGACATGTTTTCAAACAAACTGGTGTTGTACTATAGCCATTCTATCTCGCGTGAGTGAATAGTAATGGTCAAGTTTGACTCGGCCTGCGTAATTAAATGCTAAATAACTAGTGGATTGCTATTTTAGTGTTGCATTCTGGTTTATAAGAATTCCTCGGTGTTTAGAAAAGCGGCTATTATCTTAGTTCTCCATTATCATGACAGTTGACGCTCTGCAAAATAAATAATAAGTTATATGAATGCCTTCTTTTGTAATTTCAAAATATATTAGCGTTTCCTATTGAATAATTGGTGATTGCGTCCTTTTCGATTCTTGGTGAATTGTTAAGCTAATTGGCTGTTAGAGCTTATATAGGTCATTGCTAGTGATTTGTATGCATATAAAAAAGTATTTTGTAACGGCTGTCGAGAATAGGGTGTAATTGTTTATTTTTCTTTAAGAAAACCCTAGTTCAAATCCCCTTCTGTTTAAAATATATGGCATCCAAGGCACAAACTGTTGGTCCCGAGGCTATGCCTAGGGGTTACTCACAAGATATTATTGATCTGTTGAAACCTTCTACGAGCAAGAAGCAAGAAGGAAGGATATTGTTCTATGGACCCATGATTCATGAAGGTTTAATGGACAAACAATGTACAATCCATGATGCCGAATTGACGTACACTGGTTGGCAGCTCTTTTCCAATTGGTTTGGAAATAGAAATTTGCCTGTTCCTTTGTGTAATCCATGGAGACTGGACTTGGGTAAGCTGGTGGTACCGAATGTCTATGAAGATGTAGACTTATTAAAAGATATTGCTGCAAGGTACGATCCTGTGACTCGAATTGTCAAAACACATCTTGGCAAGCCTATGATTAAAGTAACCAAAGAGGAAATTGCAGAGATTTTTGGCTTACATGAATGGAGCCAGGATATGATTCCCATCAAATTGGAGGTCTTCAAGGAAGAATACAGAAACACTAAGGGTTTGATAAGGACATCCCTTTTGATACCCCATTTGGCTGTGTTGGGAAGAGGGAAGAATTAGAAAAAGGTTGTTATTGGCAAGAATGAGCATGAACCTTTCCCGGTAGACTACTTCGCCCCTCATTTCAAGAAGACCATCTGTGCACTATGTCAAGTTTTGGGGATTGACCTGAAGAAGACTATGCCTATAGAGATAATGTATATGGCTGTCAACCTCCAACACCCTAGATATAATGTGGTATATGACTTTGCCACTTACCTTGCAGAGAACATAGATTCTGGCTTAGCAGCTTTGAAGCTGGGAAAGAATTGGGTAAAATTCAGATGGTTTTCACTGTTGATTCATATGTTTTTATATAGGGGTGAGAAGGTATTTGAAAAAGATATGGAGTTGAAGAAGATGGAAGGAGATATTGAAATGCCTGTCCAATATTGGACTAGGGTCTTAGACAAAAATGATCATAAGTTTGATTATGTCACCTTTCATAATATTTTTGGATCTAAGTTAAGGAAGGATTTAGTTGTTGATCCACCCAGGATTCCAAAAGAAATTCACGACTTTCTAAGACCTATGGAGAGGAGGCCTGAGCTGAATCTAACCCACAATTGGGGTGATATTATCCCTAATCACAATACTACAATCTTCAGGGTCTTTGGCACCAATGCCATCTCGTCTGTCCTACCTAAAGAAGTTCCTCTTAGACTTGGTTTTGTAGAGATTATGAGGCAATTGGGAGCATCTCAAGATTTCCATTTGCTTGTTGAACACAAGAAAGGAACCTTTTTCCCTGAATATACAGCTTTTGCAGATTTTGTTATGATAAAGGAGGGTGGAGAAATTTACACTTGTTACTCAAGCCATATAGATTGAATACTGTATGTCGTAGGAATTATGATCCTGAGGATTTTATCTCCCAAATGAAGGCTAGACATCGGACTAGAACCTTTGTTCACAATTTCTACTATCCTGAAGATATCATTAAGAATATTTTTGATGAGTACTTACAGGATGAGAGAAAGGCAATGTACATTGCCTATTCAAAAATGGTAAGAAGTAAATAGGAGAAAATACCTGGTTTTGATCCTATACCTGATGCTAAAGATGAGCTCAGCAGGGCAATCTATGTTCTTGATAATTTCGAGAGCATAGTAGGAGTCTTGAAGGAGGAAAGGATTGTAGAAGGAAAGGAAAACTCACATGTTACTGAGCAGCACCCTAAGATAAGAATCAAAGAAACGCCTACCTACCAGCCTCAAGGGAAAATAAAAGTGTTTTCAAGAAGGAAGAGAAATAGGACAGAGGAAGTTACGATGAGTGGTGCATCATCCGTCCTAAGGAAATCAGTATCTGGTATTACTGATCTGGATTCGCCTCCGAAGAGTTTAGAACAGATTAGCACATCATCCCCAAAGAGGCCTAGAACTGATAGTATGGGGGATGTTGGCCAGAAAGGTAATGATGAGGAGGATATTATTGTAACTCTGGATGAAATAAATCGAGAAATGCCACTAGATCCGACTGACATTGCAACGAGCTCAGGAGCCATCACCCTAAGATTGGGGAAGGATGAGATTAAAGGAATTACAAATAGTGATGATTTGAGAATGGAAGCCTGCAAAGAATTCATGATGGATGTCTCTTTTATCCATACCCGTGCTTTTGAAGATTTTGTATGGAGAGCTCATCTCTCATCTTATACTGAGCAGGTAGCACATGAGAGAAGTTTGCACCCAGAGCTTCCAGAGCAAGTAATTCAGTCAAAGGTTAGAGTACAATTGAAGGAGAGGTTTAAGGAAATCACACCAGAACAGGGCAGAATATTGGTTCAAAAGTGTGGGATATTGCTACTCCCTAAATGGGATATTTTTGATGTTGTAGTATTTGATACAGTAAGAAGGGCAAATAAACTGCTTCTTGCAACAGAGGAGGAGGCGGCATTAGCACTTAAAGGATCAGCTTTTAGTGAAGAGTGGGATTCTCTGGCAATATGGTCACTATCTACAGGGTCTCGAAAACCTATTGTCGCTGAAACATCCGATTTTAGTGGTCATTTGATTGTGAAGAGAGTTGTTGATACCCCTGCCTTGGAGGTTGTTGACATGGTTGTGAATGTTGCCAAATTTACTAGGGAAACCGTGGAGGATTTAACTAAAAACTGAGATACTCTGAGGAACCAGTATAATGACATTATTATTGAGTATAATAAGAGTCAACAAAGGGTGGCGGAATTGGAAACATAAATGACCTTATTAAGGCAACAAATGGAAATCTTGAGATCCCAAAAGTAGGTTAGCTCTAGCCAAATTATTGTTGACCCACCAATTGATCAACCCCAACCTCCTGCACAGGTTCAATCTTGGGCTATGGTCCCGTCTAATATGGGACAAGTGCCTATTGCGGTTGAGAAGGCCAGTACCTCGAGCAAAGATCCTTCTAGGGAAAAGTTACTCCAGCAGATTGAAGAATATAAGGAGATGGTAAATCAAATCTGGGATGCAACAGGAAGGAATAATTCAGAAATTGTTGATACTGTGTTAAGGCATCTACATAAATGGGTCGAGAGTAAGCTGAATGGTGTTCATGTGAATTATGCCTTGATGCTGCAAGCACTTGAATTGTTTCCAAGGGACAGAGAATTGGCTATCCCTTTGCTAAATAGATGGGGCCCTAGAATGGAAAAATTGAAATTTATGGTAGTTGGAGCAAAGCAGCATGGGAATAAGTATCCTACAGTCATGACAACATATCAATTTGTTAAGACTATTGTTGAGAAAAAATTCCAGGGGTCTTCTGCTCCTATGAAGTCCAAAATCAAAGCACTGAAGGATATTTATGATGGAAAATATTTGACTCCACTACCTCATATTTTGCATAGTCAGGATAGTGTCAAGCCTTTGCAGGAGTGGAAGGAGCAAATGAATAATATAATGACCGCCCAAACTCATGAGATATGCAAAAATGTTGATATTCGCATGTTGGAGAACACTTTAGAGAAGTTATCACTTGTCATTAGTTTCCTAGAGAATTTTGACAAGACAACCACGTCATTAATGATAAAGTATGTACCTTATCGAAAAATGGTGGACCAGGTGGTGGTTTTCAATTGGCTGTCGGAGGAAGATTTTGAGTCATGGAAAAAGATGTTTATTGATGAACTTGAATTATAAATAATGGGGATGAGAGCTGCAATTTGGTCATGTAAAATACAGGTCTGGCCTACGGTATTATATTTTGAAATGCATTCTCTTCCCGGATTCAGGTACAAATTGCACAAATAAAATCAGCACATGGAGCGGTTAAAAGATGCTTTGGTGTCAGGGAATCAATACTTGGAACCACGCTTTCCTTTCCTCTATAACAAATTAATCATCATTTTGTTTTAAGCTTTTCTTCTCTTACCAAGCAAATGATGTAAAGATAATTGATTAGGAATTAGCGGTCCAGTGAAAAATGGACATGTGTATCCTCTGGCCTAAAGCTTGTTTGCTCCCTTGTTTTTATAAAAGGGAATTCTGGGCCGAGGAATAGGTCTGTTGAAATTACTTAAGATACGTAAGAGAAGAATCAAGTAGAGAGAGAGAAAAGAATATGTCCATTTTTTTTAAGCTTTGAATCTGTTTGGGAACTTAGTAAATCATGGGGTTTTGGAGCATACTTATGCAAATCTTGTGATTTTTTTGAGTCTATTTTCTCTCCTATTGTAATAATTTGCATGAATTTTTAATGAAAAGTCTATCAAAGATGATGTTCGTTAAATTTCATTTGTCATTTCCTGTGGATTATGTTCGACTATAGCTCTGGTTCAATGGACCTATTAAATGCTTTAGTTGTTCAATAAGTTCATGCAAATTAGCACATAGGATTTGCTAAAGAGTAATAGATTCATGTATTGATGAATGGATGGTAATGCCTTACATACAGATCATAGATGCTCTAGATGAAAGTTACCCTGTAGTTCAGTTTCCAGTTTGACTCTGTGCTTTAGGATATGGCACTGGTACTCTGACTGCTTATTGTTCTTGTATTTTTTGTTATAGCTTCAGGCAATTTCACTCGAATATTTCATAAAAACACAC
Source organism: Sequoiadendron giganteum (assembly GCA_007115665.2). NCBI lineage: Eukaryota > Viridiplantae > Streptophyta > Pinopsida > Cupressales > Cupressaceae > Sequoiadendron > Sequoiadendron giganteum. The sequence goes on along the minus strand of CM021102.1, from coordinate 594,990,792 downwards.
TTAGGTGTTATTTCAATTCCTTGTTAAATAAGAGCTGAATTCTCCTGAGAAATAGCCAATTTCTTGAAGGATTATCTTGTTTAAACTTAGACTGGAATTTATCTATTGTTTATCCACATATGAGCAAATCATTCTCATCATGAATGACAATATATTTTAGGGATACCCTCCTGGATCTTACAGAGTCCGAAGTGTAGGAGAGATAATAGTTTTGTTGCATTTTTCTCGTTAAGTTGGCACAGTGCCTTCAGGACTTTTAAAATTGAGTATGGCAAGCTCATAGAAGCTTCTGCAGGTTCTACTTGGGTTGTAAAAAATGCCAACATTATGCACTATTTTGGATGAGTTACAACATTATGCAAGACTATTTCTCAAGTCTTGTCAAGTTCCAAGAGTCGACACCATGCCCAATGGATAAGTTTAGGCAACTGGTGAGGATGTTTAGCAGGCAAACATATAGAAGATGTCACCAATTTTTTTACCTAATTTAGCTTCTAACTCAATCAAGTAAAGTTGGGATAGTTTTTGCAAAAATAAAGATAAAGGTACACATTCAATTCTACTAAGTTCCATTCATATACACAAAAGTATTATCAAATGAATTGTAGTTCATTATGCAAATGTATACAAGAGAAAGATTGCACAAAATTTTCACAAATGTCTTTTATTGATAATTACAAATGTATGGTGTCCCACACAAGTTGTGGGAATAACTATTTCAATACAATATAAGACATAAACTATACATTTGAAGAAATAGAAAGGAAAGAGCATATGGAAAGAGTAGGGATCCGTCATTGCCTAAATGATGAACCCCAAAGTTGAACTATTGCCTAAATGATACACCCCAAAGTTGAACTGTTGCATCATTGGAAAAGTATGATCAAATTCATCTATTATGAAGAATTGGTCTATGTGCCTCTAGTAATCACTATAAAAATGTGAAAGACAAAGCTATTTTATTTTTTCTGTCTTATCTTATACCATTTTACAAGAATGGGGGGGCCAATGTGCGAGAAGATCTTTGGAAACTAGGCATGAAAATTGCAGGTTAAAGAGAATGGGGGTGCCAAACTTACAGTACTCATTGTCCCTTGGTCGTTGATTTTCCCTGAGTGCCCTCAACCTGGTCCTCGGCGCTGGTATTGACTTGTTTTAGATCCAAACTCTTCGTCGACACTAGTATTGACCTTGTTTTCACTCCTCCAAAGTCTTCCTCAGCACTGGTATTGACCTTTCACTTGTCCAATTTGACGAGCTACAACCTGCTTTAGTTAGGTTTTAGGGTATGTTAATTAAATTTTAAAAAATTATGGTGCCATTTAGAGTAGTGAATATAAAGCAAGCAAAGCCTATTATGGCGCCATTTAGAGTAGTGAATATAAAGTAAGCCAAGCCTATTATAGTCATGAGGGAAATAATAAAACTCCTAGGATACTTTGTGAAACCATTTTCCTTGGTTAAAGGGAGGCCATAAAATATACCTTTGGATTTTTTCAATCTTCAAATATGAGGATTTGCAAGGTTCTTAGCAACATGAGTAATGGAAATGTGTGCAACAAGAATTTTTGAACACACATGGAATCTCCTTGCCAAAGAAAGGGGCTTCATAATTTAATATGATAATTTTTCTCAGCTCTAGAATCAACTTTTAAATCTTCTCCTAATAGGGCCAAAATCACATCTTCTTGTGTTTGAGAAGTCACCAGCACTGAACATAACCGTCAAGCAACTTTTCATCAAGATTATAACATCACCGTCGATTTTGAGCACGTGCATCTCGGAGCCGCTTTAGTAACCTGTCATATAATGTACTAAAACTCGACATAAATATTAAAGCACTTTGATGAATAGTAATGTTATAATATTAATATATTATATAACAATATTATATTACATTATATGAATTATAATGATATATTTGATATATTAAGATTATATATAATCTATATATAGATTAATAGTAATTATATTAGATTATTAATATTATTGGTATATTATTAATAATATTAATATTGTATTAGATTAATAATAATTATAATATTGTTAAATGATTAATTATATTACAAATGAACGCTGCTTTCAAATTCTTAGCTTTGAATGAATGGTTGAAGCACCAATGTTGAATGTTGCAACTCTAGTAGGCATGAATAGAAGTAGAGGAGATTGTTTGGGAGAAGAATTTTTTCTAGTGCTAGGTTATGTGTTAGGTTATATAGGGTTAGGTTATATAGTGTTTGAGCCTAGCCTCAAACACTACAATTAGGGTTAGGTTATGTGTTTTCTTTAGGGTTAGGTTTGGGATTAGGTTTATGGTTATGGTTAGAGTTTAGGGTAATCCAAATCATAACCTAACCCTTTCTCTCGAAACCTTAACCTTGACCCTAACCCTCACCTTTATCCTATCTTTATAACCCTAACCACAACCAAAACTCTAACCCCAACCCTAACCCTAATTACCTAACCCTAAATATTATTTATTTTATTAATTAGTTGCATTCACTCTAATAACCCTAAACCTATCCCTAAACTTAACCCTAGCCCTATCCCTGGCCCTAATCCTAACCCCAACTCTAAGCCAAATATAAAAACTACCCTTAATCATAATTACAATAACCCTAAAACTTCATTCTAGATATAACCCTAATACTATAATCCCTAATTGTAATACTAAACCCTAACCCTAATTTCATATCTAATCCCAACCATAACCAAAACTCTAAATCTAACCCTAACCATAAAACATAAACCCTAATCTAACCCTAATCCTAACATTATTTTCCTAACCCTAACCCTAACTCTAAACCTAACACTAACCCGAACACTAAATCCTAACCCTAATTAAATACCCAATCATAACCCTAAATTGTAACATCATCCTTTGAATTGGATACTACATCAAAAATTATGTGTTACAATCATTGCTTCCATTGTTGGCATTTTTACATTGGGATGCATATATTTTTAAAATCAACAAAATCTTTTAATGTCTTGCCAAAATTAATATTATTAATTGTAATATCAAACTTATAAACATGTATCCAATTTAGAACATAAATAAGAAATATATGGTATTAGTTTCTTCAAAAAACAAAGTGATGTGGACTAGGACTATAAGGACTATAATGATTTTAGAATATACACATAATGGATTTGTTGAAAAGGTTTTAGAAACTTTCAAACAAATGCAATTGGTAGATGCAAAGAAAAATTCCACAACTTGATGGAACTTCAGTAAATTGAAGTTGGGGTTAGAGGGTTTCTAAATTACTCAGGGTAACCTTTAGTATGGATCGGTCAAAACCATCTTGTTATGTTTTAACGGTGCCCTGTTGCCACGATGGACCGGTCACTTAAGTGAGGTTTCATCCCTCTCGGGTCGTGCTTAACCGACCCTATTTCACCTGATTTTCCAGTCTTTTTGGCGTAATGGCCTAGGTATTACACTGCCAAAAATTTCAATGCAAGCCCCACTTAAATGTTCCATCTGAGGGTTGATGAGCCGTCTGATCACATAATTCGATCTTGACCGCTTCTCGCAGACCTCACAGGTTTGTCTGCTAGCGTCATCAAAGTAGTGCGAGGTTCACGAGATATGGCCACGTGGCGTGAATGGATGAATGGGTTTTCTTCTCGAGGTGTTCAATATGACAGGGGGCCGTCTTTTCACCGATAATAGCCATCCCCTCTTAAATGTTCCATCTAAGGGCATATGAGTCGTCCGATCACATAATTCGATCTTGACCGCTTCTCACAGACCTCGCAAGTTTGTCTGTTGGCATCATCAAAGTAGTGCGAGGTTCGCGAGATATGGCCACGTGGCATGAATGGATGAATGGGTTTTCTTCCTGAGGTGTTCGATATGACAGGGGGTTGTCTTTTCATCGGTAATAGCCATCAATAATGGGGTAATCATGATCTCTCACACACCTCGCATGGGCAGAGTAAATATCTGGGAGAGTGTTGCGAGGTTCGCGAGGGAGTGGCATGTGGCTTTTCTTTTCGTGCCAGTGGGATTATATGGGACCCATTGTGCGGTCTAGGTCTATTCTTCTGCCGATGTGGATTGTCAACATCCATTGACTTGATCTCCACCCTCCGTTTGTTAAAGTGCCTCCCGAATCGACGGTTCATTTATAGGGAAGAAGTGTGTGAGTTGCCCGCATGGCATGTATTACTTGGCTGTTGCTCATGTCATTAATGATACATGTTTCTTTTCTCCCAAGGATCTCCACTTGATTTCCTTCTGAGTGTGAATAGTGCCATCCTACTAAGGGTATTCATAGTTATCCAGATCATTAACTGTGCAAGTGCTTGAATCGCCTTCAAGTAATTGTACCCTGCATACTGGCTTGCTCTATAAATGCTAACTGAATTGTATGTAATCAGCATTGCATTCTCTTGTGTCTAAGTGCAGTAAGGTTTTTCTTCTGTTTGTGGCTGTGCTCTGTTTCTATCATGAGTAAATCAGTTAAGCGAAGGAGTGCGAGGCTGGCTTCACCAGTCATGAAGAAATCTGATTCTCCCATGTCTCCCAAGGCTATTATTAGGAACACTGGGAAGAGGCCAGTACATTGTTCATCCCTAATAATCATCTTGGATTTTGATGAATTTGAGACTGATTCTGATTATCGGTACTATTTGGCTTCCCTGGCTGATCTTATGGGAGTGGATGAGGAGGTTTTGGCAATTGATCCAGTGTCTGCATTAGCACCAGGTCCAGTTGTTCGGGAATGTGCTCGCAAGGTTGGTAAAGAGGAGGTGGTGCCATCGCTATCGCAGGCTCGAACTCAGAGCGGTTGCTTGTACCGGGGCCGTGTTGCTTCTTCATGATTACTGGCAGTGGGTCCATTGGACGTGTCTTCTCTTCTCTTGTTGTTCTATGAAGTGGATGTGGATGTGGATATGGACGTGCGTGTGCTTTTCATGAAATTTTGTTTTTCGACTGGTTATTTCATAACCGTTTTGATTCCTTTGTTCATGCACGGTATCATTATGACAAGGAATATAAATTTGAATTTCATTTTGGTGCTGAAATTAAATTTGGTGTCACAATGTAGCCTAATGCTTGTTGCTCTCCTATTCTATAAAGGAGATTTCACGACTCATTGTGAAGGGTCAGAAATTTTTTTCAATCCAATGCTTGGAAGTTATACAATCCTCTTTATTGTTAAAGTGTTATGAACATTTTGTTTCAAGAAGTCATCCTGGGGTTAGGTTTATATACAGATTAGTGTGATATGATTTTTTAATTACTTATATCAAAAGAAATCTATAAAATTAAGATGGTTTACTCTCGTGGATGTGTGCCATGGATTATGAATAGCTTTATCAAAGATTCATCTGTTCAGTTTCAATAGTTAATTGAAAATGTGATTCATTTTCTTGCTTTAACTCAAAGAGTTAATCAAATGCTTGAAAAATAAGTTACATGTTCATGGTTGTATATACTCAGGATACTTGAAGAAGTACTATCTTAATATGCTAAAATATCTCATGATAGTAATGCTATATGAGATGGGTTCATCGTATCAGGATTTTGTTCTGTATGACTCCGTTGCCCTATGGATGCATGAAGCACTGGATAATGTTTGTGTCATTTTATTAGTTCAAGACTGTAGGTTCTAAGCAAGGATATCAAAATACTGAACACAAAACACTTGAATACAACCTTGTCCTCCTCAGGGAGGTATTGTAACAAATAAGTGGGTAAGTTCCGTTGCTCTTTGGTACTGGTAGTCATTCTCTGGTTTGCCAAAACCTTGAGATGATCACTATCCCTTTGAGTGTGTAGGAATTGTAATCTGTACATAGGAAGTGTTCTTACCAATCTTGAGACATTCATGTGAACATGTTTAGGTTTACCCACCTTGGTCCTACAGAGCCAAAAGTGTAGGAGAAGTCAATCCTTTACTGACTCTCGTTAGTTGGCCATTAGTGGTTGTAGTTGTCCTTGATAGGGGTTGGCTACCTCTTAGATATCTGCAACCTCTACATGGATTGTATTTTAAACACCAACACAACCTTCACCAAAATCCTTATTGGTTTCCTTAATATGGGAGATTTGGCACAAGGTATAGACATCCATCAAAGCATAATATGAAGATGATTTTTTTCAAATGTTGTGGTTGTTGATGCCCTTTTAAAATTTATACAGAATGTGGAAGGATAGAAAAAGCTTGTGAACTATTTGACAAAATGTCTCAAAGAATTGTAATCTCTCAATTTATTTTAGTGTCTATTTTGTTATACCTCATGTCCCAAATTGGGTATAACACAATAGACACTAAAAAAAATTGATAGATTGTTATGAGGGTAGTGATGACACTTTTCTAATTAGAGTGTATTCCATGAGATTACAATTATTCGAGGCATTGTGTCAAATAGTTCATGAGCTTTGTCTATCCTCCCACATTTTGCATAGATTTCAAAAGGGCATCTACAACCACAAGATTTGAGAAAATTCATCTTCATATTATGTTTTCCTTATGATTGGTTGACTCTTATACTAAATTAATATGTTCAATTTATGTTTCCTACTTGATCTAACTATCCACAAATGGCAATTTAACAGTGGAAAGATATGATCCTACTTTGGTATAAATTGTATATGCAATATCAAGGTATGAATTAATATGTTCAATTAAGAGATGTTAAATGAAATGAATAAAACTAATGTAATGTAAATAAGGGAGACCAGTGCCTTATTGGGTAAAATAGAGTCAAATGAAAGCCTTTAATGAATGGTTTCTATCTAGCAGGTCCTCTAATTGTTTGGCATATAGCTATAAACATGCAAGAGTGTAAATGATAAACCCTAGTTGAGGCAGAATATCAAATCTAATAATCTGATTCTTCTTAATGATCCAAATGTCATTCCCAAAAAACTGTAATTTATTGAAAGTAATTTTAATTCTTCTTTAAAGAATCCAATAAACCAAATCACACAAAAACAACAAATGTGTAATGATAAATAGAATATATACTTGATACTTCAATTTAAACAACCAAGAAACATCAGATTGGAGACAATCAAATAATCGCAAGAATCCAACAAACAATTGATACCAGAATGAAGCCTCTAAATCAACAGTCTTTCATTATCTCCTTCAAAGTTCATACATGCAACATAGTCTCCTTGAATGTCATCATTTCTAAAAATTTAATGCTTACAACAGTCTATCCTATTCTAATTCTATCTTCTACCCCTTAAAATTATCCAACAACGGATACTTATACATCAGTTTGCAAAAGGACGTGCCTTTTCAAAAAGGTTTAAAGCATAAAAGGTTTAACAAATCCACTATTAACTAATTTCTCTTGAGCCACAAATGGACTGCAGACATATGCTCCATATAATCCTAGCGCTCATGAGTGTCGGTATCTCCCAATGCATCGCAGATCACAATCTCCATCATTATCATTTGCTCATTTTGCTCACATGTTGCATCCAATATCACATCTTTCGCAGTGGCTGCCTCCAGCATCCCTTGGAGTATTGTTTCACACTCACTTTTCCATGTAGTCGCTTCCTTCATTTTCCCTTCATCATCACATAACTTGGTGAATCTATCTTTGGCAGGCTCTATCAATTCCTGCATATCCCCTTGTAACTCCACATAGAAATCCCTATTCCTATCCATAATACAATTGGCATATTTTTCAATCTCTTCATTACTAGTAGTGTCCTCCTCCAATTCCTCAATTCTTTCCTGAATTCTGCTATCCACTCTCCTGTGTTCCTTTATTGCATCTACGTACTGTGAATGTTTTCCCCAGAGTTTATTTAACCAAGTGGTTAAAAAAACCTTCCTTCTTTTTATTATTGCAGCAAATGCATCCATTCTCCCTTGAGAGTATGCAGTTGACCCTTCCCAACAGTCTTTTTTCTGTGAACTCTCACCTTGAGTGAGTATCCTTGTTGGTTCTGTTACACCACCTACCAAGTATTTCAAGCGTTCATTCTCTCTCAACATCCTCTCATTATTGGTTTTGTACATCTCCCTTTCCCTTATCAATGCTTGGATTTGGGCTTTATTCAACTTGGCTATATTTATCCCAATATCAGCAGTCGCTACAGGATCAACCTCCCCAGCCTTCAGGGTCATGACATGTCTGAATGCCTTTTCAGTATCAATAATAATTGATTTCTTGTGAGGAGGATACAAGGCCAAAATCATCAATGTTTCATCATCAAGATTGTATCTTGATCCTGTGTATACCTCTGTCACCTTCTCTATACTGAGCTTGTGGGTAGCATTGTTATCTTTTAAGAAACTATCAAAAACTAATGCAGAATTCATATCCAAACCTAGAAAAATCATAACACCTGCCTTTTCAAGCAACTCCCTCCCCTTTTTAGGGGTCATGTCAATCATCTCTTTGTCCACTTCATCCTTTAAGCTTTTTAACAGTTGATCCTCATTCCCTAGAGTGACATTGTCAACCTGTCCCCTTATCTCTTTCCCTTTTTGCTTATATAAAAATGTCTTAAACTTTGAGGTCTTTATAAATTCACCATTTGATATGAAAGACCTATAGTCTTCATGTCTTGTATCTACATCCATGGTTTCCTCAACGTCTATTTCTCTGGCAACATAGGCATACTCCTGAGTCTTCATTCTTGAAACTTTCCCAGATGAGCTTTATGGCCTGTCTATTTCTGAAATCCCCTTAATGGAGGATAACAACTCAGCATCCACCAACTCCTGATTATGTTTTTCAATCACAATTTCAGCTTCCTTTGCCTCCAGGTTTCTGATTATGTCATCAAATTTAAAGGGCACATGTTGGTACCCTCCAAGATTTACTTTTTGTCTGGTAGAGTGGATATACCCTTCTGGATCAAAGTTCTTTCTCACTGGTGCTCTGCTCATGTTGTAGTGCAATAATTTATCCAGAATCAGATCATAACCTTCCTTGGCTAATAGTGAAATCACTAAAACACAATGTACTGGGCATAAAAGCTTGTTTCCCATATGAACTTAAGTTCATAACACTGGAGTAATCCATTTGCCTAACAATTTCAAGGTATGCAATTCTATCCGGGACAGTTCTAGGCAGAATGAAAGGTGTATCCTCAAAGCCATAAACCCTAATCATTGTGGCATTCTCTAAGCAATACCAATCCCCCCAGTTGTGGTCAATTGTTCCATTGTAATCTCTAGGCCTAAGAAACCTTTTTACTTGTTCAGATGAATAATCACAAGGATGGCTAAAAAATCTATACAAGGGTTTCACAAAGAATTCTTCAAAATGCAAGAAATTTGAATTGGCAAACCTGCTGTCCCAAACAGCAGTCCATAATTGAACAGGCAATGGCCTACCTTCCTTGTCGGATTGTGAAATCCTCAGCTCCTGGGGCCATAAACCTAACTCTTGTCCAAAATACAACACTAAGTGCATCAGCAGTGAGTAATTTCTGAGATGGAGAACAGAAGCACCACTCTTTATCGCCATCAAACTTGCATCCAACTCCTTAAAAACATGTGCAGCATAGTCAAATGATCTGGAATTGTGGTACTGAATGTCTGTAGAAATCACCATGGGCACAACCACCATATGCTTAGGTACCTCCATCCCTCATACCTGTCCCACTGAGTAGTAAGTATATTTTAGGTAAGGTTCGAAGAGGTCTACATGAAAGGGTGGCCCCTCACTGTCTTCCATTGGAGTAGGTTTTCCATGACACCTAATTCTGTGCAGAGGTAACCTCCACCCTTTATAAATGGTGTCCATCCTTCTGAACTCACTATCAAGCTCTTCACTCACTACTTTGTCACTGCATATTCCCTCCATTCTGAAAACCTCAGCAATTGCATTCTCAAATACATGTATCAATGGATTCCCTGACAAATCACGTATAGCTTTCTTTTTCTAATCATAGTGTCCAACCAGCAATTTTACCAGTTCGACGTTAATAAAAAAATTAGGGCACACTAATTTCCCTAAATTGAGCCTCCATGGATTGCATATTGGCTCAAAGCGATTTCTCCTGTGGTAATGGAAATTGAATAACTCATAGCCTCTAATCGGAGTCCAAACATCACCTATAAATTTGCTTGTCGTCCAATTTGTCAACTTTCACTTTGAGCTGTGCAGAACACCTAGCTTTAGGTCCAGAACCAGGTAACTGGTCTATGAGGTCTTGATTTAGCTTCCTTTCAGTACCTTCTGGTTGCAACTCAGTCTTTTGCTTTTTTGCTTTTGATTGGCTTCCCTCCTCGAGTTTTCTTCCCTTTAGTTTTCTTGAACCAGTGCCTTCCATAATTCAAATTTTTATGAATTCTGAGAGGACGAGAAACTTACTGTAACTTCTTCCAAACTCAAGCCAGGTGAATGCCTTAATTGCTCTGTTGGTTCCCTTGCTCTCCTTCGCTTTGAATTCTGTGAGACAATGATTTCAATTGATCATACCCTGATATGCAAAATCCCCTACACTTCGTGGCGCCATTAATGTCTTTTACCGATCAAGACATGAATGCTGCAAGTTTTTTTTTTTAAATTCTCGCTATCACATCAGGGTTCAACGATCACCCACACGCCAAGACGTCTTGCAGTTTCCCCGACATCACAAGTCTCCCCGATAGTTTCTTTCCTTTTGATTTTATATCGCCATGACTTTCACTGAAACAACTATCGCTCAGACTTAATGAATCGGGCCAATGGTTCTTTGCCTTACTCCGAAAGTACTTTGTCTCACTGAGATGTTCACTTTATCGAGTATCTCGCCGAGACCAAGCAATTTGTTCTGGCGACAGAATAATACTCGCTGTGATGTCTCTTAGATCTCCCCGCGGTGACATGTCTCACCGATACACTTTTTCTTTGGCGAGACCATGCGCATTATCTTCTCGACACCCTTTATCTTCGTATGCTCAGTTCTATCGGTGTAACCCGAGGGGTCAGTAAGACTTTTAGAATTCTCCCCGGCATCGTTTGTCTCACCGAGTGAGTCCTCCCCTTGCTTTATTGGCAAGACTAATAATGCTACGGGCAGTGTTTTAAAATCTCTCTCCGATAGACTTTACGTTACTCCAATCAAGAAAAGGTAATTTAGCTCGATGTGACCTTACATCGTCTCGCCGATACTTTTTGTCTTGCCGATAAGATATAGAAACCCGCATTCTCTCCGTGTATAACTTGATCGGTGTGACCCTTGCTATGTCTTGCCGATTGTAATACCCCTCTGTTTTGCTTCTCATTTCATGTTGTTTTATGCTTTGCTTGGATTGCAGCTACTTTGATACTGGACACGTTTTTATTATGATGTTTTGATCGCTACTCTTGAGCGACAACTATTACTATGTGATGTGATTATCTGATTTTTATTTTACATGCTTTGATGAATTAATGATGACAGTAGAATTATCATGTGATTATTTATGAGAATATTGTTATGACATTAGTGTCAGTCTTTGAGGAGTGTATTGGTGAAGGAGACGGGTTCGCATCACTCGCTTGCGAGCACCCTGCAAATCCGAGATTTCTTCTTCACGGTGTGAATTATATACTGCATATATCATGTTGATTATTTGATTATAGGTTGCAGGTACATGACATCGACTCCACCTGGTTCCACAGGTTTGAGCGTGTCGATCCAATGGTTAAGTTGAATGGGAGATAGTAGCTTGGTAACATGTGTCAGGTCTACACCCTAGCCTTAGTGTGTCGTCAGTTCTGATGATTGAGTCATGTTGTATCTTATTGGATGTTATGTAATGTTTTGAAAAGTGATGTCTTTTTTTTATATAGTTCTTTTGAAAATTGTATTGGCTGGAAGAAATGTTTATTTTATATTATATTAATGTTATGCTCTTGGTTATATTTAAAATGAATTTTTTTTTGAAATTAAACTTAAATTATTTATTTAATTAAATTTAAATCTCAAGGGAGTAAATTTAGTTAGTAAATAATTGTAAGTGGGCTTATTAAAGTCGAATTATTTAATTTATTAAATTTAAATTCCAAGGGATTAAATTTAATTAATAAATAATGGTAAGTAAGTTAATTAAAGTTAAATTATTTATTTAATTAAATTTAAAACTCAAGGGTTTGGATTTAGTTATTAGATAATTTAATAATAATTAAGTAAGTGTATTTGATTGTTAAATTAATTTAAATCAAAAAGGGAATTTGAGAAATTGAAATTTTACTTTAAAGTCAAATTAGGGCCTTTTCAAATAAAAGAAAAAATGAAATTATCTTGTAAATTCAATTCTTGCATTTGAAAGTGAATTAGGGTTACATTAGGTTATTTTGGAAATTTTGAGAAAATGTTGTTTTATAAGTTTAGGGCAGAAAAATTTGGGGATTCTTCTCCCTTCATTTTTTTTTGACAGGCATGAAAATTGTTGGAGAGATTTTGATGAAAGTTTAGGAAATTATTTTATGGTTGAGGAATTAAATTGAAAGGAGAGAAAAGATTTTGTGAAGAAGGTGGAGCTATTAGATAAAAGCTTGCTGGAAATTCTTTGCATTGGGGAAAAGAAATTGTGAAGAGTCCAAAGGAAATTCTGCATCAAGAAATTTGGTGGCTGCAAATAACCAGGTTCTCTTTTATTTCCTTGTTTTTCTTGTTCCTAGTTTAACCTATTAGTTAAAATGATATGAAATTTGTAAATGGGGGATTTTTCTTGAAACCCTAGGTTAAACTTCAATATTTTGATATTCAGATTTATGTGAGTTAAAATGCAAACCCGTTAGAAAATTTGTGGAAAAATCCTAGATCAATGTATTAATCTTCTTGTGTTTAGAATTATCTGAAAACACCAAGAAAAGGGAATGGTTTCATTTACTTTTCAGAATTTAACCTTTGTTTTGAAAGGTTTCAATGTTTGCAAAATTTATTTTCTGGTTGTTAACTTATTTTCTTCAATTTCACTAGAAGAGGAAATTCTGGAAAAAAAATTTATATATATGTTAATATACATTACATATACCATATTCTGAATATGATATATATAATTTATATAAACACATATATAAAATTTTATTTTAATTCCTGTATTAATGTTGTTTTTGGGCCGCCGTACGGACCCGTGTTGAATCATACTCTACGTACAAATTGTTATTTTGCATTTTGAAAAAAATAAAATTTTTAATTTTATAAAGTGGGGGGGGTTTGGCCCCCACTGTGTTTTTTTGTTTGTATTTACCAGTGGGTATGCAGTACCCACTGGGCAGTGCACCACCCACATGGGGGACGCACTGTCCAATGGGGCTCCAGCACCCATGGTACCGTCGGCCGCTATACATATAGTACAGTCGGCGCAGGCGCTGCGGACTGTGCGCAGGGTACGGGGTACCCTGTCACATCCGCCAGTGTTTGTTTTATTTTTATTTTTTATTTTTTTTGTTTATTTATGTTTTATTTAAATTTCGTTTTATGAAATTTTTTATTTATGTTTTTTTTTAATTTCGTTTTTAATTTTTCATTTTATTTTATTTAATTTATTTTCAATTTTAATTTTAATATGGTTTAACTTTGTATTTATATGATATTTATTTATTTATATATATTATATATATATATTCTTTTGATATTATATATTTAAATATATATGATATTTAATATATATGTATATTTTTATGAATATAATTAATGTTATATAGTAAATTAGTTAACCTTATTAGAATGAAATTTTTTTATATAGTGGAATTATTGAATCAATGGGAAGGGGAGATATTTTCTTTTTATAACGAATATTAGTTTATGCATGAGTTTTCGTTGTGGAGATTATAGTTAAATATATTGTTAAACATAGAGACATCCTCCAACTAAACAAATAATTATAGTGAAATTATTACTCTCATGTTTTGATTCAGTTGAAAAGTTTTAGTTTTGATGAAGAATTATTGTTCAAATATAAAGTATAGAATGGAATAGTTCCTCTTTTGTGAGAAACATTAGATTCGGAACATGGTTTTAGAATAACCAAAAGTAGTATTTTTCATTGCCAATGCATGAGTCCATGATGTATCTTTTATTGAATATTTTGCGAATGATTGTTGAGTAGTTGTGTTGTAAAGTCTTCCAGTTAAACGTGGGTCATTCCCTTGTTAAAATATTGTTTTGATTTCCCTTGGGTAGTGTTACAATTATCTTGTATCCTTCTAGTATTGGAGTGGATTTCTTGTGTTGCCTCCTACGATTAGAGAGAGTTTTTTTGGTTCAATTCTGTAGCACTTGAGTAACCCTTGGAGTTAGTTTTGTAGTGTGTTATCCAATTAGAAGGGTGGATTTTGTTAGGGGCCGGAGCCCAAAGAGGTAAATCGGGAAACCTTCAGAAGTGATTTTAACAACTGAGAACTAAAGTAAATATACTTAGCATATTAGGATGTAGTTCACAATAACCAAGATAAGTTAACCTCACTCACAGGCACAAGGGTTTGTTTAGACTTGGGGTGGGTGAGAAGGCCTGGAATGGCAAGATCACTATCTCGTCCCTATGAGAGGTAGTTGATTCCGCTTGAGTTAGTATGAGTGTCGGGATTCGGTTGAGGTCACCAGGATTTCCGAAGCCTATGAAGAATGCCCAGAGGATATCTCATGAAAAACCTTGCGATGACACTCTATCTAGGATAACACCGTGTTTTTGTTGTGCGTATGTTTTCTTTAGCACACTTGATTATATTATGTTTGGAAGCAATGTAACCATGATTAGAGTTTTGACTTTATTGTGCTTATGTGTGGTTGAGTCAGTCTGTATCGGTATGAGTCTGCCTTTGGTTTGAGGTGGTAGGTTTCTCGTCCATGTTACTTGGTTACTATCTCCTAGCATGGGGGGTGGTCCTTCGGGTACCACATGGTTGGGTGGAACATGCACCATAACCGTTGGGTTCCCTTGATCTTCAGTACTTGGTGGCGAGACTTCTTGATGGACATCTCACTTGTCTTACTTTTGGATTCTTGTATTTTGTATCTCATAATGTAATGATATTGTTTTACCCCTCTTGTGTATGAGGTGGACCTTGTAATAATCAGACTTATGTATTTGTACTCATTCCGGGAATGAGGATTGTAATAGATCCTTTGTAATTGATTTATGTAAATGAATGCTTTATCATATCTCGTTTCTTTCTATGATGTTGAATGTTATTACTTGTGTTATTTACTTTCAATGTATTCTTGTTGATGTATGTTATTGGGGTTTTAAGTAATCTCAGTTATGTAACCCTAGGGGATGTTGTCAATTTAGTTGAACATGTGGGTTTAATTCACTTCTTTAAAAAAAAAATTAGTACGCTTGTTTAGTGAATTGAAACTTCCTCTAGGGTTGCGTGGCGGGGCATTACACCGATACATTTAGGATATGTATATTATCATCGATGAGACCTGCATCAACTTATGTCGATATTTTCATATGTAAATATTTTAATGTCAGATGAAATTTATGGGGCGTTATGGCACAATTTTAAATCGGATTTTGGTAAAATATGCTATGTAAGGATATTTTTATCTACATTATGAATCTTTTTTCAGAGACTAATAATCATAAAGAAATAATGAATTTGTCAAAATTTGACAGTTCCAACAGCATGAAGGTTTGATGTTTCATGACAGTACTAGCATTTCAGTTATAATGATATATTTAGAGCTCATGGCTCTCCTTTGTATAAACATATCACAATTTTGAATAATCTAATCAAGGGTTATGGCATTCATCTCACTGTTATCATGGTGTGTATGATTTCCATTTTTGCTTTAATTCAAAGAGTAAATTAAAATTCTTGGATGGAGTCATAGATGGATATGTTTGTAAAGGGATTTCATAAGAAGTATTGAGTTAGGATAGAAATTGACACTGTTGTAATGCAATATTGTCAGAGATCTTATATGTTATGTGTTTGAACCTGTTATGGAAATCTAAATATTTGTGAATTAATTCGACTCCCCAATAGTATATGGCACTGGCCTAAATCGTATGTGTTTGTAAGGTTCTATGTCTGTTTGTCTTAGCTTAGAGCTTGCTGCCAAATTGCAAATTAAATGACTATCTTATGTGGTGAAATGTCATTGTAATCATCTCATGCTCGAAGTAGTTGATACTATTGATGCTTTTCTGTTGTTTAAATTGATATATCAAGCATATATATATTTAGTTTACCGATACACATTTGTTGTATTTGTGTGATGTGATTATTTGGTTCTTTCAAGTAAAGATTAAACCCTCCTATTCAATCATAGTAACTAAAGAGTATTAATTGTATCAATAAGAAGAATCACATAACTAGGATTGTCATTCTATCTCAAGTAGAGTTTGTCAGTCATTTACTTGAACATTTATATAAGTTATAAACTACATCTGTGTGCCAAACACTTTGAATTATTGCCATCATAGATTACACTTTTATAGATCTTCATTAAACTCCATACACCCAACAAGGCAGTGGTCTCACGCTTTCATCTTTTGGTTTATCCATTTTATTTTTTACATTTGTTAACTGAACATATTCTAATATAATTCAAATATAATTAAAATTAAAAACATCATAAATTAATTATGTAACCACATAAGTCAAATATAATTCTTTCAAGAAATTAATATCAAATAGACAATACAAATTAATGTCATTGATCTTCTTCTTCATCCAACTCTTTGTTTGTATCATCCAATCTAGATTCAACATTGTAAGGATTGGTCATATCATCATCGTCGTCATTGATATCAGTTTTGATAATGTCATCATCCACACGGATATCATCTTCATGAACATTAACTCCTACATCATCATGATCTAGTTCCTCCTCTTCGACATCTTCATCAGGCACATCATCAACTAACTGTTGATCATGATCATCATCTACATCATCTTGTATTTCTTCAGTATCTTCTTCCTCCACCACATTATACTTTACCGACCTTCCTCTTGGATCATGTCTAACAACATATGACCAACCCGCTTTACCTGGAACCTTTGAGTAAAATGCCTGCTCACATTGGCTTGGAAGAACATAGGGCTCATTTCCAACTCACTCAAAATACCTTGTATTAACCATGGTAAATCCATTATCACGTTCAATAATAGTTCTCTCAGGATCATTTTCATTCAATCGTAGTCTGTACCATAGGATGACGAACAAAACTAATTTGAAGGACTTAAAGTCACACTCAAGTATATCATCCAAAATCCCATAGTATTGATTTTCTGAGACTTCTAGATGTATGTCACTTCTAGATGAAACATTAGTCACCTGGAAGACTACAGTTATCACAAAATCACAAGTTTTCTTCGTGTCATCCAACCTTTTGATTCAAAATTTATGACCATTGCACCACATAGCCTTGTGGTGTTTCACCTACAATATGTCAAACATGCAAAACTTATTGCAATATCATCAGTTGATAAACATATTTATTCTTGGCCGAATGTATGCAATGAAAAAAATCTCAACATATATATACATCAATATAATTGAAAATAATTAAATAATATGGGTGATTAATATATTTATACATACCTGTTTATCTCTTAAACCATATGCTAAATCAATTTCCCTTGGTGTAACATTGGAATCTCCATTACGATGAGCTTCTTTAACCAATGAAGCCACACCTTCCCATGTTAATGCGCAACCAGATTGTTGACATCGTTCAATCCATACTGTCATCCAATCAAGATTGTTTGCGACGTACAAATGTAGTGCATCCCACTTTCAACCAACTGTATAAAAAAAAAATGAAATTCACAAACGATGTATAATTTGTTAATTACCACGGTATATGACCGTAATTTATAAGTACAATATACATAAAAACCAAATGTAAAATGTATTCTAATTAATCTCTAGTGCAGGAGCACACCTAGGCTAACCTCCATAGTTAGGATATTTTGGGCTTGTATCTGACATTAGCCAAGTCAGAGAAATTGTATGTTTGTTTTGGACCATAGAAGGTCATTGTTGTGGTTAGGTGAGCGAGTCATTAGGACTAAGGTCACCAAAGTTAGTCATTGTTAATAGTTTTTACATTGCTTAGCCTTAGTAGCTTAAGTTGGGATTTGAGTCTTAAATGTGTTCTAAACACATGAATGATGATAGAAAGATGCCATGAGGCCTTTAATGGTGTTGGTTACTTGAAATATAGGAGATAGAGGTCCTAAGAGTTAGGAAGGTGGCATAATGACAGAGTACTTGCCAAATTTTGTTAAAAAATTGTCATGACAACAGTTGCCATTATGGCAAATGTTGCATGCAACTCGGTTACATAGGATCCCCTAAAGGATAGGAGTGGGGGATTGACCAAAATACCCTACAAACATGGTGAATGGCATCTAATATGAAGTAGGCTCGAATTCAAGAAAGAGGGAGATTATAATCAAGTTTTTGGAATAGAAGATAGCTCTGCAATTTCTGTTTTTATGTGAACTCCGAGTGTTATTGAGTGACAGTGATACTAAGTGAATTGGATGTTTTGGTTTAGTGTTAGATTCGTGTTCATGGGATAGTATTAAACTTTTTTCATTCTGCAAGTAAGTTGATTTAAGCTGTTTTAGTGTCCTGAATAGATAGGTTAAGGTTTAAGGGTTTTACTGGTCCTGTCTTGACCAACTTGTGTTTTTATGGCTACCCCATGAAATCTAGTCACGGGATTTTCCTGAGGGTAGATGGATGTGTTAGGGGATCCATTGGTATTTACATATGTAGAGTTAGGAGTCATGGAGAGTGGAACAACTGTGTTTAATGTCAAGTCCTATGCGAGCTTAGAGTGCCCGGTTAGAGGTTTGACAGTAATAAATTGAATAATTTAGGCAGGGGATTGAGGTACAGTACGTAACAAGTACAGTTTCAGGTAGGGTATAGACATATCCTAACATGCTAGAAGGATTGAGATTCTATCAATCCATTTGACTGAGGTTTGAGCAAGAAAACCAGTGGGGTCCTACAAACTAGGCCTAATAGCCCTATTTAACCTAGATAATAGGAAACCAGTGTACAGAGGATTTAGAAGTATAGAATGTTTTGAATCCTTTAGAAAATCCAAAAGGGTATTCGAATGTGGAATTGGTTTTTTAAGTTGTTTGGAAAGTTTGGGAAGGAAAGAAGTAAAGGTCTCTGTTAAGGGCTACAAGAAATAGGCCTCCTCAAGACCAATTCTTGAAACCGATAGGAAAGGAGTTTGGAGATCCTCCAAGATGGATCCAGTGGGAAGTACATTGCATATTTCCAATGTGTTTGGCACCCCTGCAATCAATTCAATGTTTGTGCGATGTTGGCACTTAGAGTCTTCTAAGTGTAGGAGAGAGTTTGCACATAACAAAGTGGTGTTAGTCCTTCAAGTTGAAGCACAAGGTGTGAGACTCTTGGAGAGGAGTTGGATTAGGACTTAGTTAATCATCTAAGCCTAACAAGGACCTAGAAAATATTAGGTTCCCAGAAGAAGACAAGGAAAGGTGTTCTTAGCTAGTTGTGCAAGAAAGTCTTGGAACACTTACACCAATCTCCATGACCATCTTATAATTACCTAACACTTTCCTCAATCTACCTTTCCCCATCAATTACTCTCTTTCAAATTTGTTAATGGAGTTGGGATCCCAAATGCGATTTACATGGATCTTTGTTGCAAACTTAGGAAAATATTCAATAATGTACACCATGGTCTGATATACCATGTATCCCTCCACCATAGAACCCTCGGGATGTGCTCTCTGTCTAACCAAAGCCTTCAAAAATTTCAAGTGCCTCTCAACCATCCACATTGACCTTGTATGTACAGGTCCACACAATTCAATCTCCTCAACTTGGTGTATGAGGTAGTGTTCTTGTGCATTGAAAAATGTCAAAGGTAGATACTTTTGCATTTCACACATTAGACGGGGAATTTTTCTCTTCCAATAATTTATATCTTCTTTATGGATTGCTTTAGATGACAGCCATCTACAAGTGATTCAAGGCACAAATATATTAATGAGATTTAACAAAAATATACAATGAATTGAACAAATATTGCTACTTACCTCATTTATTTTCCAAGATCATATATAACTTGCTTGACATTGTTGTCGAAGTTGCCTGGGAGAGATAGAGGTAGAACGTACTGTAGCAATTATAAAATGATCTTTTCATTAATATTTTTCCAAAAGTAGTAAACATAATACACTAAAAAGTACATGCAGTATACAAATATATATATATATAATATACCAGAATAATTACCTTAATGAAGGTATGCCAATCATGCGTTTTCATCCCTGACCCAAATTCACCTTTCTTTGTTATGATATTGTTTATGTTGGCAGCAAATCCCGTGGGAAATCGAATTTTTCGTATGACTTGTTTTATAGCATTGCTTTGCTGCTTTGTTAATAACCAAGGAAGGGCACTTATATTAATTTGGTCTCCATCGCTATTTAATTGAATGACATTTTTCATTGCATGACTGGCTTCTTGAATGTCACTACAAATTTTGACAATTTTTTCTTTGTCATGCCTTCCATCCAATATTTTCCATAACGTTTCTATCATATTCTTTCCGATATGCATTGTATCAAACAAATGCACAATTTGTAGCTGCTCATAATAGGGCAACCTACTAAATTGTCTGGGATAACTTTTCAGTCCCTGTGGAAGCCGACCATTAATGCCTTGACGACCTTCATGAAGCATATAAGTTAAACAAATTAACGACAATCATTGTCAATTATAACATGATCACAAAATAAAAATATAAATTCAAAACATATTATAAATGATAGATAAACAATTTGATCTGATGTATAACTTTGACGATTAATTATATTATATTCCAACTTCCATAGGCGAGGTGTCATTCTTCGTGGTTTTGATGTAGTCTCTTCTTTCCCATTGAAAAAATGTTTTTCAGTAGTTCGATACTTATGATTTATATGGAGGAAGTGCCTATACTCATCAAACACCTGCTTTCCTAAACTTGTTGAACGACGAGATTTCATCTTTGGACCACAAATTGGACATGCAAATTTTTCCTTTGTTTGAAGACCTGCAAATCATATATAATTGGATTAAATATGTCAATTTTTATAATTATATATAATGAATAGATTATTTCAAAAACATGCATGATATCTAATTCATAAAATTAAATATCGTTAAAGTCATGCAGTCAAACGTTATAACATACCAAAAAAATGTGTTAGCCCTGGGGCATTATGAATTGTCCATACAAGCATTGCGTGGAATTGAAATTGTCTTTGTCCTATTGGTCTAGATACGTCATACATAGTGATGCCATTCCATAACTTTAGTAACTCGTCGATAAGAGGCTCAATATATACATTCATATCTTTAATTTGGTACTTACCGAGTTGAATGAACATAAACATTACATAATTATTATAACCATTTTACTGCAATATATACAAATTCATGTACATGACTATTAAATGAAAAAACATATAAGTCATTATGCAATAAATAAGACAAATGAGATGCTACTACGTTAAAGAAAATTGATGTAAACAAATACCTGGAACAATCATTTCCAACATTATGTGCTCCCTCTTTATTGACATCCATGGAGGAATGTTATTGTTGATAACAAAAATAGGCCACACCGAGTAAATAGATCTCAGCTCTCAAAATGGATTGACACCATCCGTTGCCAATGAAAGCCTGAGATTACGAGGTTCTTCTTTAAAGTGTGGCCATTTTTCCTCCATGTCCCTAAATGCAAAACCATCCGCAGGCATTCGAAGAATCTCATCTCCACTTCTATTATGTGCATGGTAATCCATAAATTGCGCTAAGCTTTCGCACCTAAATAATTGTTGCATACGTGGAATAATGGGACTATAACAAAGAACCTTGCGAGGCACCTTTTTTGTTAGTTGATCTATTCGATATCTACTGATATGACATTCCGAGCATTCTGTTGCAAATTCATGTTGTTTATGATATATAATATGATCATTGGGACATGCATTTATTGCTTGATACTCCATTCCAATATCTTTCATAATGTCAGATAAATCTCCGGGTTGAGCGAGGTAAAATATTTGATGGTGGTAACAAAAATTCACCAATCAATTTACAACAAAAAATAACTTCTTAATATAAAGAATATTAAAGGTACATACGTCATCCTTTATTTACTAGCGATGAACTAACAACAATTAAAATAGATGAAAAAAATTGACATATATGGCATACCTTAACATCCGTGAGATTGCTATGTTGGATAAACCATTCATAACCTTCAAGTTCACCAGCAACAATACAATAGAGAGAAGAGTTGTTTGGGAGCCTTCATAAAGCAGCTCGTATGCGTTCTCAAGTACAGGTAAATCATGAACATCATCAAAGTCATCTCGATCAACATGATCAGATGTGCCACTACATGTGTCATGGATCAATGTATTTGTACCATCATCCTCAATTGTGTTTTTTGGTGCATGATCATCTTCTTCCATAGGATCATTAACTTCATCTTCGATATTCACAGCTCCATGTTCCTCCACTTGCAAAACCACATTCTTTGGGCCATGATAATTCATATCATGTGCCCTAGGGCACCCCACCTTTATAATAATGACAGACACAAATAAACCATGATTATGATCGAGTGATTTTTTATATATATATCAAATGTTAAAACAATATAAACATTTACAAATTCAATCAATATAAACACATATAATGAACAACTTATCAATGGACGATAATCATGCCCCCCTTCAACGTGACCATGCTGCCTACAATGTTTCTCAGCTGTTGTGATTAAAAGTCTTCTCGTCTTTAAGCCCTTGCAATTATTGCAAGGACGATAACATTTCTCATCACCCTTTCTTTTCAATATAGCCCACAATCTAGCAACTGTCTCTTCATTTTGTTTTGGATTAATATTATCTGACATGATTTTTCTTTACCAAGCTTGAATATTTAGATCTTCAAAAAATATCAAACTCACACGCACTTCAATAAGTTTTAATCGTACACAAGTAACAAAATATAATAATTATGATATTTTACACCAAAAAAAACAGCATGCAACCATCCATGTGAAAGAGAAGATAGTCTAAAGTTAATGACCCCAAAAAAAACTTTCAAATTTTAATTCCAAAAATTATTAAATTCTGATTTTACAATGATTTCCAACTGTTATACTCCTAAAATCAGAATATTGAACTTGCACAACAAAATCTAGAAATGAAATTCTCAAAATGCAGCTAATAGGCCTCAATAATTAAGGCCTACTCAAGACTTTGTGAAGTCACTGCAAGGTTTCCAAGCCTTACCTGATGATTTGAGCAAGAGGATTAAAGAGTTGGTAAAGAGTTTTGATGACTGGAGTGGCACATCTTTACTAGATATTGTAGATGCCCAAGGAAATGTTAGATAACTGCAGCAATGGCAAGATAGGGTAGATGAAATCATTAACACTAGCACATTTTTGGAATCTTTTGAAAGGGGGGCGAATCAAGTAGCAGTAAAGTATACAACTTACAGTGCAAAGGTAAATTAGGTGGTAAATTTTAATTGGCCAACGGATGAGGAATATCAAGGATGGGTAGAAAAGTACTTAACTGAGTAAGAATAGGACAGAGTCTACAATCGGCAGTTAACAGCTCAGCGGTTATGGTTATAAAAAATTTAGGCTATGTCTTGGTGGCAGTTTTGGTGCAAGTTTTCAAAGTTTGGTAAATGCAACAGTTATTCTCTAGTGGACGGGATGAACAAGAAGATTCTCTAGAGACTCAGCTGTTGTAACCAATTTTTGAAATGTCATAAGGCAGTCCAAGTGACCAGTGACAGGTGTATTTCTGGTATGATGTTTGTTGCTCCTTCATTTTCCCTATAAGAAGAATTTCAGGACCAAAAATATGGCCGGTTAGCAAGTTAGATATCTTTAGGTCAAGTCTAACTGAAGTTGCAGAGCGAATTTGTAAAGAGCTTGATATTATAGTGAAGATACTATTCTTAGGTTTGGTGATGTGAGTGTTCCAAGGCTTGCTTGCACTGCAACTAAGAGACCCAGCTTGTCTCTTCTAGGAACCTAGTCTCCTCTAGGTCCTGATTGGCTTAGATGATTAAATAAGTCCAATTCTAACTCTTCTCTAAGAGTTCTATCCTTTGTGCTTCACCTTGGAGGACTAACACCATTTGACAAGTTCAATTTCTCTTCCTCACTTAGAAAGTTCTAAGTGCTAACTTCTCACAAACGTCATTCTTCATTGCAGGGGTGCCCATCCTATTGAAAACATTCATAACCTTGCATATTTGAACCATTTTAGAAGGTTCTTCAACCCTATCCTTATCGGGTTCAAGGTTTCACCATTTGAGACCTTAAACAGGCCTATTCCTTGTAGCCTTTACCTGTCCTATTTTGTCAATTCTTGCTAAATTTTTCCAAAGACCCTACAAAACTAAAGGCAGATTTGGATACTCATTTGGAAGTTTTAAAAGGTTCAATGGGGCTTAGGGCCTGACAACCTTCGTACACTAGTTTCCTACAACTTAGGACAATAGGGCTAAAAGGCCTAATTTCTAGGACTGAATGTAATCTTGCTTGGAACCTACTCAAACCATAAACTAAATGATTGACATGACCTCAGTCCACCTAGTATGATGAGATATGATGAAACCCTACTTGAACCTATACCTATTCCGTACAGTACCTCTTTACCCTGCAAGAAATCTTCAAAGACATTCCTAGACCTCTAACCGGGCTCTGTCTGCTCGCCTAGAGACTAGTGATAAAAAGAGCTCTCCACTCTTTCATGCTTTCTAATCCTAAATCTATATACACTAATGACTCCCCTAACATTTCCACCTATCCTTAGGTGTTTCCCAAGGCTAGATTTCATGGGGGAGCCATGAAAGCACCGACTGGTCAAGACTGGACCAGTAAGAACTTAAAACCAAAACAATTTTCCTAACACTAAATATCCTACTCTAAACAACTTGCTTATCAAATGAAAAAGACTAAGATAATCCTATAGAACTCTAAACAAATACTAAACTCAGTCTCTCAATCCATTAAGCATCTTTGTCATCACCAAAGTTCGAGTTGTTCTTGAAAACACTGTTGCAGAGCTCTCTATTTTACTTTCAAAAACTAATTACCAATTACATCATGTCATGAGATTCGAGTCTTGTGTCATAATAGATGCCATACCCATGATTCTAGGGCCTATTGGCCAATCTCCCACTTCCTATTCTCAAGGGAATCCAAAGGTAACTTCTTTACAACATTTGGCATCTTTCTCTATGCCTTGATCCTATTTTTTAGGACCACTATTCCCTCTAGATTCTGAGGAGCCAACTCATTTAATGGTCTTAAGGCATCTTTACAACAACCACTAAGTGTTTAGAACATCTTTAAGACTCTAATCTCCCATAGACAACTAACATTAAGAAAACTTAAATTACTAACACTAGCTATTTGTGTGACCTTAGTCATAATGACTAACTCACCTAGCCCACAAAAGCAATGACCTTCTAAGGTCTGAAAACAAACTAACATCTTGACTTGGCTAGAGTCAAGTACAAGCCAAAATAACAAACATGGAGGTTAGCCTAGGTGTGCTCCTACACCATTTGGTGTCATTCTGTTGTAGGTTTTAGTTTCATGGGTACTTAATTTTCAAGACAGTACTAGCATCTGAATGAAAATTACTCATTTCAAGGTCATGTATCTCCATTGTATGAATATATTATTATCTTGAATAAAATGATCAAGGGTTATTCTATTCATCTCACTGTTATGGTGTGTGATTCTCATTTTGGCTTTAATTCAAGGATTTAATTAAAATGCTTGAGTGAGGTTATAGGTGACTATGTTCATATAAGGATTTGATAAGTACTATTGGGTTAGAATATAGATTGATGGTATTGTAAGGCAGTATTATCTGATATTTTATATGCTATGTGTCTAGAAGATAAACTTGGTTACAGTAAAAAAACAACCAACACCTTTGATATTATCTAGCTATGGCTCCCAAATCTATTGCAAATTCATCATTAGGGTTAAAATTGAAACCTTGCAATATAATCTTTGTCCAAATCCATCAAGAATTTTCCATCAGTTATAAACAATTCCCTTATAAAGAATTTGTGAAGCCAAGTCTAAAATCTGGAAATGAAATTCTAAAAATTCACAAGACTATAAATGAAATATGATGAGATGTTGCTTTCAAATATGATTTTCAAACCTGGAAGTACAAATCTAACTTCACAAATGAATTCTGGAAAAAGACAATGACTTCCCTCAACCTGGCGATATCTTCTTGAGTTTCTTCTGATTTTCCCCTAGAAAACCATCGAGCAAAACACTGTCGCAATAAATAGTTGAGCTCATTTCAATTTATGCCTGCCACAATTTAACTTTGCAGGACCGCCCCAATTTTGGTGAAAGATCTTCGTCAAAACGTACACAAAACAATGGCTCGTCGAAATTCCGACGAACATCGGGGTAAAAAAATTTTTAAAAATGGAAATTTGCACAAGTGCCCGATGATACATCTGATTATATAGGTTTCGTTGGAAGGTTTCGTCAGAAATTGGGATCAAATCCTATAGTGTGAGGTTTTGGTAGGTTAAATATTTTAGATGACCCCTTGGGACAAAACAAACCTCGCCATTGGATCTAAGAGGCTCGAGAGATGAATATTGTCATAAATGTAATGCCCCGCCACGTAATCCTAGAGGAAGATGCAACTACAATGAAAGCATAACAAATTTTTTTTTTAAAGTGTAATTAATAACAAGTAAAGTGAACTACACTAACACATACATCCTCTAAGGTATGCAACAATGCTTACATTTGAATCCCATAACATATAAAAGTAACTAACTATATCATATAAATATTACTCATGAAAGAAAGATCATACATCCAAAGCATTAAAAACATTCCATAAGATATAAATTGCATTAAGAATCATTCATAGATTGCATTCATTCCAAATAAATCAGTTATAAAACTCATTTCCAAAATGAGGTAGATCATACAATAATGTTACAATTACACTGATACAAGAATCCTCCTTGAAAATAAATGAGGAGTAGTACATATACAAAGTATCCAACTGATACAATAAATCATGAGATAAGGTACAAAGCAATAGGAACATGCGAGCTCTCCAATTTGGAAGATCTCGCCATCACGAACATAAAATGGAAACCCAACGGTGAAAGGTGCACATTCCACCCAACCAAGTAGTACCCGAAGGTCCACCTCCCGTGCTAGGAGATAGTAAAAAGCCTTCCCAAGCAAAACCAACAACCTCTAGACATAGGCAAATCACAAGACTAAACAAAACAAGTACAATACTTACATAAAGGTTACATTGCTTCCAAAGTAAAATAATCAAGTACAACCACTAAACCATACAAATTGCTATCATAGGAGGAGTGTCATCACAAAGCTGCATGGGTTACCCTGGCAGATCTTCCTAGGCCCTGACCCCCATCTTGGGTTACCTTGGTAGCCTCTCACGACCCCCGGCCCCACATGCAAACCGATGCGGAATCAATTATCTTTCAAAGGGACAAGATGATGATCTTTCCATTCTAGGATTTCCCGTCTCATCCCAAGTCTAAACAAGCCATTGAGCCCATGAGCGAGGCACAATTATCAAGTTATATGTTAATTTTCACTGAGTTATGCATTAGCCCCCATTGAGAGCCACTCCCCTATACACAACACAAGGATCTAATCCAACACCCAAGGGTAAACACAGTGTAGAAAACCGGATAATAAATCCCAAACCAAAATATAAGAGGCAACACATCCCTGTTTGTAGTAACTAGGTGATTAACTGAATTACAACCAAGTGCACTACCCAAGGGAAATAAAGGGATGAACCATAAATCACAACAACAAACCCCTCATAAAATAACATTATCTAGAAGACTTAAATACCCAGCTAACCGATTTCCCCAACAACGTGAAACAAAATAAATCATACTAAATAAGCAATTCAAATAATTAATGAAAAACCTATCATTAGGATTTCCTAAATCCAATTTCCAATGCAAGAGGTCCAATAATATATTGCCCAAATAATTCTAACTCAATGCAATTTTATTTATAGACAATAGAGTAAATTAAATACAATTGCTTAAATCATTTTCCCAATTATATCTATATAAAAATCCAATTTCCCCTTTAAAGTCATTTCATTTTAAATCATCTAACTGTGCTTTTGAATGCACCCATTAAAGAAATGCATTTTATATATATATATATATATATATATATGTATATATACAATTATATATATTTAAATATATATTATTTAAAAATTTAAAAACCAAATACAATTTCCCAACTAATAATAAATATATTATATATAAATATATATACATACTTATACATATATATATATAAATATATATACATATATATTTATGTATATATAAATATATAACATATTTTATATATAATAAAAAAAACCAAATAAATAAACAAAATTTGAATTACCCAGCAGCGACCATGTTTGTTGCAATTAAAATAACCATGGGGGGTTGTGGATACAGTCGAACCCCACACCATGGGGCACGGCTAAGGAGAGGCCAACAACGGGCACTGCCTCCCCACGTCGCCTCCCTATGGGGGGTGGCTATGGGGACAGCCCCAGCCTCCCCCAAAACATTAACTTTAAAAAATTTCTTCAATAAATTTCATATGATTTTCAATAAATAAAATTGTCGTACAGCTTTTGAACCAAGATTTTGGCAATATAAAATTTTCTTTATAGGAATTTTATCAATAAACTGATATATATTTATCACTCTGATATCTTTATATATATATATATATATATATATATATATGTATATATACATATATACATATATACATATGTGTATATATATGTATATATACATACATATATGTATATATGTATATATACATATATGTATATATGTATATATACATATATGTATATATGTATATATACATATATGTATATATGTATATATACATATATACATATATATACACATATGTATATATACATATATATATATGTATATATACATATATATATATATGTACATATATATATATATATATAAAGATATCAGAGTGATTGCTTGAGAAGAGCAAATTATTTTCACAAATTTTTTTACAGAAAATAATTACAAAACTTTCTAGAGAAGCAATTTTTTCACAGAATTTTCTACAGGGGAGGATTTACAAATTTCATAGAGGTTTTCAATTTCCCCAATATAAAAAAATCTAATAGGAAGAAGAGCAATAATCTTCTACAAGAAATATTTACAAAAAATTTCAGAGGTTTTCTACAAAATTTTACAAGAAAATTTAAATCCATTCCAACAAAGGTTTCCAAATTTCTCTACAAAATCTTTCTGAGAATTCTATTTTTCAAAATCAATTTCTACAGAATCTCTAAAGATTTTACGACAATTTCCAAACACAACAATCTTACAAATTTTCAAACAAACCAAAGCTTTAAACTATATTCTTCATTGTACAGGCAATCTTTTCCAAGATAATAAATTAATTCTAACAGCCTTTCCAATTGAAATTAAATAAAACCAATTAAATGACCTATTTCCGGAAGCTTGAGGAAATGATGTTTGAAGTAGAGCCTCATCTCTAGATTCCAATTTACCAAAGCTTCCTCCAACAAAATCAAAGCTTCCTCCAAATTATTCACTTTTCCAAAAAGATGAAAACAAAAAAAAACCAGGGCCAAAATGTTTTTCCCGAGAACTTCTTTCCCCAAATTTTCAACAACCTCCCCCAAAATATCTTTCTTCTTTGTCGTGAAGTAACCTCTTTCCTCTTTCAATTAATGCAATTAATCTCTCCGAGAATTAATTTCCCAACAACAGTGTTTAATTTTCTCTAACACATGTCACAAATAAAATATCTTCCCAACCAATTCATAGATAATTCCTCTAGGATATTTACAAGATATTTGTGCATATAATAATTCAAAATTCACATATTAATTTCTAATAAAATTTAATCTAATTAATTTAATTACTTTATAAAATTAATTTAATCTCAAAGATTAAATCACTTTACAAAATAAATTTAATTTAATTAATTAAATTAAATACAAAGCTTCTATCACAAAAATCAAGATTAATTAAATAATCACTTAAAACATTTTAAGCATTAATTTTCCACTGAACATACCTTGCAAAATAAATAAACAAGGAAAACGTGGACAACATAACAACAAAGCATACCGAAACAAAGACTGACGACACACTGTGACTAGGGTTGTGGTTTGACAAGGAAACCCTATTATTATCTCCCAATCAACTATCTGTTGGGAAATGGACACGCTCAAACCTATGAATCCAGGTGGAGTCGATGTCCTGTACCTACAATCCTGTAATCAAACATATGTCGCACATATATATATATATATATTATATATATATATATATATCATAAACAATCACACCGTGAAGAGAAAATCGTGGAATCGCAGGGCGCTCGCAAGCGAGTGATCCAATCCCATTCCCTTCACCAATAAAATGTTACATCAAACTGATGAAGCTAAAACATCGATAAACTACATATGAGCATATATCAATATCAACTCAAATAAACAACTATGCTAACCAGAAAGCATGTCATAACAATGAACATCCATAAAGTGTGCCATCACATCTAAATATGAAAACCATCATCGCTCCAATGTCAGCGATCAAATAACAACATAGTATCATGGTTTATCAAAGTAAAAGCATTGTCTTAAGACATAAACAAATCAGAGTAGAACACTATATGAAAATATGAGCAAATCAGAGGGGTGGTACAATAAAATTTGGCCTATTTAGGTCACTATGAAAAAAATGGAATCTTTTCCCCTCCTTGCCTTGCTGTATGACTACAAGACCTTCAATTTAGTTTGCAAAATTATATATATATATATATATATATATACTTATAAAATAAAAATTAAACTCGATAGTTAAAAATTTAAAAATTAAAAATTAAAAAAATAACCAATGCCGACAGGACAGACAACTCAAGTCGCTAGTGCTATCAAGCCGAAGGTGGCCAACCCTTAGTTGGCGAGGCCTTTTTCCCCTCGATTCCTACCCTCGGTCTGGCAGGGCCCAAGCCCATCCCTTTGCATGCTTTAAATAAAAATTTGCCACTTAAAAAAAATTAATATCCACTAAAAATTTTATTAAAAAAACTTAATTTAATTACTATTTTAGGTCCAAGGTTCTATGAGCAACGTTGCCTAAGTGGTGCTAGCACCATTGGTGGGTCGCCATCCAGACACCATTGCTCGGCCTAATAGTAAAATTGGGCAAATTTTTTCTAGGGGGCATAACTTTTTCCCATGTGATGTCCATTTTTTGAATTCTTATACTCATTGGAAAGGTGGTTATAAGCACTACAGCGTGGTATTAGTGGTTTTTCTAGATTTTCCCATTTTAAAAGAGAAATGCTTGTTGGAAGTTGTATGTTCTTTTCAGGATTGGAAAGGTCATAACTTGTGCATTATAAAGTCAAAATTTTGACTTCTTATTGTCGATGTAAAGATTGTTTAGAGAAATACACGATGGATTAGTTTTGGAGATGTTTTGGCATTATTTATTTTTTATTATTTCCATTTGAGTTGTTTATGGGTTCTTATTGACTTTAGTGATATTATGGGCTTATGGATATTAAAATATTGGTGGTTTGGTGTTTGAGTCATTGTATAATCACATTTACATCTTTGATTAATCTCATTTGACGCGGTTATCACTATATTGTTGGATTTTTATGTTGCATTGTTGGATCTATGAGTTATGCAATGTTGTAGGTTTTCTACACTTATAGGTTACATATATGACATGGATGTGGGTTGTCTATGCCCATATATGCTTCAATTTTATTACAAATTCATATTGGTGGCTTGGTTTAGTCACTTGTTTTGTTAGTTTGGTTCTCATGTTGAGGAGGAGAGATGGTATTACCAGGTGGATTCATGATGTGGGATCTATGTTTTTGACTATGTGATGTAGACATGTGTGGCATGGTTGGAGTTTTTTGCTGGTACATTTGGTGGTGTTCATGGTTTCATGGATGTTCCTTTTTCTTTAGGGAATTT
Source organism: Sequoiadendron giganteum (assembly GCA_007115665.2). NCBI lineage: Eukaryota > Viridiplantae > Streptophyta > Pinopsida > Cupressales > Cupressaceae > Sequoiadendron > Sequoiadendron giganteum. Next base: position 594,958,773 of record CM021102.1, on the reverse strand, counting down.
GGCATGACATGATTGTTTATGCAGGTACTTTGTTGGTGGTATTGGTTTGATTCCAAAATGATTATGATGGTGTATCTTCTCAGTTTGAGGATCATGGTTTTACTTCTCCTTTTGGGAGCTCATGTTGTAGTTGAGTTTTTTATTGTGTGAGGGCCTTTGGTTGATCTTCATTGAGGAGGTTGTTATCATTATGTCATGGATAGTTTGATTACACATTTCGTTGGGAGCTTGTGACAATGATGGTTTGGTAGTGTTGTATCTTATTGGTTTTAGAGATCGTGGTTTGAATATTCCCTTTGGGAGCTCTATGTTGAGTTCTTTGATCATGTTGGGTCCATATATGATCTTAACTTAGAGGATGGTTATCATGTTGCTATGGAGAGATTGATATCACAATTCAGTGGAAGCTTGTGGAGATGATGTGGATTCACCATTTGATGGTGGATGATCTTCTTTGCATGAGATGGCTATCTTCACGTGGTATGAACATGTTGACATCTTGGTTAGCCATGGAGGAATTTTTAGTCTTTGGTTGAGATGTCATGATTTATCATTTGACATGTGATCCTTATTTGATAGGATGGTTATGTATTATGTCATGATGTACTCTTGATTGTGCATTAGAGTGTTGGTATGATACAGGTGCAAGATATTTTCATTGGATCATATGGTCTTCTTTTAAGGAGATGTGAGATCATGATGATGATTGAGTTCTTGATTGAAGTATCGAGAATTTGAATTTGACCTTGGTTGGTTCTCTTGGTATTAAGTACATTGGTAATTTTATTGGGAGCTACATGATGGTGCTATGTTTCATTTGGAGTTTGGCATGGATTGATTAGTTACAAGTGCTCATGGATACTTTGGGACATAGGTGAGGCTAGGAGATCTCTTGGGATTAGATACATTTATTGAGATGGTTACTCATTGATGAGGTTTTAGTTGGAAGTCCGAGGAGCTTACACCATGGTTGGACGTGAGTTCAACATAGACCTATGAGGATATTGTTCTTAGATGAGTCATGATGACTTGGATATCATGGAGGAGCATTCTCATTCCCCACTCTTGGTCTACTTGATAGTTTATCATCTAAAAGGTATTTCCCATTATTATTTTCAGATGTATTATGTTTTATATGTTATCTTCTCATGCATATGGATCTTGAGATATGGTTTTTGGTTCTGGAGGATTCATTTGAGGGATGTTGGCATGTTTATATCCTTATGCATTGTGATATTATTCATTGATGTTGAGTTTATGAGATGTTATTGGGCTTATTCCCTTTGTTTGGGAATGGATTTGGTTTGATCTTCCTTTGGTTTGAGATGCATACATCTTGGTTATGGTTAGATGTGGATAGTTTTATTCTCTTTGGGGTTTTATGGAGGATATCATACTTATTACAACTTAGCATTTAAATGTGTGTGTAGAAGGACATGCTACATGTTTTGGTTTGCACATTTCTCCCTTTGGTCTTGTTCTACTTCTTGGATGTTTGTATTCAAATTACATTGGATTTGAGATATTGTGTAGAGATATTGTGATCACTATGCTTTGGTCATGTGTTGTTCATTATTATTCTGTGACGACATGGAGGTTCCTTTATCTCTTCCCTTTGTTGAGTGTGAAGAACTTGGGAGAGATATGGAGACTTGTGGTGGGAGTTGTATTATATCATATTGGTTTGTAAGATTTGCATATCTTTGTGGATTTTCCTTGGTATTAGATGATGATGGTTACACTTATATATTATGTTATTGGTGGATATTTGGTTGCCTTGATCATTTTCAGATTTGGAATTACCTATGCAACGGGAGTTCCTAGATGTGTGTGTTCTTCAATGAAAATTTTGGTACTTGGAGCTTGTGATTGCATGTTATGGGTTGTATATATTAATGTCATGTGGCTCAATTGTTATGATTTGTATAGATTTGAGGTATGGATAGTTGGATGTGTTAGCATTTTTTGTGGGTTCTATTTAAGTTATGGTGATTATATTTTGATAGCTATTGATACATGCTTGTTACCTATGGATTGAGTGTTTGTGTATTAGGATATTAGCTTGACACAAGACGTATTCTTCATCATGACAGTTAGTGTGGAATCTCTTTGAATGGATTATTATATTTGTGCATTGGCATGATGGAGGATGACATCATTTATGCTTGAGATGGTGGTAACCTTGATTCTTGTTTTAGGTACCTTGATGAAGCACATGGAGCACTTTGATTCCTTGTGGTATATGTGGCTATGGGGATTGTTACCTTGTTCATTTTTTAGTTTACTTTTTTACCCCTTATGCAATGTATACAACAAGTGGGAGAATGTTAGGAAAAGGTGTATTTTCCACCTTGCATAATGTTATATTTTATTATTATGTAGTACACCTAAGGGATATAGGGATACATGCATCACATGGGTTAGCATTCTTGGGGCCACTTTATGTGTTGTATGTAACATTGAATTAAATATTTAATGTGGGGTTGCACATGGGAAAAATACTCAATGTTGGGAAAAATTATTACCAAAATTAAATGTGGGGGTTAATGGTTTTGTAATCTCATGGTATTAGTCATATGGTTTTATGTCTAGTACCACTTGGTGGTTCTATGTGATCTTGTTTCTATCAAAGAAAACACATGCGTAGTTGTCTATTTTGGCTAAGGGGTTGAGAGAATCTTTTGTTGGAATTTGTGAGGGTTGAAGCATGACATGGGATGTGTGGTTACATGATTGTTCACATGGATTGAATGTAGAGGGCTTTATTTTTCAAGGGTGTTCATGGAGGACTCTAAAGATGTATTGTAATATTTATTTCTGAATAATACATGAGTGATGGATTCTTTTGGAAGCTAGGTTATTCCCTCTTGAGGGTTTTTCCTAGGGTATATTTTGTGTCATCTTTGATGGTATGTTGTATATTATTTTGCATATGGATTTTGAGTACTATTTTGCATAGATTTCTCTATTTGGGTTATGTGGAAATTATCTTGGGTGGATGCATATTTTCCTTCAATCACAACATTTACCTCCATATTTTCACCTTGTGCAAGATAAAATCTTCCTTTGACCCAATTATTTTTCTTCATTTAGCAAGGCTCTCCTAATGACAAGAGTCTCTCCTCTTTCTACATCTTTAGAATGCTTAGATTCAACTTCCTCATCTACATGTGTAACTCATGCATTACCTTCAAGTCTTCTATTTTTATTCCTTGATGTTATGGACACTCATATGATAGATTTACTCATTCTCCACATTGGAAACAAGGTTCTTTGAAGCCTCCTCTTCTAGGTCCTCATCAAGATCTTCCTCTTCCTTTGTGTTCATCATTATTCTAGTCACAAGGGTGGTAGGAATTATATTCTCTTTGGTTTTGATTGCTAGCAACTTCTTCACTCCTTTTTGATCATTTTGTCCTTCATAGGATCTACCGGGACTCAAATTTGCATTTACCTTTTGGCTTGAGTCCCTTCCCCTTTTGTGCCTTAGCAATTATTTTCCCAAGTTTATAATTGATCTAAGATATTTGTCATGGATGGTCTTTTTCCAAATTTCTTAAGCATAGTTGGGTATAGCATGAAAAATTAGGCTTAATTTATTTTGGAAGCTTAGCAAAATTCTCTAAGGGGTGGGAGTTTTTCCTTTGTGGGTTTTCTTCTTCCATTTAGATCACTTGCATCTTTTGGAAAAATCCCGTCAAGTTAGAATCTCCCACAAAAGGTAAAAATAATAGAAAAAATAGATAAGAGGTGCTAAGTAGGGTTTTTGTTGTGATTTTCACCTCAACTTAGTAACTTTACTCTTTATCTAGTTTGGATGGATTTTCCTATGATGTTCCAGTTGACTAGTCAATTCCTGCAAAGGGTAAAAAGATTTAAAATGCAAAGAATGACTAAGTGTCAGTCTTGTAGGAATTCGGTGATCAATTGAACATCCCTTTTGATTTGCAAGTGTTTGTATATATTAATTTTTTTTCTTTGTGAGAAAATTGTGCCTATCTTGTTTTGTGGGTATTTCTATGCGAACCATCCTAATTTCAGTTGCCAATGAATTTTTTGTCTTTCCACTTTTTGATAGATTCATTGTAGATGCAGTTGACTTCAATAATCAACTAAGTCCTTGTGAGGGGATAAATTTTATCTTCCTACATCCACCCCTAGTGATCTCATATTGCTTTTGTTGAATTTTCCCATTCATTTGAACTTCCACTTCTAATTTTTTTCATCTAGTTCAAATGCATTTATCCATAAACCTGTTCCATTACATTTTCCTATATTTGTACCTTGATGAAATAATGTTGACATCACTTCATTTTCCCCCTTTTTCCATTGCTAATTTCATCTCATTCTAACATCATTGGTGGAATTTTTCATCTGAATTAGAATTTTGTTGCAGTTGGTAGATTCCCTTGGTCTTTCCTAAAATGTTCACTTGGTAACCAAATTTTTGATATGGTAGTGGGGAAAATTTCCACATGGTTCACATGGAAGTTGATCTTCCACAAAGGCCTGAGAGAGAAAGAATAATATGATGTGAAGAGAGGTAAGTGAACTAGAAAAGGGCTTGATATGAACATGATCCAATGGATGTCATTTTCCCACAAAGATTCATTTCAAAGTGTAGTTGAGTGGACAATTCCCACAAATATTCTAGATGAAATCTAAAAGACTAAAAAACTTCATTTAAATGTGAAGAAGGCTCTAAAGGTATCCAAGCATTTAGATTTTTTATGGTTTTTCTCTACAATTGTCTCTTATTTTTATGAGTGAAATATGATGTCATCAATACATTTTCACTAGCCATGGTCTACTTGGAAATCTCATGAATGTGTTTGGGCACCAAATAATTTAGAGTACAATTTTTATTTCAACTACCATCATTATTGCCAAATGGTCACCTATGCCTGATTCACCACCGATAGCTCCAAGAAGCAAATTGTGACCTTTACATGCTATTATTGCATGCTAACCCTTGTTTCTACCTACCTGCACTTATGACATCACTTTTTCAATCTACCAAAATTTATTGTAGAGGATTTCAATTGATATGGAGCATTCATTTTGTGGGGAGTCTTTCTCAAGCTTTGATTTTGAAGTGGCTATAGTGTTTCATTTTAGGTTTTTCTCCGTCGCATGTTTTCTTAGCAAATGGCCATCATTTTTCATTATTGGATGATATAGATAGAGTAGAGCAAACGAGTATTTAGAAGGGTATATTTAATAGAAAATTAGTTGTAGAGCAGTGGTAAGAAGGAAGATAATTTTTAATAACTGTAAACGGAATGTTGTAATGTCATTTTCAATTTTATATCTCCACTGATATGTATTTAAACTCAGAAAACATATCGTTTTAAGATATTTTCTTCAACACATCCTTCACTGTAAATGTAATTACCATTAGAGTAAATGTGACAAGTTGTAAGTCTATTATAAATGTGTTGTAAAAACTCTTTTGTGTATTTTCATATGGGTTTGGATAGTTTATTGGTGGACTACTAAGAAGATAAGGCTAAAGCGATATTTGTTGATATTTAGATAATTAAATCAACTAAATTTGTCCTGATTTCTCGATATTTCCCCTTACTATGTATTTTTGGCCTTAGAGTAGGCACCAATCTCTTGTATGTGTTCTAGTCACCCAAATTTGAATAAAAAACATAAAGTAACTTATTTTCACTTCCAATTTGTGTGTTCATGATATCACTATTCATAGAGAACAAAAACACCATTATCAATTAATCATGGAATTCACCCTGCTTTGTGCTTGTGTCAAAAGTGTTATATAAACTATATAGGGGTTAGAGATAGCTAGATTTCTTATTCTAGTGATAATCTTAGGGGTTGAGTAGGCAAGTTGGGTTTAGCTATCATTTAGTTCATTTTTGTTTATCATAAGTGATTCCAATACATGTTAAGGTATATCCCTTGAAACACCATCTTGAGTTTAAGATAATCTCTAAGTGTAGAATACAAAGCCTACTCTTATTGAGTTAACTCATAGTAATCCATAGTTATATAGATGAAATGATTTTTCTCATATATTGACAACCCTGACCTTGTGAGTAGAATTTTTTTCTAGGAAATGGAGCAATGATTTTGAGACCTAACAAGACCTTCCACCAATCCTTCCACCATGACCTCTTCCTCTTTTCCTACTTTAAAATATTCAATTCAATTTATCTTCTACCTTCAAGGAAAATTGATAAGCATCTTTTATGGTAGTCATTCTGACCAAACTGAGCTCCTCTTGACTACTTGGATTCAAACCATTTATATAATGGACCACCTTCTCCTTGTTGGCCTCTTAATGGCCTATTCTGATGATGACCTTGTAGAACTATTCCATGTACTCTTTGAAAAAAATTCTCACTTGCTTCAAACATTGCATCTTCTTCAACAAATATAACTTGTAATCAACGGGAATGAATTGTTTCTTTAACTTCTCCACCATCTGATCCTATCTTGTGATTTTTCCTTTTCCTCTTATGTTTCTTTCTAATTATACCTATTTCCACCAAATGTTTACATGACCTTTCAATTTGTTCTTTACAAATTTGACCCTCTCAAGATCTTCTACCTCTTTGTACTCAAATTACTCTTCCATGTCATTGATCCAATCGATCAATTCTTTTGGATTGATATTTTCAGAGTATGTAGGAACTTTAACCTTTGGATTTTTTTCCAATCTTGGAGAGGGCCTTCAATAATATTAATTTCTTAGGATCTTCTACTACATCTTTTTATTCTTTGAACTATGCTTCTTCTTCAACTTCATCTTCACTTTCATCTCTTCTTCTTGGTTCAAATCCTTTATGTGGCTCCTCTCTAAGTGATTGAACTTGTCTTTGTAGGGATCTACAACTCTCTTTTAGTACAAAATTATTTCTTCCACCACCACATTTTCTTCATGGAGATATTCTGATCACTTTTCTTAAATACTGACAATGACAAGTCTTGGTGCCAACTGCATCACATTTGGTGAACCATTTACACTCGCTTAGAAACTCCCACTCTGATACCACTTGATGAAGGGGAATCCCACTCAAACAAATTATTACACAAATAAAAAGATTAAGGATAAAGAAGTATGCAAATTTTATTATTCTTTTATCAAAATAACTATATGCAATATAAATTATTAGATTCATTGGACCTCTATTACAATAATGTGGGATGCAATACAAGTAGGAAGATTAGACATGCAAGTATAGAAATGAAAATAATGGCCACCAAAATGGACACTTAACACTATGTTGAAAGTGACAAATTCACTGATCTCCTTATCCTAAATGAGCTTCTTTCCATTTGTAATGAATTTGTATTATTTTACACATGTCATCAAACTATGACTCCCATTTGATTACCAAACCAAGATGTGAAGAAGTATGTGTAAAATTATAGAGTATGCTAGATGGCCAAAGGATTGTCAGAATACTAGGCTATATCATCCATCACCTGTATCAAAGAGACCATGGGTAGATATCATTATGGAATTTCTTCTTGGTTTATTGAGGACAAAATTCAATATATGTGGTGGTGGATGGATTTTTAAAGATGACATATTTCATTTCATGCAAGAAGACTAATGATGTTTTTAGATTGTAGAGTTATTTTTTAGAGAAGTGGTTAAATTGCATGGTCTACATAAGATTCTAGTTTCAGATCTATTTATGAAGAGGTTTACACTTCACCAACATAGAATAAAAATATTGAGTATCTTATTCTCTCTTGAATAAGGAAACCTTATTTGTTGACTAACTAATCAAATAGGATTACCCCAAGGTTCCAAAAGTCATGTCTTGACCATATTTTTGGATAACTTAGTGAAATAAATGTGATTTTCTAGTCATCACAAGGGGACTTACGCTTGTTGGAAACCTAGAAACTTCTTTGCAACTTATTTTCAACCATCTTTAACCTTTATGAGATCTAAAAAAATATTTGATTTAGCCTTTTAAGTTATGTTTTTTTTTGTATTTTCTAAACTTAACTTTAAATAAACTTCAAAAGGATTAGGGTTTAGGAGATCTAACTTAACCTAAGATTGAAAACAAACTAAAATCAATAGACAAGTTCCATAAAAACCTAATTCTAGATAATTTGGGGGGAAGAATGCACCAAACAAAGTAACCAAAATTTAAACTCCATAAGCTCATCAGGCTCCATAGACCAACACTCCACCCTTTTTTCCATTCTAAAAAATTAAAATTATTAATCTCTCCTAAACATTTGCAAGCATTTAATGTGCAGATATTTACCCAACAAACAAAATATTTATCCCAACTAATAAAATATTTCTCCTAACTAAAAAATGAGATATCTAACACTTTTATAAATAAAATCTAATTTCTTGTGAAATATCTAGCTCAAAAAATAATTTATTTTTCCATGCAACTATTTAAAAATTCTCTCAAACAATTTACATGCATTGCATGTGCCTTGAAACATATTATGTTATTTCCCCAATATTTTATGTAAATTTGTTTGGACCTATCAAAGTCCCTTTACACCCTTACATAATACCTATAATTTTTTGGACATAATACCATCATATCTACCTAATTGATGTTTTGAGTCGTCTCACTTCCATAATACCATCATTTTTTTGGCATTGCATTTTTACATTGTTACTTTAATCCATTTTTAATTGAATAATATAGAATTAGTTTTGTTTGTCTTCATATTACAAATTTGTATAATGCATAGACAATCTTCTACAAAATAATGTAAGTATGATATCTTCTAAACATAAAGAAAGAGATTAAAACACATGATATCAATCTTGAAAGATGCATTACAAATTTAAATAAGAAATCAGAATAATTCACATGCCTACTCATTGATATCCAATTGTAATGAATAATCAAAATTGTCACTCCTCCAACACAAGATCAACATATATAAGGTACCAAATTCAAGATACTTTTTATAAATTAAAATATTAAAAGAAAAAATGGTAGAGGAGAAGTATAGGTAGCAATGAGAGAGGGAGATTGAAAAGGAGCAGGAAAAGATTGCTCGACAATTGAAGGCTAGTCAAAAGTAGGTGGATATACCAGAAAGAAAGAAACACATGAGTACAACAATGACTCCTCTTCCACCACAACATCCCATTTTAATGGACATGTTCATTATTTTGTCTCCAACCTTTGTTGCTCTTAGAAGCCTACAAGTTGGGTCTTCCCCAGGCTACTCTGAGTAGTTGCATTTGAATTTAGAGGTAAATCAGCATTGTTTTCCCATATAGCAAGTGTCATGCAAAATATTCCACAGTCATTAACATCATCTCTAGTTGGAAATGGGCCAAGTGATACCCAAGGACATGCCCCCTCTTACTCAAATCTATGGATATCTAATTATGATGGTTCATGCTAATTCTTTTTTGCAAACTTTAATACTTCGTTGTGCCATACTTTCTTATTTATATCTTTGTTCAAGTCTGTTTGTCTAACTATACACTATATGTATTTGACAACTTTCAATATATTATTCAAGTTTGTTTCTATCATGGCAGTTGAGTGTAATTAGTATTTTTAATATATTATCTATCCACTATGTATGATTGTCTAAAGTTTTGATTAGCAGTTGGACACATAATAATACATCTTAATTTTTATTACTCTTCATAAGTATCTATACATACATATTGAAACGGAGGAAAATGTAGGTGATGGTTTTGAATGGGGGTATGTACCTACACTTTCCTTATTTCATTAGGAAAAAGAGATCCCTTAGGGAAAGATTGACTTTCAACCTTTAGGTGAGTCAATTTTAATGGATATCTTGTTGTTTTCCTTATGATTAAGGATGGGGTAAATCAGCTTGAAATACACTTTTGGGAGATAAATGAAAAATACCAAATGAATGCAATTATGCAATGTAACACATGATACATCAATTTTAAACCTTAATCTAATAAAATCCATAAATTTCCAGCAAATCTGAGAAGGTTATGATTTTATGCACTTGTCACAAAAAGCCTTTGTTGAGTGTCCTCCTGGGACTCATTCACCCTAGGGTGAATGGGTCTTGCTAAAGGGGTTCAAAATCTTCTTTTACAACCCTCTGCTCCTAGGTCTACACCCCCAATTCCTTCAAGTTTCATAGTCAAAAAGTTGGAAATAAATTTTGTAAGAGTTTTTGTTGCTTGATGACAATGTTGACAACTTTGACAAATTTTTAAATTTGCAATTTTGATGAATCTTCAATCCTTCTTCAACCTAAGATCTGCAACACACACAAGGGGTAAAAATTGTTTATTTTTGGTGAATGGGGGTTTTCCTTGGTCAAACCCCATTTTTGGTAATTAAACCTTGTAATGAAATGAAACATGAAAGGAATGATGAATGAACAATTTCTATGTTGCAACTCACCAAACCCTTGAATTGAGATGCTTGAACTTGACTGAAATCTAAAACATCTCTCCAAGGCTTTGATCTTACATGAAATGGCTTGATTGGATGCTTGATTTGATGACTTGAATCTTGACTTGAATTCTTGAAACCTAAATCATAATGTTAGCTCCAAAAACATGCATGAATGATGATAACTTGGACATGATGCTTGAGATCTTGAATGCTGCAAAAAATGACTGATAAATCTTCTCTTGAACACCTTTGACAATAATCTTAGCTCTCGTGAAGTTCCTCAAAAAGTTCTAGGATTTGAATTCATAAAAAGACCTTGTATTTATAGGTAATTTTCTAATTTCCCAAAATTAAACATCAAAGGCCAACAATTGCAAATTAAAATTGAATCATAAAAATGCCACCAAAAACTTATTAAAAATTGGGGTCCTGAACTTAGGGGGGACCCATTCGCCCTTGGGTGAATGGGTCTTGTTGGCGTTTTTTTCTGCAACCCGCACGTATTTCCTAGAAGCTCCTATGAACTTGCCACATTCAATAATAAAAGGCTAGGAAAAGTATGGCCAACTTAACAAGAATAGCAATAAGGCTAATTCTCCTACACTTCAGACTCTGTAAAATCTAGGAGTGTATTCCCTAACATGTGCTCTTAACATACAACGTTTAAATGATTCATTTGCACATAGGTAAGAAACAGATAGATCCCCAATTATTGCTAATGGATGAAATCCTTCAAGAAATTGGCTATTCCTCAAAAAGGCTCAGGTCCAATTAATAGAGAATCATAAACTCCACTTAAAGTAAATTGATAGGAAATGTTTGAGTAAAATATCCTGAGGTCATAACACAAAACATGCGAGAATAAAACGTAATCAAAATTCCAGTGCCATATCCCAACGCACGAAATCAAAAGAGAAAACTGAACTACAGGGTAAATTTCATTTTGAACACTTATGATCTATTATGAATTGCATTACAATGCATATATCTATACCTGAGTTTATTACTTCTTTATGAATCCTATTTGTTATATTGCATTAACTTACTGGTTAACTCAAGCATTTAATCGATTCTTTGAAAGAGAGCTATAGTTAAACATAATTCACAGTAAAGAACAAATGAAGATCAATGAAAATCATCTTGGGTCGATATTCATTAATAATCCATGCAAGAGCGAAACTATATTTTGGACAGAGGGTGGATGTGGGGTATTCACTCTCTGGCCATCAGGCCCTGGTCTCGTTCCTTTAACCCCCTTATAGAGCCGTTGAACACCCGTTCTGTTTGGGTCCATCTGCCAAATCTTCCTCTCCAGTTTTGGGAGGAATCTTGCTTCGAGGCTATTGGCAATTCTATTGGTTGCTTCTTAATGGTGGATTCTACAACCTGGGAACTTGGGCATACCACTGTTGCTCGGCTGCTTGTTGATTTGGACATCTCCAAACCTCTCCATGGGGATGTAGTTTTGTTGGTAGAGGATAGACCTTGGAAGCAGCTCTTGGACTATGAGGTTCTCCCCTTTCGGTGTAGGAGATTCTTTTCGGTGGGTCATTTGGCCTCTACCTGCCCTCAAGCCCGCCGCAAGGGCGCTGCATCTTGGTGGAAGGATGCTCTTTTGGATCACCTCACAGTGGCCCCTGCTATTGTCTCTTCTAAGGAGGTTGACCCTGTTGTGCCTGCTCAGGAACATGTTCCTGCTCCCACCCGGACCTCACTACTGTGAATCCACCATTGGTTCGATCTGCTGATGCTGTATTGACTCGGCTTGACCGAACTCCTTCGTTTGCTTCTGTTGTTCCTTTGTCTTTTCCTGGCTCCTCACCCGTGTTGCAGTCCCCCTTGTGTGGTGTTGGCTCTTCCTTGGTGGTTGCTGATGTTTCACTCCTCTCTCCTTGCTCAGTGGACTTGGATGCTGAGCCTTCCTAGTCATTGGTGTTGAGGAAGAAGAGGGGTCTCCCTCGATCTATTGCTTCTTCACATCCTCGGGTCAAGGGTGTCAGTTTGGTCCCCTCAGATTTTGGAATCCTGTCCTAATCTGTGGTTTGACGGTTGTCTATCAGCTGTTGTTTTTTCACAGCTGCCAATCAGTTGTTTCTGGTTGTTCCTATAGTTCAAACTTTGTTTTGAACTATGTTATTCTTTGGCCCTTTGGGCCCTTTGTGAAGGGTACAACACCCTGAAAATGCTGCTTAACATTTCAAAAACACAATAGGAGAGAAAATAAACTCCAAATATTCATGATTTTGATACAAACATGCTCAAAAACCCCATGATTAACTAAGTTATTCAATCTGACTCAAAAAATTGAAACATGAACTTACAATTCATACTCTCTATATCACTAGACTCTTATTTCTCATATTTTGGATATTTCAACAGACCTCTCTCTCGGCCTAGAATTCCCTTTTATAAAACAAGGGAGCCAACAAGCTTCAAGACGAAGAGTACACATGTCCATTTGTAATTGGACCGCTAACTCTTAATTCAGTTACAATTTTATTATGCGAGTGGAGAGCATAAGACAAGAATCATCATTAGTTGATATGGAGGAAAGAAAAAATCACTCCAAAGGCCGCTCCCTTTACATCGAAGGCATGCTTAACCGTTATAGTACTAACTCCACCTCAACACCTTGTACTTGAACTCAAAAGGAGAATGCAATTTTAAAATATAATATCTAAGGCCAGACCTGTATTATACATGACCAAGTTGCAATTCTCGACTATAATATTCATAATTCCAGTTCATCAGTGAACACCTTTTTCCATAATTCAAACTCATCCTCAGAAGGCCACTGGAAATCCACCACCTGATCAACCTTGTTTCGATAGGGAGCATACTTCACCATTATCGATGTGGCCTTTTTATCAAAGTTCTCTAAGAAACTAATAACAAAATACAACTTTTCCAATGTATTCTCTAGCATGCGGATGTCAGCATTTTTGCATTTCTCATGTGTTTGAGACATCATTATATTGTTCATCTGATCCTTCCAAACCTGCAGGGGTTTGACTTCATCTTGACTCTGCAAAATATGCGACAATGGGGTCAAGTCCTTTCCATCATATACATCCTTTAACAATTTAATCTTGAACTCCATAGGGGCGGCAAATCCTTGAAACTTATGCTCAACAATTCCTTTGACGAATTGATATGTTGCTATAACAGTAGGATATTTATCCCCATGCTATTTTGCCCCTACTGCCATGAATTTCAACTTCTCCATTCTAGGGCTCCATTTGTTCAACAATGGGATGACCAATTCTTTATCTCTTGGAAACATTTTTAGTGCTTGCAACATTAGGACATAATTTGCATGAACACTATTTAGCTTACTCTGGACCCTTCTGTTTAAATGTTTCAAAACAGTGTCCACTATTACTGAATTGCTTCTCCCTGTTGCATCCTGGATTTGCTTTACCATCTCCTTATACTCTTCAACCTGATGAATCAATTTCTCCCTAGAGAGTCCCCCTCTAGGGCTAGTAGCCCTCTCAATTTCAATAGGCATTTGTCCCATATTATATGGAACAATAGCCAAAGACTGTGCTTGTGCAGGAGGTTGAGACTGCTCTACTGGTGGGTCGGGAACAGTGTGGCTAGAACTGGCTTGTTGTTGAGACCTAATGGTATCCATTTGTTGCTTGAATAAAGCCAATTCAGTTTCTAACTCTTCTACCTTTTGTTGACTCTTATTATATTCAATAATAAAATATTGGCCTCTCAGAGTATCTCGATCCTTGGTCCAATCTTCAATAGTTGCTCGGGTGAATTTGGAAACATTCACGACCATATCGGCAACTTCCAATGCTGGGGTGTCAGCAACTCTCCTCACAACCAAGTGACCACTGAAGTCAAATGGTTCTGCAACAATTGGTTTTTTAGACCCAGTGGATAGAGACCAGATTGCCAAAGCATCCCATTCCTCACTAATGGCTAATCCTTTGAGTGCTAATGTAGCCTCCTCATCAATTGCAAGAAGTGGCCTATTGGCCCTTCTTATTGTGTTGAACACCACAACATCAACGATATCCCATTCAGGAAGCAACAATACTCCACTTTTTTGTACCAATGCTCGGCCCTGCTCTGGTGTTATTTCTTTGAATTTGTCTCTCATCTGTTCCCTGACCTTAGCCTGAATTACCTTCTCTGGGAGCTCTGGATGCAGACTTCTCTCATGTGCCACCTTCTCAGCATATGATGCAGTATGTGCTCTCCACACAAAATCTTTAAAAGCGTTAGTTTGAATAAAAGATTCATCCATCATGAACTCTCTGTAGGCTTCTATCCTCAAATCATCATTACTTGTTATTCCTTTGATTTCATCTTTTCCTAACCTCAAAGTAACTGCCTCTGAACTTGTTGCAATGTCAATTGGGTCTAATGGCATCTCTTGATGTAGTTCATCTGGAGTCACAATAATGTCATCATCCTCATCACCATCACAATCAACAATCCTTACTCTTTCAACCTTCTGCCTCTTTGGTGATGGTGGGTAGGCCTACTCTGAAAACCTCAGAGGAGAATCTAGATTAACAATATTTGGCACTGATTTCCCTGAAGAAGATGGTGCAATATTTTTAGCAACATCTCCAGCCCTACTCCCCCTTCCTGTAGAAAAAACCTTTATCTTCTTTTGGGGCTGATAAGTAGGCCTCTCCTCCAATCTTACTTCAGGGTACTCCTCAATGGTTTGTGATTTTCCCCTTTCATCCACAACCCTTCCATCTTTCAAAACCCTAACCAAAATCTCAAAATTATCAATGGCATATATCGCCCTGCTTAATTCATCTTTGGCATTAGGTATGGGATTGAAACCAAGTATTCTTTCTTGCTTCTTCTTTACCATTTTAGAGTAGGCAATCCACATTTCCTTCCTCTCCTCTTGTAATTCCAAGTCAAAAATATTCCTGATGATGTCCTCAGGAAAGTAGAAATTGTGGACAAAAGCTCTTGTCCGATGTTTTGCCTTCATTTGAGAGATAAAACCCTCAGGATCATGATTCTTGGGGCGCACAGTCCTTAGCCTATAAGGCCCAAGTAATGTATGTAACTCCTTCCATCCTCCCTTTTCCATTACAAAATCGGCAAATGTTATATATTTAGGGAAGAAAGAACCCTTCTTTTGTTCAACTAACAAGTGTAGCTCTTGAGTGCCTCCCAACTGCCTCATGATCTCCAGGAATCCAATTCTAAGAGGAACCTCCCTTGGCAAAACCCTTGGATTGACATTGGTGCCAAAAACCCTGAAAATTGTTGTATTATGATAGGGGATAATGTCTCCCCAATTGTGTATTATGTTCAATTTAGGCCTCCTCTCCATCGGCCTCAAGAAGTCATGAATTTATTTTGGAATCTTTGGGGGGTCACAAACTAGAGCCCTCCTTAATTTAGATCCAAAGACATAATGGAAAGTTACATAATCAAACTTATGATCATGCATGTCAAGAATCCTAGTCCAATATTGGACAGGCATTTCAATATTACCTTCCTTCTTCTTTAACTCCATATCTCTTTCAAACACAGCCTGACCCCTATATAGAAACATGTGGATTAATAGGGAAAACCACCTGAATCCAGCCCAATTCCTCCCCTCCTTTAGAGCTACCAGACCAATGTGCAATTTCTCTGCTAGGTAAGTGGCAAAATCATACACCACGTTGAAACCTGGGTGCTGGAGATTTACTGCCATATACATAATACTAGTAGGCAAGGTTGTCTTTAAACTGAATCCAAGAACTTGACATAAAGCACAAACAGTCTTCTTGAAATAATTGGAGAAATAGTCCACAGGAAAAGGTTCAGGCTCATTCCTGTTGATCACTACCTTCTTCTGATTTTTTCCTCTTCCTGAGACAGCCAAATGAGGTATCAAAAGGGATGTTCTAAACAAACCCTTAGTATTTCTATACTCTTGTCTAAAAACCTCAAGGTCGACAGGAACCATATCTCAACTCCATTCGTGCAATTTGAAAATCTTTATGATTTCTTCTCTGGTTATCTTAATCATCTGCACACCATCATAAGTTCTGACAACTCGGGTCACAGGGTC
The DNA here is from genome assembly GCA_007115665.2 of Sequoiadendron giganteum. Classification (NCBI taxonomy): domain Eukaryota; kingdom Viridiplantae; phylum Streptophyta; class Pinopsida; order Cupressales; family Cupressaceae; genus Sequoiadendron; species Sequoiadendron giganteum. The sequence continues at coordinate 594,942,354 of CM021102.1, read as the reverse complement.
ATATCTTGCAATAATATCCTTTAAAAGATCTACATCTAGGTAGACATTAGGTACCACCAACTTACCCAGGTCTAACCTCCATGGGTTACATAAAGGGACCGACAAATTCCTGTTCCCAAACCAATTGGAGAACAATTGCCACCCGGTATATGGTAACTCGGCATCTCGAATTGCACACTGCTTGTTTGTTAGTCCTTCCAAGAGTAGGGGCCCATAGAACAAAACCTTTCCCTCCTACTTCTTGTTAGTAGAGGGCTTTAACAAATCAATAATATCTTGGGAGAAAGACCTGGTAGTGGTTTCAGAACTAGAACTTCGAGCCTTGGGTGCCATTTATGCTAGACAAATGATAACTCGAGCTAGGGTTTTCTTATTTTCAAATGGCAAGCAATTACAATTTTCTTCCTTTAGCCTTAAACAGAAAAATACCTCACGATTCTAGAGTCTCCAACAATTATCTAGATGAGCTCTAAAAGCAAATCTATTCAAACAATTCTTCAAGAACGGAATGAGAAACAATCACTAATTGTTCAACAAGAACCATAAAATCTTCTGAAATTATAAGAAATGGCATACATGCTACTTATGGTTTCATTTGCAGAACATCCAAGGCAGTGAAATTGAGAAATCGTAACAACGGCTTGCTTCACTCGATACCAGGTAATTCTTCCTCAATGTAGAGATACAACACGGAAATAGCAATTCGCAAATTTTAGCATTTAATTATGCAGGCAGAGTCGAACTCGACCATTACTATTCACTCACGTGAGATAAAATGGCTATAGTACAATACCAGTTTATTTTAAATATGAGTTGTTGATCAAAAGCAATGTTGGCCAAGAGAATGGCTCGGATTAAGTCAAAACAGTTTGAAAATGCCACGTCCACTCTCCAGTCACCAACTGGACAAGACATTCACCTACCTGGCACCACATCAACACGGAACGGGCCCCACCTTTGTTACCAGCACACAACATCGACGTCCACACGTCACCAAATCGCACACCTCACAACATTATTGAAACTGCAGTTTTAATTGCACGAGGTCAGCAAGGGACGACCACAATGTGTTGAGAAATAAACAGTTGTCAACATCAACATCCATCATCGGTCAACGAGAAAAACTGGTCCCCACCATCAAACACGATAGGTGGCAGCATCTCGCACACTTCGCACCATTTTTATGATGGTAGCAAAAACCTTGTGAGGTCTGCAAGGAACGGTCAAGATTAAAATCACTTCATCCATGGTCACACAATCTGCATATGCGAAAAGGTTATTTATAAAGAAGGGGACCGGCTAGGTGAATGGGGAAATGACCCTCAAGGTCGAAAAGATTATTTAGAGGTTTAATCTAAAATAATTCATGAGCCCAACACTATGAAAATATAATACGGTCATGACGCAAAAGACCGAAAGGATGGGTAAACGAGGCCGGTAAAGTCACGACCAAAAAGAGATAAAAGACCACTTAAGTGACCGACCACCGTTAATAACAAGTCAATGCTCAAAAAGAAAACCCATGATCCAACCAATTAGAGCTGAGGGCAAAACATATCTATAAGGGGAAAAATTAAAAGCTCTACCAGGTCCTAGGCCCCAAACCTAGGACACAACAATTTCAAGAAAATTTAATTAATGTTTGTAATTGTTCAATACAATTTTCCCATGCAGAAAATGAGATTAATTAGGCTTTTAAATGCATAATTGGGCCAATTAGATGCTTAATTGATTCCAATTAATTAAGGGACCCAAACATAGTGTGAAAATTTAAAGGTGTAAATTTTTTGACACTACATCTATCCCCCACTTTAGTAAAGGATGAGCCCTATGCTCAAACTAACACTAAAGTAGACAAAAAAGCATCGAGAGAGGTCTAATTGTAAACTTGTTGGAAAGATAAGATAACAAAGGTCAAGGAGGGTGATCAAATCCTCAAGATCTAAGATCTCATGGTAAACTGACAAAGACACAAAGAGACACATGCCTTTGTTAAATATGCAGCAACAAGACAAGATACAAAAGCATACAAAACCAAAATTAATGAGAAGAGAAAGAGGGGTGGATCAATCCTCGACTATTTGTCCAATCAGTATGGATTAAGCTTTAGCTATTTATCCAAAAAATGTTCACAAGTGGAAACCCATTGTCCACTATGCAAACAAAATGTACTCACATAGGCTAGTGAAATCCGATGTCCATTAGGTGAGCCCCAAAAAGTGGCTAATGAGAATTCATGCCAAGTCTATAGGCTCCCATTGTACTAACCATACCAAAGTTATACCACTTGGTAACTTTAATAAGGTGCCACAGAAATGGTCACAAGACTAGCAAGTTGTGTTATGCTAGGCACTCATGAAAAAGGATCCACTGGCAAGCAAGTTGTGTTATGCTTGGTGGCCTTGAAAAACATAAAGGCTCCACTGGCAAGCAAGTTGTGTTATGATTGATGGCCTTGATACATGCGATAGGATATTCAAAGTGGTTTTTCTTAGTTCATGAAAGGTCTCACCTTAGGTAACATCATGCCTAATGTCTCCAAGAGAGGACTAGTCGAGGATAAAAGATTTGCAACTTAGGGCATGGAATCCATAACATCACCACTAAGAGGAATGTCATATGCCAAGAAAGGTCACGCTCTTAAGGACATCAAACCCAATGTCACCACCAAGAAGACACATCATGTGAAGTAAGAAGACCACACTTTGAAGCAAACAATGAGCGGGGACGCTTATGCCCCCACTTTAAAAAATTGCTAAACACCATGTTGTGAGCAATTACTTTAAAGTAGAACACAATAAATTCCAATACATGAGAGATTTATTTGGAAAGACCTATGTAAACATATGTTTATGAGATAGAGCTATGTCATGAAAGGAGCGTTGTCTCCCATATGGAATCCTAATATAACACATAAGGGATCCATGGATCTGGGGCCAACATTTGTCATTGCCGCAGTGATATAATCAAGCTCAGAACCATCATCATTCTCTAAATTACTCGTGGAACAATTAGCACAAAGGAAGAATGAGACATAGAGAGAGAGAGAGAGACAAAGGAGAAGCTTTTGGGTCAACATGGAAGAGACCTAAATGTCTCGATGCCTTGCATCATCCCCAAAAATGAAAACATAAGAAAAAAGATAAAGGTTACAATAGATAAAAGAATGTAGATACAAATAGAAGAATAAAATAATGGATTTGCTTCCTTTGTATCCTTGCACCAACAGAGTGAAAAGGGTCATCCAGAGTAGGCTTAAAAAAATATAAAGACACACTAAACAACACAATACGAGGGATCACATTATGCACATGCAATCACAAAGAACCCAAAGAGAAGACTAGTAAGGCACATGTGAGTCAACCTATAGTAGGTCATCCACATCCTAATCTTGCTCATCATATGCAGAAGGAAGATAACTATCCAAAGGGACAATGACAAGTGTTGTAATAGGAGCATCACTAGGTTCAATGCATGGTGAGTCACTCTTGTTAGGAGGATCATCACAGTTGTTATCACCTAAGCTCATGGAAGAGGATTTTTTTTTTTAGCTCATTATGCACTTCCTCATCAATTTTAGCAATCTCATCATCATCATCCAAGTTAATGATAACAGGAGGCCTAATGACAATTTCCATTGAAGTTTCTTATTGTTTTTTTTGTGGTGAAGGTGGAGAATCATCATGCTTTGCTTTGAAATTGGTGCTTGATCTTGATTTTTTGTTTTATTCACTTCTTTTAACCTACAAGCAATAGCATGATGTCTACATTTGCACTCTTTAACATTTCTATTTCTTTTTGTATGATTTTCAAGTTGTGATTGTGTAGGAGCGGGTTTATCAACCATAGGTTTCTTTTCTTCCTGCAAGGGAGGAACAAAAGGAACCATGGGAGGTTTTTCAACCAATTTCTATTTTTCTTTATAAACTTGTTTAATCTTGGGAGGGATAATATAGGAATTATTTGATTATCTCTTGGTCTTTTATAAGAAATCATGGGTTGGTCTTGGTTACTTAGAAGTCTTTTGGTTCAATCATGGTTTCATCAATGATAGGAGGCTCAATCATAGGTTGAGGCATGTTGTTAAGGGATAATTCTACTATCTGCCTTGCCTTGAAATTTTGATAATATTTTAAAAAGAAGTCCTCACTAGGCTTAATAGGTTTCATAAGTTCGAGCCAAAATAAATCCAATGAGAAATTTCCATGGGAAGACACATGATTAAAGCCACTATGATGCATAGTAAAGATGCCATTTCCAAATGGAAACTTTAAGCATTTATGCACAATTGATTGGATGACATCCATGGAGCATAGCCCTAGGTAACCAAGCTTCACACAGAACTAGTCTCACAACGGGATGATGGAGAATGAGACATTCAATTGTTTCAACCCAGCTTTTAAAGGAAGAGTGATCAAACCTATCATAGGGCAAGCAAAACCATTATGCATTTTGATCCATTCTTTTAGCTGTTCATAAGAATCTTGATAAATTTCATGCACAAATAAGAATTCATCGGTGATCACATTATCTACACACACGTGATCAATTAATATCCCATTAGTAGGATTTTCATTGATTCTTCCAGTGATGTAAAGAGGACCATCGAGTGTACGTCTAATTATATCATTTTGTGGGAAATAAATTTCAAGGGGAATTTTGGTTTGGCCCTTATGAGGTTGCACATTAATGAATCTAACCATATATTCTAATTTTGCCTCATTTATACTATCATTATTTGTATCTTCAAGATTTTCAACATTCATTACATCATTCTTGGTATCACTAGATTTCACAAAAGAGATATTATGATTTGGTAGGGGTTGGTAAAGATTTTCAAATTTTGGTTGGGTGGGGAAATAGACTTGTTTCCTTGATCATTAACACCACCAATCTGGATGGGATTAGAATCAATGAGTTCTTGCACAATATGTTTAAGATGCTTACATTGTTCTATATTGTATCCATTTTGTCGGTGATAATGGAAAAAGGAATTTGAGTTAAAGTTTGGAGGTAAGGGCTTAGTGGTATCAATGGATCTAACAAGAGGTAAGGTAACTAAGTTCTTACTCATATGTTGCAACATAATGGAGTGAAGGGTATTGGGTAACGTGGTAAATTATCTACTCCTTTCTCGAAATGGATATGGATTTTTTATTTTTATGGCAGCCACTTGGATGTTAGCATGTTGTATTGTTTGGGGTGTATTTATTTGTAGAAAGCCCTTATTTGTTTCTTGAAAGGTTGGAAATTGTTATGGGGCATGACTTCAAATTTCTCAAGATTGTCAAAAGTATTTTTTACTTCATGATTACTAACCAAATTGTGATAGTCACAAAGAGTCATGCACAAGTGTGTAAAGGAGGGAAACTTCATCATCCCAAGTTAATCTTGAATATTGGTTTGAAAAATTTCAATGAAAATTCTTTGAAGGTCGGCATCAAGAATCTTAATGTTGATTTGTGAGTAAAGGAATTGGTATCAATCTATGAAGTCAACGACCTTTTCATCTTTGTTTTGTTTACATTTCATTAAATCAGCTAAGGTCATATTGGGACCCATGTGCACTTGGAAATGGTTAAGAAAGGCATCAAAAAGCTCATTGAATGAACAAACTGAGTTATCAAAGGTAAAGAACAAAACCACTCCAAGGTAGTGTCTTTCAAGGACCTAGGGAAAATTTTAGCCAAGATTTTATCCTAAAAAATGAAGTCACTACATAAGGCTGTGTATGCTGAGACATGGTTACTAAGGTCTCATTTTCCATCGTATTTCTCAAATCTAGGAAACTCTATGCCTTGTGGCATTTTTTCTCTCAATATCTCTAAGGATAAGGGGTTTCTTTTGACATATTGCGAAGGTTGGTCATTTTCATTTTGGTTCAATGTGGAAATTTGTTGTTGGAGGGATGAAACATTTTGAAGGAGGTGGTTAAGGATAGAATCATTGGTTGTGTTACAAGATGGAGGTGAATAAGGTGGAGTTGTATATGTATTTGGAGGACAAGTGAATTGTAAGCTTGTGAGAGGAGATGGATTAGTCCAGATATGATATTTGAATGCACAAAGCTAAAGGGATTTCCAATGGAAATACCTAAGCTAGTATTGACATTGCTATTGGTTTTTTTCTTGTAATAGTTGAATTAGTGTATGTAGGAATAGAGGTCATAGTTGCGTAAGGAGGAATTGGATTTCCACCTTGACTTTGAGTATACCCTAGAGTTGGAGCACAAGTAGTTGTTGTAGGAACATTTTTATCAATAATGTGAGTTAGGCTACACACAATCTCTATTCCTTGTTCATTATCAAGCATTTTCCTCATGTTATCTATGACGGGAATTGCAATACCAACAATGTATTCAGAACTCACAAATTTTTACAATTTCTCTAAATCTTCATCAATTTTTTTAGCTCTTCTTGAGGGACATTAGCAACCATTGTGTCAACATCACTCAAATTGGTTGTGGGTAGGGTGGTCATGGGAAATGAGGTATCAAAGCTATGTTCCATTGACTAGTATCAACACTATGAGTGAAAGAGTTGGAAAACTCAAGATCCACAGCGAGTGTAGTAGCACAGGATGGCATGAGTCTCGAACTATGTCTCACTATAGTATTGGTAATATGACACCAGGTTGTGAAGCTCATAAAAGTTTCACCAAGCCTAGGTGCACCCAAAATAGAGAATAGGACTAGGTAAATGCGATAAAAAACTCTCGAGTATGAAGTGTAATGCAAATATATAAAAAGAGAGATTTTTTTTGTTTTAAAACAAGATAATTTACTGATTATGTTATGAAAAAACTTGAAAATGATGTCTTTTAATTCCAATTTTGATTTCAAAAAAGGCACTCAATTCGACCAATTGAACTTAATGCAAACAATGATAAAATTTTATGATTTTTGAAATTGAAACACAAAATTAACAACAGAACATATATAAGCAAATAAAGACAAATCACTACCCAAATTTTTGAAACAACACCTATACAAGGACTGATTCACCCTAGGGAAAATGGGTCTTAGCACATGGGTTGAAAATTTAAATCTAAGTCTAAGGTTCAGTGCTAGGGTTTCCTATTTCAAGCTACAAATTGTGGGTTCAAATAGTAATTTTCCAAATTTTGTTGTCTAAATGCAAGTGAAATGAATGTCAAATGATGAACAATGTGACACTTTTTGACATGCAATTTTGACTCAATTTGTGAATGTGAATGATTGAAAATACACTAATATACAAGTACTATGCCAAATTAATGCAATATGCATTCAATCTTTTGAACTTTTTAGATTTTAAAGGATGCAAAATGTAAACCTAAAACCATAAATGAGACACAAACTAATGAAATTTTAACAATCCTAAATGAGATGCAAACTAATGCAAATCCTAGATCTAGGGTTTGAATGGACTCTAATTTTAGAAATTCTTGATGTACAATGTCGGGTTCACCAAAATGAAACAAGTGAAAATGCAGGTGATGATGGGGGTGATGGTTTTGAATGTGGATATGCATTTACACTTTCCTTATTTTATTAGGAAAAAGAGATCCCCTAGGGAAAGATTGACTTTCAAACCTTAGGTGAGTTAATCTTAATGGAGATCTTGTTGTTTTCCTTATGATTGAGGACAAGGTAAATCAACCTGAAATGCACTTTGGGAGATAAATGAAAAAATATCAATCAATTGATTGCAATTATGCATTATAACGCATGAAACATTAATTTTAAACCTTAATAGATGACAAAATCCAGAATTTTCCAACAAATCTGAGAAGGTTATAATTTTATGCACCTATCACAAAAAGCCTCTGCTGAGTGTCCTCCTAGGACTCAACCACCCTAGATTGAATGTTTCTTGCTACAGGGGTTCAAAATATGCTTTTACAATCCTCTGCTCATAGGTCTACACTCCTGATCCCTCTAGGTTTCACAGTCGGAAAGTCGGAATTAAATTTTGTAAGTGAGTTTTTGTGGCTTGACGACAATGTTGACAACTTTGACAACTTTGTAAAATTTCACTTTTGATGAATCTTCAATCCTTCTTCAAACTAATATGAATTTTTTTTTGGTGAATGGGGGTTTTCCTTGGTCAAACCCCATTTTGGTAATTAAACCTTGTAATGAAATGAAACATGAAAGGAATGATGAATGAATAATTGCTATGTTGCAACTCACCAAACCCTTGAATTGACATCCTTGAACGACTAAAATCTAACACATATCTCCAAGGCTTTGATCTTACATGAAATGGCTTGATTGGATGCTTGATTTGATGACTTGAATGCTTGAAACCTACATCACAATGTTAGCTCCAAAAACATGTATGAATGATGATAACTTTGGAATGATGCTTGAGATCTTGAATGCTGCAACAAATGACTAATAAATATAATCTTGAACACCTTTGACAATAATATTAGCTCTTGTGAAGTTCATAAAAAAGTTCTAGGATTTGAATTGATAAAGACCTTGTATTGATAGGTAATTTTCTAATTTCTTGAAAATTTAACATCAAAGGTCGACAATTGCAAATTGAATTTGAATCATAAAAATTCCACCAAAAACATTTTAAAAATTGGGGTCCTAAACTTAAGGGGGATTGATTCGCCCTTGGGAGAATAGGCTCTAGGCCCCAAACCTGGGACACACCAATTTAAAGGTAATTTAATTAATGTTTGCAATTGTTTAATTCAAGATTCCCTTTTGGAAAATGAGATTAATTAGGCTTTTAAATGCATAATTGAGCCAATTAGAAGCTTAATTAAGTCCAATTAATTAAGGGACCCAAACATAGTGTGAAAATGTAAAGGTGTACATTTTCGACACTACACATATATATACATGTATCTATACATATATATACATATGTATGTATGTATCTGTACATGTATATATGTATCTATATGTATCTTTCCACTTTGTCTGAATGTTTGAGGTTTGGGTTGACAACTGAATACACAAGAATACATCTTAATTTTTATTACTCTTCATATGTATCTATACACACATACATATATGTATACATATACATATGCATATACATATATATGTATGTATGTATACATATATATATGTATGTATCTATACAAGAATATATGTTTAATTGTGTATGAATGTCTAAAGTTTCAATTGGCAACTGAACACTAAATATAAATGATATATGCATACACACATATATGCATATATATGTGTGTGTGTGTGTGTGTGTGTGTGTGTGTATGCATATGTATTTGAAAATGAAAATGTAAATGCAATGAGTGGATTCTTTCCTACAAGAGTACATTCAACATATCAATAAAGAAATCTATATGCACATATATGTATGTGTATTTGTAAATGTAAGTGTAAATGAAAAGAGCAAATGGTTTCACAATTTTATAGATGCGGCATATCCATACATTAATGTATGGATAATTGAATTTCTTGAACACATATAATATGAAATCAATCAAACTATTAAACTACAATTGATATATATAGTGCTTTGATTGACTGTAATTATTTTTAAAAGTAATCTTTCAAATTGGTTTCCTAATCTACGATTTTGATATGTGATAATGAATTCTATAAATGAAATATTCTTACACAAATCCATATGTATGTGTATTTCTAAATGTATGTGTAAATGCAAAGAACACAAATAATAAATGTATATGTATGTGTATTTATAAATGTAAGTGTAAATTAAATATGAATAATAAACAACATGAATGGGATGAACATTATAAAAGAACACATAATGTCTATTAGTCATTTTCAAAGTAAAGTATTGAAAGACTTTACCTGAAATGTCTTCTTACAAATTTAAATGCTCTGTGTAAACCTCCCAACACTTTTCATATGCCTGCCATAACATAATTATATAATTGAAGTAGCAAGCGTAAATGAAAAATTATGTAATAATAGTTAATGAAAGAACTATAATGACATATTGGTTAATGAACAAACTATTGCATTATATAACTCATGGTAACAACCATATGAACAAAATATCCCAAATTATGTGGTGTGTTAAAAAACACATTCATTGAATTTCCCGCCATCGACATTGTCACATCTCCTCTCCATGTTCTCCTGCACTTACAAGAAAAAAATATAGTCAAGGTAGTAATGAAAAAACATCAAAGGACCTTAACAATACTGCATGTACAACAACACATAATTAAAAAAGTTGAACATCTTAATATTTCCATATTGGTTAATGAATAAACTATTGCATTATATAACATAGTAATAACTATATGAATAAACTATCCCAAATTATGTTGTGTGTTAACAAACACATTCATTGAATTGTCCGCCATCGATATTGTTGCATCGCCTCTCCATTTCTCCTATACCTATAAGAAAAAAATATAATCAAGGTTGTGACGAACAAACGTCAAAGGACCTTAACAATACTGCATGTACAACAACACATAATTAAAAAAATTGAACATCTTAATATTTCTAGATGAAAAATATTTATATATATGTAAATCAACACACACACATAGACACACATATATGAAAAGATAAATGTGTGTGTGTGTGTGTGTGTGTTAATTTATGAATACTAAAATATATATATGTGATTGACATTGTATACTAGTATATATTCAACTTATATCTAAAAAGAACTTCAAGTTATATTCAACAATTCTCATCATTCGTGGATATATGAGGAATGTGTAGAGGATGCTAGTCAATGCTCTGTAGTATGGAGAGGATATTAATAGAGGAGAATAATTGAGTTTGATGCTCGCTACTTTCCCTCTTATAAAATATTTCAGAACTGACAATTGAATGCATTGAATTTGATTGTTGTGTTTTAAATTTGAATTTGTTTGGGATGATCTAATCATTTGAATTTTTAGTCACCATTTATGTAGGTTTTTTATGTTGAAATGACTGAATTTTGCATTATATTTGGATTTGATGTTTATTAGGGGAGCCTTATATAATAAATATTTGTACAAGTTCATATACTAAATGGTGTTAATATATAACTTTGCACACCATTAATAAAAATATATATACATATGTATACATACATATACATAGATACAAATATGTATAAATTTACGTACATATATATGTATACACACACACATATATAAATACACAAATATATATACATATGAAGAGATAAAAAATTAAGATGTATTCTTATGTGTTCAACTGCCAACCCAAACTTCAGACATTCTTACAATGTAGACAAATTCATATACATAGAAACATGTACATACATACATGCATACATACATACATACATACATACATACATACATACACATAGAAACATAAACATACATACACATACTTCATGAAACATAATTGACACAATAGCCTTTCACTTTCACCACCAATAAATATTTTTAAAAAACCCTATTTGTGTCAATATTAGGGTGCAATTATAACAATTTTATTGTTCATAACTACTCAAAAGTGAATGGGTAAATTTACAGGTTAATGTTGGAGGTTCACTTTAGTGGTCACAATAGTTCACAATGCCACGTGCTCTGCCAAGCCTTAACATTGGACAACACTAGGCATTTAACTAGAAATTATTCCATGCACTACCTCTTCACCACCATGGTTGCATGCAATAACATTAAACAACTAATTGCATGAAATTGCCATGATAGAAAAAAACTTGAAAAATATATTGAAATTTGTCAAATACATATATTGTATAGTCAGACAAACATAATTGAACAAATATATAGATACATATTACAAATTTATATATACATATCGAGATAAATACATAATTAACATGTATTATTCAGTGTTTAGTTACCAATTAAATCTTCAGACATTCATACATAGTGGACATATATATAGAAACATACATACATATATACATATATAAATATATGTATGGATACATACATACATACATACATACATACATATATATAAAATAAATATATAGATGCATATAGATATAAATATAAAAATTTATATATACATATCGAGAGAAATACATAATTAACATGTATTATTCTGTGTTCAATTACCAATTAAATCTTCAAACATTCATACATAGTGGACATATATATAGAAACATACATATATATGAATACATACATACATACATACATATATATCTGTGTGTGTGTGTGTGTGTGTGTATGTATAGATACATGTATGTATGCATGTATACATACATACATACATAAATACATACATACATACATACATACATACATATATAGTTACATGTATAGATACATATCAAGAGTAATACAAAATTAAGATGTGTTATTCTGTGTTCAATTGCCAATTGAAAGTTCAAACATTCATACACAGTGGGCAAATTCATAAACATACATATACATAGAAACATATACATGTAAGTACATACATACATATACATAGAAAGAAAACTATGGAGTTTTAACTTTGATAATAAAATGATGGAGAAAATAGGGCATCTTAGGTGTCTTCTAAATTTTCCAAGGCTAAGATTAAAGAGGAAAGCTTACCTATTTCAAAGGTATTGAAGTATTCAAAGCTTAAGACTGATTATATGTGTTTGAGGCCAAGAGGAAGCTTTGTGGGTCTTATGATATGTTCATGGATGATCGATCTATGATTCCATTATTGCCTTGCCATTTGGCGAAGACCTTTTTTAAATAGAAGAAGCATCCTATTCGTATGGATTTGAGCCATAAATAGTGGAGGAAGAAGATTGAGATAGCTTGCAACTATGCTTTGGTTTACCTTCGAGAGGGTACATGTTGTGTGGTGAAGGTGGGGAAGGTGTCTCAAGAGAGGGATGAAATTTTGGATAATGTTAGTGTTGTGATTGATGGGTTTGCGTAGGTGATACCGAGGAAGTGGAAAAATTTCAGGTCTTTACATTTGAAGATGTTCGAGTCTATGGAATTTCCAATTTATTAGGTTGTTTCAAAGAGGCCATTCAAGATTGAGGGTGTGGGAAGTGGGGTAGGATTGTAGGTTATGGTGGAGAAGCTTGAGAAAGAAGTACATGCAAGGGATTCTGATGAAGGAGAGATGAAGGTTTTCAAGAAGGGGAGGATCCATAATGTGTCGTACATGGACCATATGTTGGAGGACATGTTTGATGATCTTTTGGGAAACAAGGACCAAAATGGAGGTTTATTAGATGTCTTACACTTTAATATAAATTAGGCTTCCATGAATTAATTGAAAAGAGTAAATAAACACACAATTTCCTAAATTTGTAAGTGGGATTAGTAAGAAATAACCCGTGAGAAAAAAAGACCCTCATTTATTTATCATTTAAATAGACACTTCATGAATATAACTATTTTTTATTAACGTAAAACATGTTTTGAAGGGACCCTGAAACCCTATACAAAAGAAAAGGCAACACGAAGATAAAGCTTTTAAAGCTGCCCCCAAAAACACCAGGCTAATTAAACCACAATCAGCCGACCATCAACAAAAAAATAGACAAAACAACAATAAGAAAAGCACAAAAAACACCCAAATAAGCAACTAAAGAAGGTATTTTAGCATCCTTTCCGCTTCAAAATTCTTGGTGATCACTTTATCATGCATATCCATTATTTCTTTAAAATCCTACATAGGAACCACATTGCTTTTCTTAGTTTTGTTGCAAGTTCGAACACTCGAACCAGTCCCCAAATTAGTAGCCTACTTATCCATCACAGAGTCCTCACCCACAACCTACTTCGAAGGATCATTGAATAAGGGCTTAACAGTCTTTTGCTTTCACACTAAGAAACACCAATCCCTCGACCTTAGTCTCAAGTGAATCCCTACTGTGATTGATTAAGGCATTAAGATCTTTACACATTTGCAAGGAATTCCTCTCCAAAGTAGACAACCTTAGATCATGGTCTCTTTTCAGATTAGCAATATCTTCCACCATTAGGTTGATATTAGAGTTCAACAACCTAACCATACTAAAATAGAATCCTACTCCCTAAAAATTCTCAAAGTAGATATTTTACAACGAGAAATCGTATCATACTTAATGAAGATCCTAGACCTCTTGAATGAGCCACATGAGCAAGTTAAAAAAGACATCAGCCCCTTCCATCACCAAACCTGAAGCCTGAGTAAAATCCAACATACCCCAATACAAACCCCTCCCCAGATGAGAGCTCATTGAGGGATCCTCTTCCTAAAAACCAATAGGTGGTACAAATTTTTCTTTGCCTTTGCCTTCAAAAAATGATACTACAAGGGATGCATCTAAATCGACAAAATTTTCCATATTCACCACCCCTTTAGCTGGGACCCTCTTATCCCCACTACAGTCTAGAATTTTTTCATTAATTGCATTTTTCACCACCTCGCCAACTTTAGAAACCCCAGCACCCTCTTGCAAATTCTCCACCACATCATTAGAAACTATAGCTCTCTCTGCCCCTTGTTTAGGAACCTTCCTACCACTTCCTTTTCCCTCCACATCTTCCTCTTCACTATCAACCAAAATTTTGCGCTTTGCACGTGAGGATGAGGGCTTGTCATTTCTTCTAGAGCTTTTCCTACCCCAGCTGAAGGGTTAGAATAATCCAAACCAATCTGGTAGCCATCAGACCAGTTCATAGAATCAACTTCAGACTCTGTCTCGCCATCATCTTCCTCCTCCTCTGATTGATGTTTCCCTTTTGGCTAAGCCTTCTTCTTGGACTTGTTGACCTTACTAGGAATAGGGGAAGCAATAACATATCGTGCTTTGATATGCTCCACAATTAACATCATCAACCCATCATGTAAAAATGGATTGTTGGGATTCTTTCTGTAATCCAAAATCCCATTGTCCAAAGATGAAAGAAGATAAAACAGGAAAGAGACCAACTTATCATAGTGAAAATGGTTTAGCAGAACAAAATGGTGCCCATAAAGAGATATATTCCACCCTTCCAATGTAAAATACCACATAAGATCCATAGTCACATCTCCCCATATTGGCTTGATTTTGGTTCGATGAAAGCCAACACACTAGAGTCTAACCATTTTAGATTTTTCTTTATCCCTCATGAAATTCATTCTTGCCACCCCCGACATGGATTTTTCTCTGAAGAATCTCCTCCCTTGAGTCGACAACCCAAAAAAATGAACAATAAAATCCTCATTTATAGTGATGTACATGCCAAATATACTAAGCACCCGCCCGTCCCAAGCTTCCACAAACTCCTGTGAAGTCTTAGCCTCAAACAATGCAATTTCTCCATGAACGGAATGACCCCACCTTTCTGCAAAATCTTCCAAACTTGACCATTGGCTTTGGTCTCAACACATGACAAGGGCTTCGTTCTACATCTGTCACCCCCCATCTTCAACAATGTCGAGCAATTCGCAAGAATGAAACCCAACAAAGCACAAATGCAGATAATGAAAAATGCTAAGGCAAAAATCACACCTAGAAAGCATGTGATCCTGAATTTCAATGTACAGCTAGAGATAATGAGCATATCCCTCCTGAGATTATAACACATCTTCCCATAATTTCCAATGAGAGCTATGCCCATAAATATCTAATCGACATCAAAGCATAATCATTAAACCTTAATCCCTTAAGTTTAGGAGGAAATTCAACCCCCTTCAAATAATTAGGGACTATCATTCTTAAGCAAAGTAATAAGCTCCACTGAGAGGTTATCATTAATCTCCCACGACCTAGCCAGAGTTAGCCAAGAAGTCTGCAACACCATTAGCCTCACAAAATGCATGGGAAATATGAACTTCTTCAAAGTTATTCATCAAAGCAAGAGCATCAAAGATTAAGTCTTTCTATGGACCAAGAAGGAGGAGAGAGCTTCCTAAGGAACTTTATAATATTCAATGAGTCCCCTTCCAGCCAAATCTTGGAAACCCCCTTGTCCCTTGCCAATTTGAAACCATGATAGGCTGCCACAACTACAACATAGTGGTTTTTCTAGATCCCCAAAGGGAGTGCCACCATAGAAACTAACCTACCATTATGATCTCTTAACACTCCCCCACAACCAACATGTCTCGTATTATCTTTAGCAGAACCATCAAAGTTGACTTTAAATCGCTTAGGAGGAGGAGAATACCAAATGACCCCAACTCTATCAAACTTGGATTTTTTTAGAGGTTGGGAAATATCATAGAAAAGCTTCCACTGCTCAACCACCCAAAAATCATAATCTAACACCGCCACACAACCAAGGAAAAAAGAATTAACCACAACCTGCAAGAAAGTCTCCTTAATGGCCGCTAAGATCTTGAAGAACCGGGAGATCGGTGGGAGAGCAACATTCTTAAAAATTATATTATTCCTCTCCTTCCAAAGACCCCAAACAACATGAGGAAGGATAGGGACTAGAGCAAACACAAACAGGGATTGGAAGAAGGAGCCTGCCATTGAATCCAAATATCCAAAACCAAAGCAAGAGAGACCCACTCCAACTTCCAGAGATTAAGAAAAATCCCCCACACCTCTCGAGCATATCTACACCCAATAAACAAATGGTGGGAATCCTCTAAATCCTCCTCACATAGATAGCATCTATTAGGCATGGAGAAGCCTCTTTTCCAGAGGTTGTTAATAGTCAATATTTTATCCTGAACTAACAAAAAAAAAAACATATTGATCTTAGGAATCATATTCAAAGACCAAACAAGGGCCCAAGGGGGGCGTGGGCCCACAATATTATTCAGATGATTGAATGCAAATGCCACTGAGAACTTACCTTGCGAAAGCAGAATCCAAACCACCTTATCCCTTTGAGGAATAAAAGGAATATGAATATGAGATAGGAAACCATAGAGAGGATCAACCTCCCTAAATTACTCATGAATTCTTTTCCACACACCATCCACAATGTAATCAACAACAAAAAAACAAAATTCCCGAACAAAAATATCCCTGAAAGGAGCCACCCAGACAACACCACGAAGAGTACCATGACTAATCCACCAATCATCCTAGAAAAGAATGTCTCTACGATTGCCAACCAACCAAAGAAGACCAGTGGAGATAATACTTCTCACCTTGAATAAGGAATTCCAAAATATATATCTCAAAGGAGGAAAGAAATCTTCCCTCAAGAACTCCTTGAACTTGTCAATGCCAAAAAGATATTTAGAAGCAAGAATTCTCGTCCAATCCTTTTCACCAGCAAGGAGAAACCATAACTTTCCTCATACCTAAACCTCCTTGGGCTTTAGCTCGACACACCTTCTCCCACAAGACCAGACTCATCTATTTCTTGTCCTCCACATCAAACCATAAGAATCACTTTTGAATGATCTTCTGCCAAAACATCCACAAAATATGGAACAAGATTAATGCATAAACCTGGAGGCTCTACAACGTAGATTTGATCAAGACCAACTTGCCAGCTTGACTAAGGAGGCCACCTTTCTAGCCCGCCAACTTAGCATTAAAATTGTTGATCAGACCATTTCCAAAATGAGTCTAGAATAGAATTAGCACAAAGTGGCAGACCCAACTAAGTGGATGGAAAAGTCCCAATAGCACATTGAATAATATTAACTTGATTCTCTGCTTTCTTCTTTTCAGTGTATTAAAAAAAATAGAGTGCTTTTAGGAAGACTCACCAATTGGTCGGAGGCAACTTCATAACTATGAAGAACCGATTTGATGGTTTTAGCTTCTGCCACATAGGAATCTCCCAAAATCATTGTATCATCCACAAACTATTGATTCAAACAAGGAGGAGAGGAGGAGGTCAGACAAAGCCCCTTAATGAAACCAATAGACACCTGCTTTTGAAGAGATCTCCCAAGAGCTTCAACCAGAATGATAAAAAGGAAGGGAAAAATGGGGTCACCCTATCTCACACCCTGAGAGCTCCTAAATAAATTAGAGGGGAAGCCATTCACCAACACAGAGAATGAAACTGTCGAGATAAGACTCATTATCAACTTCAAGAATTTATCTAAGAAGCCAAAAGTAGATAATTTTTTTACAATAAATGTAGTTTCAATAAAAAACCATCTTTCATGTTAACCATCAGCGAATGGATATTTTCATGAACCGTGATTATAGGATCAAGGATTTGTCTACCAGAAATAAAGCCACTTTGATGCTAAGAGATTATCAATGGAAGAACCCTCTGCAGCCTTAAAGCCAAAACTTTTGAGAATATTTTATAAATATAATTGCAAAGGCTAATAGGATGAAACTCATTAAAGGCAGAGGCACATAAAATATTCAAGATAAGAACAATGAAGGTGGAATTGAGCTCCTTCAACAAATTTCTACTCCCAAAAAACTCATTAGTAGTATCAACCACATCTTTGGAAATAATCATCCAAAACTCCTAAAAGAAAAACAAGGGGAAGTCATTTGGACCAGGGGCTTTATTCCCAACAAAAGAAAACACAACCTTATTAACCTCCTCCACAGAAGGGATGCTACATAACATGTAACATTTAAATCCTTAGTAACGATTCTAGGAATAACCTCCAACATCTGGTCTTCAACAACTGGGTCAGGAGCAAAATTACCAAACAAGAGATCAACAAAGTAAGAAGAAGTGGCTTGTCGAATCTCCCCATCGTTCTTAATCACCATTCTATTTTGATGGATGCGATCAACCCGGTTAGAGGCTCGATGATTCAAAGTGGTGATATGAAAGAATTTTGTGTTCCTATCACCACAATTGAGCTAGACTACACAAGACCTCTGCTTCCAAAATTCTTCATCTTTAACAACATTATTATGCAAATGGGATAAGAGAAAACTCTCCTCGTTAGCCACATTATCATTATACCCTAAAGCTTGAATAGACTGCTGCAATCGATCTAGTTCCTCCTTAATACGAGATTTATCATGAAAAATATGCCCAAAGGAAGACTTATTCCAAATCCTCACATTATTCTTCACCAAAGCCAACTTCTTAGCAATTCTATACATTATCGAACCATCAACCTAGATATCTCGCCATGCAAATAATTTATCTTTAGAATCAAGATGTGACACCCACATTTTTTCAAACCAGAAAGGGAAGGATCGCCTTCTACCAACCAAGTCCACGGACAAGGAAATGGGGAAGTGATCTGAACCCAATTTAGTGAAGGCAGAAAGGGAGCATGAATAATAAGTCAACCAATTAGGAGAAAGGAGGGCCCTATCCAACTTAACCTGAATTAGTGTGTCGCCAACTCTTCAATTCGAACAAGTATAGGAGGCCCCCTGCAAGTCAACATCCAACAAGGAAATTTCATTGATAAAAGACATCAAATAAAATCTGCTCTCATCATCCACCTGAGATCCCCCATCTTTTCCTAGCTACTCAGAGGAGTATTGAAGTCACCCATAACCAACCAATGATTTGTAGGGTGATAATCCTTGAAGGAATTTAGATTCCCCTTGAACCGCTTATGAGCACTCTTCAAATTAGGGGAATAAATATTACAAGAAACCTAGGAAAAATTATCCCTCATATATGAAAGGAAGTAGCAATAAGGTTAGATTCACCAAAAAAAACCCTCCCAATCACCACCTTTGAATTCTAAAAGGTAGCCACGCCCCCTAAACCTCCCTCCACATCAAATCCATGGAGCTCGCATTCCTTGAACAACCTTCTCTTTAAACTGTCCAGCCTATCCACATGCATTTTAGTTTCTTGAATCAAAATAATATCCGGTTTATGATCCCTTACTAAATTAGCAAGGAGATCCTACTTATGAGGGTTATTCAACCCTCAGATATTCCAAGAAAGGATCTTCATAAGGGATTCTGAGATTTTCTCTTCAAGAACATGTCAAATAAGGTTTTCTGGGAACCATCAACATATTGCACTTTAATTTTTTTCTCCCTATGCTACTGCAGAGAAGGTCTTCCCTTACCCCTCTGCTCCAACCCATAGTCAATTTTTTGGCGATTCCTAGGCGCAACACCCTGGGCAGAACCATGTTTCTTCCTATTTCTGGTCTTAACGTGTGAAAAGGGAGGCTCCTTCACAAGCAAAGAGCTACCCAAGTCATTCCCAATGATAGAAAAGGTGAGCATTGCATTTGGTTTAACTGACAAATCAAAGACATCAATAGGAGAAGCGAACTCCACCAACTCAGGAATCTTAAGCTCCTTACCTTCACCTACCAATGCTTCTCCTCTACTCCTTGGCTCCTTAGCTGAGCCAAGGAAGTTATCCTCTACATTAACATTCAACTTCCCTTCTTCCAAACCAGTCTCATTCAACAAAAGGTCATGACCATCCACATGAGGAATCAGGTCACAAGGCACCAGAACTATCTCTTTTATAGGGAAAACTTTCGGTGTTTCAGCAAGACTCTTCTTTGCCCCTCATCCTTAGTCAAGGCATTTTTCTCCACATTCTGGATCACATCCTATTTCGACGAAACATCAGTTCTTCCAACTTTTGGCTTCGTCCCCTCCTTCAACTTCTCCTTTTCCTTTCACTCCTTCAAGGACTGGGAAGGAGTTAGTTTAGTAGGATTTGAAGGACATTTCCTTTCCCAATGCCCAACTTTCTTACAGTGAAAACAAGAAAAAGGAATAGACTTATACTCAAATCACTTGATTCCAGACACCCAACTTTGAGTTTATTGATATTTTCTCAAGTAAATCCACAAATTGGTCAACAATCACACAAAAGCGAGCATGCACCAACCTTTTCTGAGATGCAGTCATCTAGTCAATTGAAATAAGCTTCCCAAAAATATTTGCAATACCAGCAAAAACCTGGTCATCCCAGAACTCCAGTGGAAGAGCTGGGAGATGAACCCATACAAGGGCCGAGGAAAATGAGCATGAGCTCGGATTAAAGCCAACCTCCCACTTCTTAAGGACCAATGATGATTTTCCAATCATCCAAGGACCACCAGTCAAAACACTAACCATATGCTCATCACAGGTGAAGGAAAACGAGAAGAAACCTCTAGGCAACGGGTCCACCTCCACTTGACCTTTCAGATCCATCTTTTGAAGACAAGGTTATGAAACAGTTCAATGTTTGGATGAGGACCCATAAATTTCCCCATTAAGGATAAATCCATCGATTATAGACCTTTCTCGATGATACAGTCAAGAATAGAAACCATATACTCCCTAGCAGTCAAGTTTGCCAAAAAACTAACCAGAGGAGAAAAAATCTTAGCTTTAGGCTTAGCACCAAAAATATTTGACCATTTGGGTCCATCAGACATGACCCCCACACACTTTTGTCCTTCCCTAACAAAGACATTCCCAAGAATCTTCAGACAAGGAGAAGAGGACAATCCCAAATTAAGAGGATGCGGAGAGGCCCCCACACTAGGCATGGAATGAGCACCATCCATAGAAACCAAAGAGTTCAAAAAAAAAAAACTAAAGAGGACCCACCATCAATACCATTAGCCTCGCTGCAGACTGACACTTCCACACCATCAACATTCTCATCATCACACCTACCGCCATTACCACCAGGAAGCAAACCAAGGAAGTAAATTTCAAAGATTGTACCAACGAGAGTTTATTAAATTCTATGACCATCTATTCAAACATACATACATATATATATGCATTATATATATATATATATATATATGTGTGTGTGTGTGTATATACACATATGTATCCATACATACATATATACATGTACATATATATATACATATATACATACATGCACACACATAAATATATACATACATACATGTATATATACATACTGTAGGAGTTAATGACAACTCCTCAACACCCCCAAGAAGAGTTGCTAGACCAAAATATCTTCCATAAGAGATAAAATGGTAAGAAAGCTTGCTTCAACAATGCAAGATTGAATATTATTGAATAATGGTTGAATATGCAAATGTACATGAGATGCCTTGCTTATAAAGGAAAGGTGATAGATAGGATTAGGCAAGATTGTGACAAGTGTCTTAATCCTATAACATGTGACAGCTAACAACTTAACTACCTAGGAATCAAGCATTACAAACTAGATAAGATAAGTTCTAAAAATCCAACTAAGACTTCTAGAAGGAATCTTATATCCTAAGTAAACTTATCATGTGAATATGTCCCCTAATTATCTAGTGAGTGAATTAGCTAGGTACAACACATTTATTCACACCAACACATACATACATACATGCATGTATACATATATAATGAAAATGCAAGTTGAAGTATACACTTTTATGAATTTAAGGGAGACTTCAATGAATTAACCGAGATATATACAATGGAGGCTTCTATGAATTAACCGAGAATTATATGTACCCAGTTTCACGGATATACTAATATATATCTTTGTGTGAATATCTAAAAGTACATTTAAAATGTAAGTTGTTAATTAAAGGATAAAGGATATAAATTTTGTCCTATATATGTATGGTGATCTGTTGTATGTGCAATGTAAAATAGACAAATACTAACACATTCGACAAAAATGTATGCTACTGTGTTGTATTGGACAACCATGGGATAGTAATTTAAACACAAGTAAGACGAATACAAACATTGGTTTTCAAATATATTCCTAAAGAAGCAAGCAAGGGTTTCATGATAATAATTCTTCAATTACAAAAAAACAGACATGAGTTTTTAAATATATGCCCAAAAAGGCAAGCAAGGGTTTCATGATAGTAATTACACAATCACACGAAACTAGACATGGGTTTTCAGATATATGCCCAAAAAAGAAAGCAAGGGTTTCAAGATAATGATTCCTTAATCACACGAAAACAAAATTGGGTTTTTAGATATATGCCCAAAAAAGCAATGGTTTGTTCTAAAAAAATCCATTGAAGTTTATGGCTCCATGATAGTATTTCCTTAATCAGACGAAAGTAGACATGGGTTGACGGATTTATGACCAAATAAGCAAGAGGTTTTTCAAAGAACCCACAAAAGTTTAGGGTTTCATTAAAATAAATATTTAGTTAGAGAAATACAGATGAAGGTTTTCAAATATATGCCCCAAAAAGCAAGTGTTTATAAGAAAAAAGTCTATTATAATTAATGGTTTCATGATAATAATGTCTTAACTAGACAAATTCAAATGTGGGTTCAAGCATATATATGCCCAAATAATCAAGGGCTATTAAGAAAAATGTCCATACACTTGTATATGGTTGCATCATATTAATTTCTGAAGTAGACAAATACATGAATTTATCTAGACAAGTGGTCAAAATCGCGAGACAAATAATCCTTTTATCAGACAAAATTGTGAAGTGACAAAGACATGAGTACTCGACCAAAATATATTCACGAGTAGCAATCTCTGCAAAATGAAAGGATAAATGATAGGTTGATGCTACTTCAAACCATGGAAAGCATCATATGGTGGAGATGACATGATAAACAATGATGAAATCAATCAAAAAAGGTGATTATAATTACCACAATAATCATACAACCAAGAAACCCTTCATGGGTCCACAAATTCAAGAGTACCATTGTTTGCATTTTGAAAGGAAAAATGATGGTTAGACGCCACCTCAAACCGTGGAGGGCAGACAACATCCATTCGTCGAGGGTTTACCAATGCCTATGAAAATCGTGAGCACGTAATGAAAATGGAGACACAATGTAAAACAAAAATAGCATGGAAAATTATCCACTACTAGACTTGAGATGGTTATTGATCGGGTTAAATGCTTAGTGGTGTCTAGTGTTAAGGCTCAATAGAGCACGTGGCATTGCGAACTATTATGATCGCTAAAGTGAACCTCCAACATTAACCTGTGAATTTTACCCATTCACTTTTGAGCAATTATGAGCAATATTTAATTGTTATAATTGCACCCTAATATTGACAAAAAATTGGGTTTTTTTAAAAATATTTATTAGTGGTGAAAGCAAGTGGCTATTGGGTCATTTGAGGGCATGTTGTGGTGGGCGTCAAGTCTAAATGGTGACTACTTTTTTTATCCTTGTGCGCTTATTGAACCCTCCCACATTTGTTAGAAACCCCGAAAAGCCAAAACAATAGTTATAAGCTATTATCCCGCGTTCAAAGAAAACCCCAAAAAATCATCTCAACCTGGCACACCATTTAGGAGCTTACATTGCATCAAGTTAGCTATAGCGGTAATTAGGCCCCTTCCCCTTCATTGAAACATCATTTTTTCTCTCAATACTTACTTTTTTGAAAAAAACACTTAAATGTTTGTTCGGATGAAATATTCCCCACATGAACATAATTTACACTCTTACTCTTTAATTTTGTCACATGTTTCACCCTTTGATTCTCATATGTCATTTGAAGAATACATTTTATATTTGAATAACTAAATTGAAAAATACATTAGATCCATCTAAATCAAACTAGCAAAAAAAACACCTAAATATACTATCAAATGACCAATAAATCTATCTATAAATAGTCCTATCAACCAATAATTTTATGAAATAACCTTAAAAACATAAATTCAAAGTACTTGATCAATAAAATATTTATATATGTACCAATTGTTTTCTAATACCTTTAGATACTTCTACTAACTAATAAAAATATATTAAAAATTTGAATAGGCATTGTTAGTTTGAAAAAACCTCCATTAAAAGTCCACCTATTCGTTGGATACATTTGAAAATTTAAACCATGTTTAAGTCTAACGGTTACTTCTAACCAAAAAAATAATAATATTTTTTACATTTAAAATTTGAACGCGGAAATATCGCCGGTACCGCAGTATCCAAATTCTCCGGTGAGTGGGGACCTGACTATGATGGTTACTTCTCCATATTTAAACTATTTGCCGGTTGGGCGTGCAGGTGCATCGATGAAAGATTTGGCTTTTTCAATGAACGTGGCGATCAAGGTGAGAAATGCTTTACTGTCTATGGTTTATATGAACTACTGGAATCTGTTTCGCTACAAGCTTTTGGATTCTTGGGCATAAAATGAACTTTTGATAAGGCAGGTTCGTCGTTTAGCAGTTTGAAATTTATCCGCCTGTAAAAGAAAAAATCCAAGCCTTTTATCGTTAGTGATGGAGGATTTGCAGAAATAGAATTTTCAGAGCTTGTTGGGTTGGGTATGAAGATAAGTGATTTCAAATAGAGGCAACCTTAGCTTGTATTTTACTGTTGTTTAGCATGCCGAGATTAAAGAAATCGACTGCAAGTTGGCAGAAAGGATCGTATAAATCGTTATATGTGAATCCTTTGACGGAGTTAAAACAGGAGAGAAGCCGAACCATTTCATCTGGGAATCTTAATCTGCATCTCTGTGGTGGGACGGCTGTGTTATGTGATAAGGAAAATGATGGCTTGTTTAATGAAAATCTTGCCAAGATTCGGCCGGTAGAGGGAAAATCACCTCTGAGAAAGGGGAAGAGGCAGGGCAGAAATGGGTTTCACAGTCGAGATAAAACTGCTTTGCGCTCTCATTCTCAATCTTCTCCTGTAGATACTGCTGCCACTTCGCTTCAAGTCTGTATACAAATGAATGAGCCGGATTCAATTATTGGGCGTTTCAAGGCTCCCTTGACGCCCAACAACAACAAGTGTTTGCATGTATGGGATGATGCTGAAGCTGCTCCTGCTCCTTCCTGGTCTACCCTTCCAAACAGGTAAATCTATTTCTTCTTTTCAGCGCCATTGGTTTCCACACAAGTGTTAATGGCATGTGGGTAATGTCATTTTCTTTGGCTCCCACAAGTCTGGTTTAAGGGGTATGTTGGTGCAAGTATTGCATATTGGTTTAATCTTGTCTCCTTGAGATACTGGTTTGGGGCAACCCTTGGTTAATTGGGTTCAAGTAAATCTACTTCTTGTTTCTTCATGACAAAATGCTAATAGTATGCTAAGCAGAGTATGTTGGTAATGTAGTCTTCTTTCATTCTCACAAGTCTGGCTTCAGGGTGATATTAGTCCAAGCATTGCATATTGGGCTGATAGTATTCATTGGGTCCCACTGAGTTATGGGATTATAGCATCTTTCAGATGTGTGTGGGAGCTTCGGTTGTGTAGCATTGATATGGGCCTCTACCTATTGGAACATTGAAATTAAGTTTTGTGTGTGTTGCAGGTCTTTGTTATGTAGGCCACTTCCTCTTGATATTGGCCGTTGTACATGCTTTATTGTGAGAGAACGCTCAGAAGAACTTGACCATGCTTCCGTCTATTCTCTATATACAAATGTATGTTTCATCTCTAGTATCCTGCATTTTGCCGTTTTCTTTTACATTGTCCAAAGTATTTTCAACTGCAATATCCTTTTCTCAGTCCAAACATTGCAAGTGAGGCTAAGAAAAGACATTGTCTTTAAAATTTTATTCTTCGATAAGAAGGGAAAAGGGTTGGAATTTTGTGAATTCAATAACTTTTCAGCTACTTTGCAGACTAATACCAGACTGATACAAAGGTAGTTCTTAGTTGGATTTCGAAAATTTTCAAAAATAAAGGTTATTCATTGTTTACCCTTATTTCAGATAGTTGTATTAAATGTGACTTGAATGTTGATGATCAATGTCCATCGTGTTTTGAATAAGCCCTTCAATTATTAGAAGCTTTAAGGCCTTAAAAGAAAGCACCACAATGAAGTTGCAACAGCTTGTATATACCATGATATTTTCAAAGAGAATAACCAGCACTGGCAAAGGAATGTTTGGAAGGGGTAAGTAAAACATACACCTATAAGTAAAAAGCTTTAGGCCTTGTTGAGTATTGGCGGTTGGCCTTCCATTCAGTATATGAACATCCACTCTTCAACCACTTAGCAATTGAAACGCAGTAAGAAGAATACAACCCGCAAAGCTCTGCAAAACCCATTGAACAATCATATAGACACCAAGGGAATTGAAGTTAGTCATACAACCAGGCATTTCGCTGGTCAATCTCTGCACAGCACAACTTCCAACTTGTTGCATTCAGAATTTCAAGTTTTTTCTATTGTGTCTTTCCATCACATTTTGAACTTATTTTTTGGTTTTCAGAGTCGAGAAATATTCAACCTTGGATTTTACCTTGCATATTCGTTTCTATCACTAAGATGGAATATTTCAAAAAGGAAAAGGAAAAGGGAAAAGGAATTGTCAAATGGTTTTTGATGAGAACATATTTTGAAATATACAGATGTGGCTTTTTAAGATAAAAGAATTGCTTTTTAAGAATATTAAAATCTTTTACAGGAAGGGCATGGAAGGCAGGATCGGAAACTTGCTGTTGCTCGTCACAGGAGAAGAGGTGGACGATCAGAGTTCTTTGTTGCACAGAGTTTCTTTGGTATCTTGTCAAAGTCAGATGAAGGTTATCTGGGAATGGTGACAGCCAATCTTGTGGGGTCACGATATCATATTTGGGATCAGGTGGATTTCTGTGCTGTTATGTTGGCTATGATATGTGATTCTTTTTTAACAAAATTTGATATTACATTTTCTTCCACAAACAGAAATGAAGTTGAATTTAAAAGCTTGTTCTCTTACTTATTCTCTTTGTTCCAGTCTAGTATGTGCTTTAAATTTACCCCTCTAGTTTCAGTATTGGTCAAGTTCAGTTTGGGGTACTCTTTCCCTAACATTGGGCTATCATATTTTGATGTATTATGAGTTCCATTGGCCTTTTTTGGTGGCTTCTGGAATTAACATAATTTGCCTTTTTTTTCTATGATAAATGCAGGGGAATACCTTGGACTGTCAGGAAAAAGGCTCCAGGCAACTTCTTGGGGTGGTAGCGTAAGAATTGAAATTTGGACATTACCTTTTGTTATCAAAATTTCCTTGTTTAGATCTTTCAATTCTTGATCTTCTTTTGATAAATTGAATATTGGCATGGTCTATAACCTATAATCTTGATTTACTTGTAAATTTATTTTTTTCAGATTTGTGCCTACTGTAACTACATTGACTGGGAGTTTCAGAAGTATGCGGGCCTGCATTCCAAAGCTACAGTCTATGCAAACAAAGAATAATGCAACTCAGGTAATTTTGAAACTGTATCAATACGGTACGAATTTCCAGGTAATGGCAACTCTGTTTGTTACTTATAGGTATGTTTTGTGCTTGATACAGCATGTCAATGGACTCCCTAATGACTGGGAAGAGAACATATCCAAAGTACACCAACTGTGCTCAAAAGTTCCATACTACAACAAAGTAAGTAATTGGATAGCTTAATGATATCAAGTTTTCATAATCTATAATGTTCTTTGCAATGATTTCTGGTTTAGATTGTGTGAGAATTTTTGCATCGACGTTTCAGATCACACTCCATTATCCAACAAGTTGATGGAAAAATTCTCACACAATCTAAACCAGAAATCATTGCAAAGAACTGGATTGCTCTAAAAAATTATTGTTCTAGTTGCATAAAAATTTATGACACACCCATTGACAGAATCAGATCAATGGCCTTAATGTTAACACCTTTTCTTTTGTTTTGCTTCCCTACCCAACTTGGAGGCAGGGGTTTACTGTGTTCTCTTTACCTTGAGTTACAATTTCAGAACTGTATTTAATCTCAAGGAGTGCATTGATATGGGAAATGGGTTTGTTACATGCAGGACAAGAAACGTTATGAGCTAGACTTTAGGGAAAGGGGAAGATTGGGTCTTCGCATTAGAACCTCCGTTAATAATTTTCAACTTACAATGGAGGTAAGTACCACCAAATCGATTTTCCTGCATGTGGGTATTCATGTTATTGTGGAGTAAACAATTTGAGATGAAGGTTTTCAAAGATCTGACTAAGGAAGCAAGTAATGTGTTGCGCCTTATGCAGGAAAACGGTAAGCAATCAATTTTGCTTCTTGGAAAAGTTGGGAAATCAAAATACATAATGGATTTCAGGTAATCCAATTGCAAATTTAATATCAGTATGTATTTCTCGACATTAGACCGGAATGAAATTTAATCATTTGCCTGTTTGTCTGACAGGTTCCCCTTGACTGCCTACCAAGCATTTTGCATATGCTTGGCATCCATTGATTCAAAGCTCTGCTGTTCCGTGTAATCTCCACAACATTCACAGGCAGGGCAATTGAAAACAAGATGATAACTACTTGTTAACAACAATCTGAATTGACAATTTTCACAGTTGGATTAATAATATCATTAATCCTCGAAAATGCCTTGTAATGAAGCTTTATGCAGATGCCAGCTTCGCCTTTTTGTGTTTCTTTTCCTATAGCTGAGTGCCGTCGTCTTTCTGATTGGAAAAATGTATTTATTATCGAACATGGGTATTTTTTCAGATTCATGGCTGCTCTGTATTTCCATAGGATTATGGGGAGGCTACAACCTCCTCCTATGAGAGGCCTAGCAGTTCATAATTTAGGATGAAATTGGTTTGATGTTTGCCCAGTTGTAGACAAATTTTAATGCTAAATGGCCATGTATTAGTTTAAAGAAGAAAATCCTGAAAGATTGATTTGGAGAAGATTAAGTTTCCTAATTCATAGGACCATTTCCCTGCAATAAAAACTACATATACATATATATTGAACTCTATATGAGAATTGTATTTGAAGTGTTATTAAATGGTTAATAGATACAAATATTTATATATATGTTGGGAAAGTAATATTTATTCATATATTTAGAATTAGAGTAAATATTTACTTATTTATATTTTGAATCATTTTATGGAGTGTTTGGTCAACTGGTATTTGATAGCTCTTCAAGTGTTTTTGGTACTTTTTAATAATTTTACAAGAGAGATGATTGAAATTTTGATGATTTTATAAGCAAAAAGCAATTTGAAGGTATTTTTATTTATTAATATTGATAATCATTTCAAGAGTGTTACTATAAGTATGAATCATGAGAAGGACAAGTTATAATTTTGTTTTCAGGGTATAATTATAGTTTTTTAAGATACATTATGTAACAAGTCATGTTAAAAATATATATATCTAAAAAATTAAAAGAAATCATGGACTTGTCTATTTTTATATCATACACATTGCCAATGCATCATTACTCAATGAATGCATTTGAATGTTTAGTACTTATTTATTATCAAAATAAATATATATATATATATATATATATATATATATATATATAATTTCAACGTGTCTATACAATGTAAATATTGGATACATAAATATGTATAATATCAACATAAAAATCATGAGTGTCTTATAACAATAGGAGATTATATTAAAAAATAACATTTAATAGTTAGTTATTTGAACATAACATCTATTAAAAATATTATTGACCAAGACCAACATTACTTTAACAACACCATGTTGATTTATCACAACCAATCACACCTAAAACAACCATTTATTATTATTAATGCTCTTATTTTTTATTAGCATAATTTATACTTTTTATCTTAGGGTATTCTTCAAATGAGAATGGTGGTGATATTCTCAATATTTTGAGATGTTGAATTTGAGAGATATAATTGAATGTCAAACCAACCTTTTTTCATCACTAATTTCTATTGTGTTCCTTTTTAATGACACTAGCCCTTGCAACTTATTAAGGGATACGTCCATGTTATTTTAATGGAGATTTGTGCATGATTGCCTCTTATAACACTCAAAACGTGAATAAATTTTGGGTCATTAATGTCCTATGACACCTACATAAGTATCAAATTCTATGATCACACATATTGTCAATTCTACAATTGAGTACCTTGGCAATATATTATATTTTATATAGTACCAAGTGCTCCATTAATTAAGTTAGCATTCACTTGTGAATTATATGCCACCATTGTGTTGGCCAACACATAATAGAACCACTATTTCAAATGATCATCATTGCCATCATATTATTTTGCATTCACAAGCACACAACAAAACCACTTTGTCCAAATTATCATCATTGATGTCATGACTTTGTAGGCTAGTTATATGCATACACACTATGTACAATTGGGGTGATAAGTAACCTTAACACTTGCTTATTGTGGAGCAAGACCATAATATTTGTGGTATATAAACACAAATAAGTTTGACTTTGAGCATTTATTAGTCCTCATAATTCTAGTTCCATTCATAATTAGTACCTCATAGATGAAGAATATGTTATCATTATCATTATAGCCAAATGAAGAGTATTTAGAGAAATATTCCACATCAACATATGAAATATACAAAGAGTATGTATAATTAATTACACGAGCAAATGTTCTAGGAGGTGATATCAATCTCATGCAAAACTAACATGAATTGAATGTTTCCCTCAAGGGTCAACTTAGAGATAGGATTGTAATCGTTGCTCTTTATTTTTCTTATTAATATAACATGCATTTTCTTTATTTAGCATATCACTCAAATGAGAATGGTGGTGATATTCACATTGAATTGAGAGACTTAACAAAGGAAACAATATCTTAATTCTCCACATAACTAATATATATTGTGGTAGTTTCTAATAGGGATTTCTTGACAAATTTCCCTTGTAATAGATATAACATGCATAAATTTTGTGAATCATATTCCATGGTGCACCTACATAATTATCAAATTAGATAATCACACAATGACAACTTAGGTGGTCTAGTACCTTAACAATATGTTGACACCCCATTTTGTGTCTCATATTTTCTTGGTCTTGCTCCAAAGGTTGTGCATTTGACTTTGTCCACCCATGTTAATAACTAATCTAAGAAGTTCTAAATGGGTTCACTATGTGTCAAAATGTGTATCGACTCATCAAAAAGTCTAAGTTTGGGTTCTCTCAATTGTTTTCCTTAGTACTTTGTGTGTTGTTAGAGTTTTAGATGTTCGAGGAACTCTACACTTGCATGCCTTACCTATTGATCTCAACAATCTAATCATTCCCTTGTAAAATTCATTTGTGTTGTCTTTCATTTTTTGGAGTTTTATGTATCCTAACATCCTTGTCAGACTTATCATTCTTGGCATGCCTTTCTAGAAAGTCTACACTTTCCCTCTAAGTCCCTCTGCAAGTTGTCAAGTGTTGGAGTTTCCCATCCCTCAATAACATTCCCTTTGCTTTCTTGAGCCCTGAAGTTTGAAAGTCTCACTAAGAGCTTAAGTCCTTTGCCCCTTTTTGTACTTTCAAACTTGTTCATCCATCCATATCTTGGTATGATTTCCCATTTATCTCCTTTCCTCAAACATTGATCCCTTGCATTCTAAAAAGCTACTAAGTCTTATGGGATTAGAGTTTAGGCTTTATCCTTACTTGTTAACCTTTTTCATCAGCCCCTCAAGATTTTGACTCCATCAATTTTCTCTTTGCCACTTATTGAACTCAGACTTTTGACCTTTCCCTTCTCTTAGTACCAATTTGAGCCTATCTCAAACTCCAATCATGACATCTCAACATCCTCTTCTTTGTCAAGGTCCCCTTTTCGACCTTCCCCTATCCTCCATCCCCTCTTGCACCACTTCTAAGTCAACCCCAACTCCTTGATCTCAATACTTCAACACACAAGTGATTGTTGTGCAATAATATGTCAAAATCTTGGAGATGGATGTGTTCCCCTTTGATTCTAACATGTTGTGAAGAACCTAATATATAAAGGAAACAATGTGTCTTTTAACATTTTAAAGTACTTCATACTCATGTACCAAGTATTAGATGATGGTGAAATTTGATAACATTCAAGATTTTGACATGCTCATGAGGAGAGAATAGCAGCTATAGAAGGTGCAATTTTTTTTAATGCACTAATCCTCCTAAAGCCCAATCAACACATAAAAAACAATATATTAGAGAGGCTCAAAAAAGTGAAAAGGGATATTTTAAATGTTGCTGAGCACCAAATAAAATGACAACTATTTACCCATCATCAATGACCCCCATTATTGCAAGAGCTTTCCCAAATATCTTGCATAGTCCTCCAACTACTGCATTGATTTTTTCTAGTTTTATCTTCATCCAAGGCATTTATTTTGGAGGGATTACATCTGAGACACCAATTTTAAATTGCTATAGTGTCACTTCTAGGGAACACACTTAGTTGGATAAAATATGTTTTGGGTTTCAATTTGAAGGATTGGATGACATTAGATTGGAGAGAAGCATAAGAGAGAGAAATGCTTACATATTAGAATCCTAGAGTTCACAATTTCCAAATCCAAGTGTTGTATTTTTGTATTGTACTAATATGGGTTTGTCCCAAATTTGTAATCAAATGTAACCTTCATAGATCAAATGATTAAAGATAAAATCAACCTTGATTGAGTGTCTCTCTATGCATGTTGTGCATTTTAGATGTGTATCTGATTAGTTGGTCATCTAGACGATTGTAAAATCCTTGCAATTATTTTACAAGGTATCTTTACATATCATTAAAGGAAATGCATCGGCGTTCTCATAAATTATTGGGTAGTCTCATTTAATATTATGTATATATGTATTATTTTTTGAAATGTATGTGTAAAGAGCCTAACTTATGTGTGCATTTTGAATGACAGTCTTTTGTGGTATTTTGATTAAGGTATCGCCTTTAGTTTCAATTATCACATGCTTTGTATGAACTCAAAAAATATATTTCCCAGTATGATAAAGACTTCAATCTGCTACTTGCTCCTTCTCCCCATCATCCCAACACACTCAATACAAATTAATATAAACATATTTCCAATTTTATCTATCATAATGTGTTCCAACTACCAAGTTTGAATGTATATAACATCATAAGGGATTATCATAAATGGATTCATTAAATTTTATCTGGCATCTTATCTACTCTAATAATGTTCTTGACCTTGAGTATTACAAACCAACATATAGGCATAAAGTGTCAACCAAAATAGGGGTGCACCATGCAATGGGCATGGTTTGTATCAAGGTTAATGTTTGGTTGTTGTGATATTTGTTGCAACACCTTAGGGAAACTCCCCTTGGTTGAGTAAAGTTAGAAGTGAAGGAGGTCTAACCCACCTCATTAATTGATCCTCCTTTGCTAAACTTGAGTATAGGTTTTGTGGTATTCTTCTTAGGTTTGACACCCTTGGCACTTGAGAAAATATCCAACCTTAGGAATTTGGGAATTTATAACTCTGTGCACCAACACAATAGACTATGGTTAAGTGCCATATTGGCTAAGCCAAAATCCAACCACAAATTGTACGCCTACATTATTTATTGTTTGTGTTGTCTAGCACACACAAACACCTCACTATCTAGATGATTGTCATCAACATGCATGACTCTATACACTTGGTATATGTAGACACACTGCACACAACCAATGTGATCAATAAATATTATTGTGAACCATGACCATATTACTTATTGAATTTAAATACATGGATGAATCAAATATTGCATGCTTCTTAACACTCTTTTAAATGATGTTCAATGTTATTCAATTTAGACGCTAATTTTATTACTAATTTCACATCCCTTTTTCTTCCCTTGATCCTATTGGTACCTAACATTTTAACTGCATATCAATCCATATTAAGTGTATCAAATAATGACACTTCACATTACTTTAGATTCAAATCTCTATTTTGGGAATCAAAAGTCAGTATGCTTCAAAACAAGGTGCATATCAAGCCAACATGGATCATTTTTTTTGTCCAAAAAAGCTATCTTTAGAATTGAGAATTTATTTATTTTATATCAATCTAGTAAATCATAAATGGGATTCTAATATTAAAATTAATATAGTTATAGAAAAGAATACCTAAAGAGATTATACCATAGTTAAATAATTTAAATGGGAAAACCCCACAATTCAAAATAAAGTCAATTATATTATTTAATAATAATGAGATCATGATACAAATCCAAGGCAAACATCCAAATTTTAGAGTAATTTTGGTATAAGCTAGTTTTTCCATGGATGCTCTTATACATCCTTCATGGAAAGATATTTTGTTACACACAATTATTCATGTCATAATAAGGCATGCACATGGCATAGTGGCCAAATCATAAGTGGGCTACCCTTTTCCATATGGGATCACAATTAATAAATAATATACTAAATAATTGATTTTGAATATTAGAATTGCAAGGTCTATGATGCACTAATTCCAACATTCTCCCACTTATTGTATACCTGACATAAGTAAAGGGGAACACCAACATAATCAGCTAACTACTATAGATTCACTACACCACCTCAAAATCTTTAGGCTCATAGGCTTTGTTAATGCATTTATAACACCCACCAAAATATGAACCTTCTCCAACATCACCCTCTCATTCTCTACCATCTCATCAACACAATGATACTAAACATCTATGTTCTTGATCTTCACATGTAATGTTGAGTTATTTGTTGAACATATGAAAATTTGAATATCAAAAATTATAAATTTAGTATTAGCCCCCTA
The DNA here is from genome assembly GCA_007115665.2 of Sequoiadendron giganteum. Classification (NCBI taxonomy): domain Eukaryota; kingdom Viridiplantae; phylum Streptophyta; class Pinopsida; order Cupressales; family Cupressaceae; genus Sequoiadendron; species Sequoiadendron giganteum. The sequence continues at coordinate 594,907,234 of CM021102.1, read as the reverse complement.
ACTCAGTCCCACATCTAAACACAATCTCCTAATATAGATGGATTCCTTATAGGAGTGAGTAGCTACAATGTACTCATCCTATGTAGTGGAAAAATCAACTATAGCCAATTGCTTTCTCATCCAACTAATTGCACCACCAAATAAATTGAAAACATAACCACTAATGTGACATCACCTACCTAATATGAATCCACAAATCCAAAAATATCCACTACGTACTTACTAGTCACTTGTAGAATCACCATCATAACAAATAGATTACTTAGAGGAACCTCACAAATATCTAAAGACCCTAGTAACTGCAACCCAATTATTTTGTCCAGGATTAGCCATGAAAAGACTAAGAACTCCCACTACTCGACCAATTTCTAGTCTTGTATAGACCATAACATGTATATCAAACTCCCAATAACTCTACCATAAAGTTCTTGAGTCATGCCTTCCATCTCATTGGGTATAGATAGATACTAATCTACAAATAACTTTATCCACATTGCAATAGGAACAATCAAAGGTCTACAAAATAACATGCTAAATCTCTCCAATAACTCGAGTTTAGATTCTTGATTTGACCCAATTAAAGCTTTATGTTTTCTCTATTTATTCTAATATCGATGCCCATAATGTACTTAGCTACTATGCTTGACAACACACTCCCTCACTCCTCTATTCATATACCAATCAACCAGATCAAACTCGACAGGAAGGACGCCAAGAAACTGGAGAATAGTAAGCAAAGGACAAAATTGAACATAGCCAAATAGTTCGAGTTCCTAAATCCAACGATGAACAACAAATACATGCTACAGGAAATTGCTCTGATAAATGTTTCCAGTAACAAGTCAATGCGTTAGGAACTTTGATAAATCTCGTTAGAAAACAGTAACAAAAACTTCCACAAACTTATGCCACAATTAAGAACAGGAATCAAAACTACAAAGCGAGTATGATAGTAAACCAAGTCTCAACATTTATTAGTTCCAGAATTAATCCACAACAAGGAATCGACATTACAGATGCAATCCCTTCAGCATTATCCACTACAACAATTCCTAAAAGAATCGAATTGCTTCTTGTTCGACTCAACTCCTTGTTTGATCGTCGTCTTCTGTCAACCTCGAATCGACATTCCTCTTGTCTGGTAACCCTCTGCTCAGATTCTGTTCACACCGCCTCTACCGGTTCTCCTTTTATCGTTCTCTCCTCTTTCTCAGTTTCCTCAAACCTTATCGTTGCCTCATCTCAATCGACATAAACCCATCCATTCTATTGTATCAATTCACTTGATTTTTCTCTCTGTCATTTCTTTTATTCGATCGAAGCACATCAGCCTCCCTTCAATCATCGCTCTTTCTTTGTGATCGGTTTCCACTCTTCTCCTCTATTTCAGAAGTTGGCCTTCTTCGATCGGCCTTTGTTCTTTCCGATCGATCTCTCGCATCCTCCTACCGTGCCACTCCTTTCCCACATACAACTTCCTCCCAAAATCAGTTTCCTTTCCAAATTCGTTCAAATTCTCTTGCAATTGTCGACATTCTACTATCAATCTCAAACCACCCTCAACTGATTCTAGTAACCGGTTACCTATTGTTTACCTCCCCATTCTCAACTTCTTCAACTTGATTGGTTCCCTTTTAACTAACAACTTCTTGACAATGCTCCTGTCATTGTGGCGATAAGAACTTCCATCCGCCTTCATCCTGTCATTCAGCTCAACACTTCAAGCCAAAATATTAATTGCTACCATAAATTAGGAAATCTGATCCATGCCCCTACATCACTGTTCTTCATGTCAAATTATGTTGAAAGCTAAGATTTCAAATCATAAAGCACTTCTTTACTATTACCAAAGAATAACATGTCATCTACGTACAATATGATAACAAGAAAACAATCATCATCCATCTCGTCATAAACACATTGATTTGATTTGGGTCTCAGAAATCTCATTTCTAACACAAAGGATCCAAACTATTGATACCACATAATAATAGATCGCTAGAGACCATACAAATATTTTTCAATTACAAACCAATGTTTATTTACCTTTCTTAGCATAGTGCTCTGATTATCATGTATATCTCTTCCTTTAATTCACCATACAATGATGTTTCCTTCACATCCATTTATTTTATTTCCAAATCAAATGTTATTTCTATAGATAATGGGATCCTAATAAATGTTAGCTTAGCAATTAGGGGAAAATCTCACAAAGCATATCCCCTAAACCTAGGAATAACATTTCACAACCAACCTTGTTTTGCATTTTTCAATAGTATGTTTAAAAATAATATTCCTTTTGAATACTCATTTATAACCAACTAGATTTCTTCATTCTACAATGTTACCAAGTCTCATGCATCAATTTTTCTTAGTGCAACAATCTCCTCATCCATAGTTGCCCTCCAAGACTCAAAATCACTAATATGCATCAAACCTTTCACAATTTTAGGCTCGTCAATATTAGTAATCAAGGAAAAACACATCTCAAATAAGGAATATACCCATTTTATTGTTGTTTCTACTAAGTGGACCTCCTCAAGAGCTAAGGTGGATGTTCTACCTCCTTTTTAAAAATAATAATAATTGAGATCTCCTCTACAAGTCCTTCACTATATTTTTGTTCAAATTTCTTAGCCTTTGGAGGTAGTTGAACCGCATCTTCTTCTCGCCCTCTTTAGATAGTGGCATTTTTTCTCCAAGAATATATTCAAATATATCAACATAGAACTATAATTTAAATTCCAATCATATATGAATTGGTTTTCTGAGCTAGCTAAGTTGTTTCTTACCTATCTTCTCTCTCCTATCTCTCCCATGGTGGGTCTTAGTGTCCTATCTTCTATAATTGGGGTGGGTAGCCTAGTCCCTATAAGCTGTGGTCAATGAAAACTTACAATTATGAATTGATAAACCCCATTAATTCAACAAACTTACTTCATTAAATGTCAAGAAATAACTTAAGGAAACTAGTTATTATGGTGTCGTGGGCGGTTGGGAGGGTACCACCCCACAAAGGATGTGTGGGTGTGGCTGACACATTGGCAGTCGACGTGGGCTAAAGGGTGTGTTGGTGTGTGTTGATCTGGCTGACGACGGTGCTCTGGAGCCTTCTATGGGCTAGTGTTGTCATTATTCTCTCCTGTCACTTGAGATTTCTTCTCAAGTCTTGTCATCGACTTCTCCTCATTTATATGGCTCACCACCCGGGATACTCATTTAAGGTGATGGGTCAGTTTTCCTAGGAATTTAGGCATTGGTATATTGCCATCTTTCATCTAGCTAATTTGTGGCAAGTATTTGTGTTTGGTATGGGACACTTCATTCTGCTGGTTTCGGCCAAGGAATTGGAAATGGGCGATATGGATATTCCTATCCAATTAAGGAGCTCAACGAGGAAAATGGTGTTCCTTGGTCCACTAACCTCTCTCTGCTTGATTCAGATTATTTTCCACCTCGACTATCTCACATTTGCAGCAGTAAAGTGTGTGGCTAGTAAGGGTTTCATGGTGGAGGCGGAAGGCTATCGACTGGAATCCAACATCTCCTCCCATGTTTTGGCTGGACCATTGGATGTGGGGGTTTCTTAGGCAGATGCCAGGGTGATTATGAAGCGGCTCTTTCGGTTGGATCTGCTGGTGGGTTTAGAGAAAAAATTGGTCGTAGCTTCATTGGGCAAAGGGATCCTTCGCCCTCGTGATCTTGCACTCCTAGAGGACCCGGATGCCTTGGTAAAATTTTATTCCTTTCTTCTTGATATAAGCGGTATGGTGTTGGTGGAGCATCATAGGTAGGCTTTTGTGGGGGCCAAATTTCTAAGGACATAATTTGCTTGGTTGTTGTTTCTGACTCGACTTGGAAATATGAGTTTCACGTGTTCGTATAGAAGAATGTCTAGTAACTGCTGTGGTTGGGCCTTCGTCTGGTGGTGGTTATGGCTTTGGGTTTTTTGTCTAGGTTTGGGTCTTTATCTATATGTAAGTCTTTGTTTTATAGTTTAATGCATTATTGGTTGTAGGTGTCTATGTCTAGTGGTAGGTTGGTTTTGACCTGGTGAGGTCTATATGGTTGTATGGTTAAGTGAAGCAGTAATGGTGTTCTTTGTTGATCATAGTCAGGGGCTTGAATTTTATAAAACTTTTTATTGAAATCAATATAAATCTTATCTTATTTATAAAAAAAAACTAGTTATTATGGTGTTATTCTATAGAAATGCAAACCATATTCACAAGATAATGAATAGATTTCACTAGATGCCCTAACTGATGAATATTATATAATATGGAAGAAGGATTAATTTATTAGAAAACCACATTTTTATTATACAAAACTCTCTCAAGGTCATAGGTCCCAAAGCTTGTAAACTTTCACACTAACACTATAGTTGATGAGGATACATTTCACTACCTTTTTATCCAAATTTTACCATTTTTTCCTATGCATATGTGCATATACCTTGCAACCATAAATTTAAAGATGTCATAATAATGGATTCTTGTCCACCCACATTTACATACATATGTGTATTTTCAACAAGAGTTGATGTAGAAGACCTATTAACCAGGTAACAACTCATACCAAATGATTATGCCTAGAACTTTTGTTTCAAGTTAGCCTCATAGATTATACTCCTAGCTCTGTCCATCAATGTCATGGTCATTATTTTTGAAACTCCATTTTTCTAAGGAGTATATCAAGTTGTCCTATGTCTTTTTTGTTGAAAATGGAGGTAAAACTATAGTAAAATGTAGCTTAAAATTTGTAAATCCTATGTAAATGTAGATTCAATATTAGTATTCTTTGTCATAATCTCTTGTGTATGATTAATCTTGAATTATATCAATTTTAATGTTGTAGAAAGTAGACAAAAGATTGATAGAAGAAATATAAGACAAAATAGAAAGGATGCTGCATGTACATGGAGAAAACCCTTTCGGATAAAAAACTCCACCAGAATTGCTCTTGTTTGTATTGTTTAACCTTTCAATGAGTTACAATAATACTAATTCAATTCTCCTTGATATGTTTCTTCTGTCTTCAAGAAATCTTCTTCACAACCTGCAATATTTTCTCACAAAACTCTCTCATACAATTGCTACAATAATAGACAATATTCTTGCTTACAAACTCATAAGAGTTAACAAATAGATAATCACAAAGCCTCTTGAGAAAATCCATGCCTAGGGTTGCCAAGTTGAGTTCTCATATGCGTGCACAAGTCAAATAAGAGTCTCCCTCAAAGTTGGCGCCCAACACTGAAGTGTTAACCTTGTAGTTGTCAAAAATATCTTCTACAAGCTCATCCTCAAAGAATGCGTCCAAACTAGGTCCCACTTAACTGAGCATTATAAATATCGTTTCCATGCAGTAGTTGTAACTCAAAGATGCCAACTTGGGCGCCCAAGGTGGGCCCAAGTTAATCTTTGTTAATTGAAACAAAATAATGTGCATGCATGATCCTCCATCTATTAACTGAATGTATCAACCTGTTATCTATCCATGCAACTCAAGTCAAGTGAGATTAACTAACATGCAACAGAAGATAACTGAAACATAACTAAACTGAACCTCCTATTTTATAGGACCTCAACATGCATAAATCAAAATCTCTATTTTGTAGGAACCTGAAATGCATTTTTGAAGTGTACTCAATTCACCAACCAGTTAATTGAACCAAGGTGGATCCCACCTCCCATGTGGGTGCCCATGTGCTCCTATTTTGTAGGAGCTCACTCCAAGGCGTCCCCACATGCTCCTAACACTTACAAATAACTACAAATGTCAAATTAAATAATTTTTTCGTTCCAAATTAATCTCTTCCTAATCTTAGTGTTGTGCAACACATTCCAAGGACTTAGAAGATACATGAAATATGTTTAGAATGCAGTTAAATGGCATCCTATTCCCAACATTTTTATTCTATGCTCTTTATAGAATTTGTCAAAATATGCTAAATAAAACTCAACTTTGTTATTATTTCTCAAAATCTTAATCCTTTTACTAGCCTAATTTCCTAAAAGGGCTTTAAACTCCTTAAAATAACTAAAAACTTCATATTCATTATAATGTCCCCTTTTTTCAGGATTTGTATCATTGCAGTGGTTAGCCTACTATCTGGTTCCCATAGGCTAATGGGACGTTTAGGGGACCCTTTGAGGGGATTCAGGGTCTTCAACAAATTTGCATATTCATTCTTGCATATTCAACTCAATGATCTAGTTGGTTGGTAGGCCTTTCGAAGGAAATTTGTGGATTATCATTTATACTTGCTATTTATAACAAGTTGTACCAGGTTCAGTGGTTTCACACCTGTAGAGAGGTTTTGGTGTCAGAGGCACTCTCAGGGGATTATAATTAGTTTTGGTTGAGAGTGAGCACTTTAATTAAATTACTTAAGTCCAATTACTTTAATAATGTTATATTATTAAAGTGAATTTGTAATTTAATGTTATAAAGTAACTTTAATAAAGTACTTTATAATATGGTGCTATAAGGGGATAAAGCAACTTTAATTTTAAAAGATTATATTTTAAGTTAATTTATGATTTCAATTTAAACGACACATCTTTCGGAAAAAAATATTAAACTTAATGTGCAAAAGGCCAAAAGGGCATTGGATTTTGAGAAGGCATTATTTGATATTGCATTTAAAAGTGAAATGCCAAGATTATGGCATAGGTTTTGGAGAAGGATAAAAAGCAAAGAAGAAGATCATTTTCACTATCCAATTTATTATTTGCAAAAAGAAGAGAGTTGAGCAACAAGGTTTGCAGGCATGGAGTTCCAAGCTAGATTCTGAGGATCAAAACCCTCGAATAGGACAATTTTTACAAGTGTGGAAGATCACCCAATGGCATTCTGAGAGATAATCTCATACATAGATTATTACAGATCTTCATCGGTTTTTTCTATGGAGATTATCATTCAGGGGTTTACAAAGTTTCAGGGTTCAGTTTGAAGATTGTTGATATTCACAGCTATTGATCAAGCATTCCCAAATTTCAGATTTATGTTGTTGATTCTGAGTATGGATTTTATGTATTTCTTGAAGCATTAATAAAATCTAGTTATTTAATTTATTGCAACTATTTTGAAATTGGTTCATTTCCAAATATCTATGTTTTGTATTTCCTAGTTAAACCCCAAATTAGAGGGGGTTGGCACATTTACTTTTGAGGAAATGAATCCATGCCCTCTTAGAATAACCATCTATAAAATATACACAATATAGATACTTAGAAATAAAATGAAACATTTACATGGACAAATACATTAGAATAAATTAAATCCAACACCTCAAAGTATATTTGAGGACTCAATTGAAATTGAAGATGTAAAAATTTGCACATAGTTGATCCAGAAATCTTGTTCACTATGGTTTTGTTTACCATAAATGCAATGCTAATAAAAAATAAATTCGAGCAATAGCAATTACCCCATCAAAGATTTTTTAAGAATCTTGATACCCGTCTCACCTATTGGCCCATTCTTTAGTGTCATAACATTATTTTCTTTATAGGTAACTTGGTCTTTCAAGAAATAGATTTCTTAGATACATAGAAAGCATGACTATCAAAAGTGGATACAACACTCCTCTTTATTTTTGTGTAGAAGTTCAAAGCCATGACCTACTTTTATAAAAGACATGGCCAACACTAATCTAAATTTTAACTTCAATCACTAAAAAGTGACATACTTTTTGAATTTTGAAATGATGTACACTAATGAAATGTAAATATTTTAGTGTGTTTTATTTTAACTTGAATCACTAAAAAGTTTCTAAAGGGGCTAATAATAGTAGGAACTCTATTTTTAGAAAGTTTGTATTTGTGCATGTATGGACTTGAAGTTTTAACAAAAGCTCCAAAATACAAAATGAAAATTGTGGGAAATTTTCAAGCCAAAGTCAAGTCTAGATGTGAATTTCTTAGTTTTTGAAAATCTCAAAAAAACCTTCAAATTGAGTTTTGAGGTTTCAAACAATGGAATGAGGCCCCAAAATTTGAGAGAATTGAATGGATAAAATTTCAATGGTTTTGAGTACCCTGAGCACTAATTTTTTTTAAAAGGACTAAATTGGGTGCTCGAAACAATTTTCTTGATTAAGATAAAGTGGGAAAGGGTTCGAACTTGATACGAAAATAGCCATAAAGGCAGGCAGGATGAATCTCACCAGCAATGAGATTGAGAAAACCAACAATGCTTTTAACCAGAGCATGGAACCAAAGAGAAACAAGAAACAAGGGTCCCAACCCTAAACAATTTTCAACACTACACTAGAATGAGAAAGTGAACAGGTAGAAGAATGGCCTTTTTTTCCTACAAACAACAATCTAAGCAATGTTGTCATCCAAGATCCCACAACAAATGGGGACAAGAGAAGACACCCCACAAGAGGGCCAACAACACTTGAAGGGGGAATGGAAGGATGACAAGTCCCATCATCCATAATTGAATTCTGGAGTGGAGAAGAAGAATTTGATGAAGTAGATTGAGAGAAAAAAATAGGAGAAACCTCAATAGGGTTAGTAGAACATGACAGATCCACACTAGAATCAAGGATTTCATCAATATCCTAGAAGGAGCCCCTCGATGAATCAATAGCATGGATATTCAAGTGATCATCGATAGCATTCCTCCACCAAGTAGCATGGCCTTTACAATGCAAGAGACAATAATATGAAGCCAAGTGACCAGTAGTGAAGAAATGACAACATAGAAAAGGGGGGCCTCATAATAAAGCAGCTGAGTCCAAGGCCTATCACCAACCTTCAAAACCACATCCCCATGAAGAGGCAAGGATATTTCAATCTCCACAAGAATGTGAACAAAACTAGAATGTCCCATGAAGGAAGTGGACTCACTAACCTTCAAAAAATGATTGATAGAGTTGTCGATGGACTCAAAACAAGAATCCTCCCAAAATTGGAGGGGAAGATTCAAAAGTCTAACCCACATCGAACACACATGGAGTGGCTCGATAAGGGGGTTAAAAGTGGTTGTCTATGGTCTGGATGAGAGATAGTGCTCTCCCCAAGCCCACAAATGACCCAAATCCAAATTTTGTCCTCCGAAGAGGAAAAGGAAGTAATGAAAAAACCTTTAGCATAGAGGAAAATCTCAATCTTTCCAACCACGAGGGGCCTCCAATAGTCCAAAACCCATTTGTGCAAGTTGAGAAGAGAATGCCAAAGGTTGAATAATTTGCACACTAGACCTCGATGTTGGTAGAAAGCTTCATTTTCAACCACATCCTCACCACAAACAACCATCAGGGATGGTTTGGCGCAAAGAAGAGGATGAGTAAAGTGGGTAGGAATAGGCTTGGTAACCTGGGAAAAGCTATGAACTCCCAAGGTAGCTGACACAAGAGGAGAGGAAGAGATATTGAAAGCAGACAACAACTAAGGGGAAGGGGAAACCTCAACACTAGGAACCAAATCCAATACAACCCCAACCCTATACACGAGCTGACTAAGCAAGGCATCAAGGGAAATAGAAGACTCAAATACAAGAGGAATAGGGCCTTGTAGGGTGTCACAACTACAGGACCTGATGGCTCCATCAAAAGAGACAGTAGTAGGAGAAGATCCAATGGCGGCTCCAACAGAGACATTATTAGTAGGAAAATATCCAAACGTAGCTTCAGCCGAGGACTCCAAGCTAGAAGTAGGGTGGGTGTGAACAGGGGAATCGTTTGAACGATGAGTGAGAGAGCGAGAGAGTTGTTTACCCATGTTTTTTAATCTATTACCTAGATCAATCAAAAGTTACGACTCTCAAAAATTAAGTTATTTTGGTGATGGGAGTTGCACTTTTTAAAACATGCAAGGAGGTGCCTAAAAGGTATTTTATCATATTTTTGAAAATTCCAAGGTAGTGAAAAGATAGTGGAGAAAGGTAGTTCATGAGCAAGGAGGGAGGCAACAAAATAGTTTTAGAGTTTTAGAATCTCTGGAAGAGGTCAAAGGATCTAGAAGGGGGTGATCCCACGATATTGGTTTACAATTTTTGGGCAAACTGGACACTAAACTAATTTGTTTTAACTAAATCTTCACTTTTGGGCTCCTATAGCGGCTAAACCGTGAGGAATTTGAAGATTATGCAAACTAGTGATTTGTGAAGTTTTGTCTATAGATTCTAAATATATATTTTTCAATTTTTTTGGAATCAGATTGCACTTCTTTTTCCATCTCCTTCAAAAAATAGCTTTCTTATAAAAACAACATTTTTAAGGAGTGACGCTCACCGTACACAACATAACTTTTTTTCTATGAAGGATAAAATCATAATTTTTTCAAATTTAGATTTTTAACTACAATATCTAGCACTTTCATTTGGTTTTATAGTGTTTTATTAAAAAAATTTTATTAATCAAGTTTCGAAGTCAAACCAATTACAATTGAAGCATAGGTGGATTGTATACAACATAAATTTTTCTGTATATATCAAAATTAAAAATTTATTTTTTTAATGGATCAAGGACATCAATACCCATCCTAAACATATTTTTTAAAATTTTATTTTGATAATCTACTATTTTTCCACTTGTGCAGAACAAAGAGCTTGATTTTCGGTGAAAAACCTATGTTTAATAAAACTAGAAAAACACATACATAATAAAACCAAAACATATTAAAATTATATTCGTTGGATAGCTCATTTTGAGGACTACCATGATCATTTGAAATAAATTTTAAATGAATTCATTTGATCCCCCAAAAGGTAAATCAAAAGTGATTTTTTATCAGCATTTTGATAGGTGTAAAGGAGCCTACCTTTATAGGTATGGTTTAAAACTAGCGGGGTTCTATCCAAGGGGATTTGATCTAAGGTTGTTTGATCAAACCCTCTTCAATTGGAATCCTTAAAATGGAAATTTTTAAGGCTTAAATCGTTATATTTTCTAAAAATATGTGATTTTAGCAAAAAATAGAATCTCCCAGAAATTGTAAACCAGCTTTGTGGGATCACCCAAGGAAAAGGTTTGAAGTTGTAAGGTGTTGTAGTTTGTTGAGGATTTAATCCTCTATTTTTCAACTTTCTTATATGTAATGAGAGATCATTTCAATGAATGAAATTTACATATATTTGAATGTGTTAAATCTCTATTTTAATTGATATTTCTATGAGGTAAATGTCACCAACCTATTTCTAAAAAAATAGTCAACAAAGATTTATCCTAATAAACTTCTCCCTAGTTCTTTGAAAGGATTTATGTAGTGACTTCTTCATAACATTTATCAACATCGAATCTATGAAGTAACACCTGATGAGGCCCTTATTTTTTCTATCAGGTAAGCGTAAGAAGTTGGGTCCACGAAAAGGGGAAGTTTTGGCCAAAAAAATATTGAAAGGAATGGGTACCCAATTTTTTAAAAATGGGTACTTGTTTAGGAGCGGGATCGCGAACCTTGGATCAAGATCTCGTTCCTAAATGGGTACCCGTTCTAAAAAAATTGAAATCCCAACCCACCTTTTGTTTGGGTTAGGCTTGGGAAAGGTTTGGTAACCCGACCATTAACCTTTGACCCATAACTAAAAAGCTAAGGTAGATTCAAGAGAACTGTCTAACTTTGGCAATATAGCTGATGGTTTTTTTTATTAGAATTAACTTATGAAATTAAAACCCATTATAGATCACAATGTCTAGTTTCCAAATATATAACTTTTTTAAACATTTGATTATGATTTTTATTTTTCAATTAATGTCTAAGCAATCTGGTCCATAAACTTAAAATATCAGGCTTTCTAATTTTTAATAACTTCTAATCTGTTAATTTTTTTGTAAAAAAATTATATTACATCAATCTTCAGACAATTCTTTACATAATGAAAAAAATTCAAACAATGATTAGTTTAGGTTAAATTATGGTGTTCGTACATGTTGATTTTTAAAAACAACAATTAGGGCCAATAAAAACAATGCAAAAAAATTATCCCCATCAATCTTCAGTTTGTTACATATCTTTCTCAAAAGGAAATTAGAAAAATACTTTTATTTAGGTCAAATTATGGTTTTTGTACACGTGCATGGTATGGTAAAAAAAAATGACTTTTAAAAAGTGGTTTTATACATGTCTATTAAAAATTAATTTGTATCATTTGGGTATTAGAATAAATTACATATTTGTAAACTAGATTCAAAATACTAAATTTCATATTACTAAATTTTTTAAGATTCAATGTGTAAGTGCTTCAAATTTTCAGTCCAAGTGTGACAAATTCTGAAAAATAGGAAAAACACTTCCACTTTTTAAGCTTTTTGTGGACCCAACTTTCATCAACCCTATCCAATATGTCTCAATTAGATTGAGATATTATAATGGATTTGAATCCATATATCACAAACCATAGATATATATCCACAAGTCAAAGCAATGCTTGTGAATCTCTCCATCACTATCCTTTGTGTGCTTTCCATTTTTTATAATAAGATTTAATTTTTGGAAACTCACACTCAATTTAAGATTATTTTTAAAAATATTGTCTCTAACACCTAGAATTTGAGATGACTATACTCTAATACCAAATAAAAGAAAGTGTTGGTGTAGAATACACTTCCTAAACTAAAAATTGAGGGAAGGTATGTGCAAAAAAAAATTTATAATTAGAGAAAATAATACACAAAGAGATTATACCATATTAAGATGATTTATGTGGAGAATACATTTTTGGAGGAAAACCCTACACTGCAAAGTAAAATTAATCATATTATTCAATAACTATGAGGTTACAATACAAATCTCAAGCTACATGTCTTTACAAGAGTATCATCGCCATTAAGATTTGAGAGCAATTTTGGTAGGATAAAAGTACCTAAAAATCAATCATACAGCTCATACTTGGAACTAATCCAAGCAGCCGATATAAATAAGATCCAATACAATGAAGCATAAGTGGTAAACCATAGACAATAAACCATGGGCCAATATCATGACTCAAATTCCAACACCCCTCTCTATGGTGAATCAACATGCTAATAATAGTAGATTCTCTTATGTCATCATAATGCTAAATAATTATGTCATAATCCAGTCACCAAATAGGGAGCTCCATTCTGACTCCATAATCTACTTCAAAAGATGCTTTATGACATGTCATAACATATGTCGTAAATTTGGCCAAGATTCATAGTCAACAATGTAACTCCCCTACAATCATGCTCTTATGCATCATAATATCTTTTTATGCCACTATCTTTGTCATAGGTGCTCTTACACATCCTTCATGACAATATATTCGCTTACATACACCACTATTCACATCATAATAAGATATACAATAACATAATGGTCAAGTCATAAGTGGGATGTCTTTTTTCATGCAAGATCACAAATAATAAATAAAAATAATACTAAATGATTAGTTTCAAATATTGAAATTGCAAGGTGTATGACACACTAATCCCAAGAAAAAATATATAAAATCATGTAAAATATACACAAAAGAACTTAGCTATTGAAAATATACAATAGAGAAACATTAATGTAGGCCAACAATAAATACCTAGCCTATATAAGATAAACAAAAATAATTTCATTATCTAAAAGTTTCCTTCGCTATACTTATGATAAATATTGTAAAACTAAAATTTAAATAATTATAAAAAAAGATGTTGAAAAATTACAATATTTTAAAGTGAGTAGTAAGCATGTGTATGAAACTAAAATTGACACATCTTATTGTAGGGAAAACAATTAGAAACCCACTAATAACACACTATTTTTAATTTATAACACATTTTATAAACAAATCCAACAAATCTCCACTCTTTGCTAGAAGAAAAAACACAATGAATGAGACATCATCCATTTCACCATTGAAGATAGAATAAAAAATAAATAGAAACATGCTGATTAAAACTATCTTACCAATATAATTGCCACTAGATGTCATTTTTATCAAAAAATTAGAAAGTTGTGAAGTGTGCTGATTTTTCTCTTCGCCACTTCAATTATAATGTATTTAGTAATATCAAGAGTTTTTAAAAATCACAATGTAATGTTATAAATATAAATATAAAAAATATATTAAAACTTATTATTATAATTAAAGACATTTATCAAAACTAAAAATTGAAAATTAATTCATTAATCTAAAACCTTTCTAAATTAAAGATAAAGAAATTCAAAATCTTCAATGTACTAATGAATAGTCTCCACTCTCCAAAATCAATTTTATTATTATTAAAATAAGAAATGTGACAATTGTGGTCAACATTAAAAGATAATGATAAAATCTTTACACAAAAGTCAATTTTGTTTGAGAGAGTCCAATAGATTTTGATAAAAATGAAACATTATCATAATTTATTAAAATTATAAGCTATAATACCCTAGATAATTATTTCTACAAGATTGCAAAAGTAGATAGAACTACATTAAGAACTTCCAAACTATGAATTTTTGTTTACATTTTAATAATGACATAAGAAAAATAAAAAAATTAGAATATATAGAAATGCCCATCCAAACATTGAAAATAATGTTTAAGGAAAATGAAATTTTAATTTTAAAAATGAATAAAATTTAGAACTAATTATTCAACAAATAATGTTATTATGGGCATTCTCAATCAAATTTTGTTCTAAATTTGTGTCTTATAAACTTCCTTGTCTCTTAGACATCAATAAAAACTTTCTTTCATTTCAATTTTATTTATGAAGAATGATTTTAGAAATTGTCCTCATAAAAATAAGAATAATCTTCAATGTACTATGAATAGTCTTCACTCTTCAGAATTAATTTGATTATTATTAATATTTAAGAAATGTAATAATTATTGTCAACATAAAAAATAATGATAAAATATTTACACAAGTCAAATTTGTTTGAGAGTTCAATTGATTTTGAGAAAAAAGAGGCATAATCACAATTTTATTAAGATTATAAATTAGAATACCCTAAATAATGATTTCTACAAGGTTGCAAAAATAGATAAAACTACTACATTAAGCACTTCCACTCTATGAATTTTTGTTTGCATCCTAAGAATAACATAAGAAAGAAGGTTTAGAATATGCATAAATGTCCATCACTACAACAAATCCCTATGATTTGCTCCATTTTTTGCTCAGTTTTTTGCTTCCACCCACTGTTTTAATGTATTTTTTGATAATTTTTTGAAAACGTTGGCACTATTTATCGGGATGGCACAATTTTTGACATTTATTGCACCAACCAGTACAAGTCAGCGCTAATTAGCGCCTAAATTAACATTGCCTTTAGCGCTGATATTAGCTTCGAGTGTAGCGCCGCCTTGAGCGCCGCCTTTAGCTCCAAGTTTAGCTTCAAGTTTAGCATCGTGTTTAGCTCCGACTTTAGCTTCGAGATTAGCTTCGAGTTTAGCGCCAGTTTAGACACCCCTATGTTGAAGAGACTTACTTATATGTCTCATCAACAATGTAAAATAGTGAAATGTCAACAAGATACAGGCATATCGAGGAGAGAATCACTTATGTCACATCGACAAGGTATATCTACAAGTGCTCGGCGAAACACAAATCTTGGATATAACGAAGTAATTTCAATGAGATTCGATAAGATAGATAAGATTGTCTCATCAACACTCTTCAAGTAATGATCAAAAGCATACATCACTATACCACCAGGAAGGTGAGCAACATATGCAATAGAGCGGTATACACTGCAACCCTGCAATAAGAAGCCTTGAGTAAGGTAGTAGTACGGGAAATAGAAGAAGGGAAGGGCAAAACACTGCTATACTACAACGATAATCACAAGTCTCCCCAACATGGCAAAGTTACATCGATATATAAAGAAATATTGCCGAAGGAAAATATCGATGAGACAGTGGCATATTGGCAAGAGATATTAACTTGTCTCATCGACACCGGCAACCAACATCAGAGGAAAATAAGATCTAATATCAATGAGACATTGAGATATAGGTAAGACAAATAAGATTATCTCATCGACACTCTTAAGTAATGATCAAAAACATACACCCCTATACCGCCGAGAAGGTGAGCAACATATGCGGTAGTGCAGTATACACCTCAACCCCGCAACAAGAAGCCTTGAGCAAGGCAATAGTGCAGTAAACAACAGAAGGGAAGGGGAAAACACCACCATACTACAACGGGTATAATAAGAAACAATGATAGTACGGTAATCATGGCATCATTACAATTTACAACAATAAATGTAGAAAATCACATCAATTGCCAAAATTAAATGCTATTAAATTATTAAGAGTTACCAAAACTAGTATGACTAAATACCGCGCCATCCAAAGATAAGTGATTTTTCACAATATCGCACTCAATTGAAGTGCACTAGCATGGAAGGAGCTAAGGATACGAGAAGAAGAAGTCCTACAAGCATGAAATACTCGGGTAAGTGCATGAAAACTCTTTGAAAGAGCTTTGTTAATATAAACAATATTTCAAGGTTTTGCCATCTAAAGCCATAGTAGAGAAAATTGAAACATGCCTCCTAAAATAAAATTATTAGAAGTAAAAGAAAGTTGGCCTAAAATTAAAGATGAAGAACCTAAAGTAAAGAAGAAAGCGCTCCATCCTAAAATAAAACAATCAAAAGTAAAAGAAAGTCAACCTAAAATTAAAGATGAAGAACCTAAAGTAAAGAAGAGACCACTCCATCAGTTCATATTAGATATACTTCCAGTGTCTACTAAAGAGGGTAATAAGAAGTTTATTTTGGACATCGTACAAGTTGTAGGGATGCCCTCACTTCCAAATCTAGATGGGACCTATTTTGGTATTTTTACAGTAAGAGAAATGAGAAGATTCCAGTGTCAAACACTTGGATGTTGGATATAGCAAGGTTGATTATCCCAAATGTGTTTGTTGATGTAGAATTTATCAGACTGTTAGCCAAACACTATCACTCAGCTACCAAAATAGTAAGGTTTTCGAAAGGCACAATATTGGTAGAAGTAACCAGAAAAGCCATCATTGAGTGTTTTGGCTTAAACAAGCAAGCTCTGACCAAGATAAATTTGTAGAAAAGTGAGGAGGATTATTCTAGGTTAAAAGAGACTTATAGAAGTGATGAGGTACCCATATATATGAAAAGAGGCATTGGTAACAGAACATTCCCCATCTCTACTACCACTAATGAACCATTTAATGTGAAAAAATTTCAGTATTACTTTGTGAATACATATTTAGCTCTTTGCCAAGTGTTGGGGATAGATGCTCAAGATAAAATTTCAATAGGCCTAATGATGATGGCCATGAGAATTCAAAACCCTGAAACTAATATTGAATATGAATTTGCTTCATACCTTGAGAAGGCATTGGATGATGAATTCTCCCAAGTTATAGAGGATAGAGCACATATTACATTCACACTATTCCCTACTGTGTCATCTGATATTGTACCAAAATAGGGACCATTGGACTAAAATAATGGACTTGGCTACATTATATGAGCAAGGTAATCCAACACTTGTCTAGAAATGGTGCTATATTTGGGACAGTCGGTGCAATAATTCAAGCTTTGTTGTATTCTATGAAGACTTTGTACACATAATCCTTCAAGTTCTTGGGTATACAATACCAAGGTTGTCAACCAAAATGTTGCAACTAGTGAGACCTTTGGCTTTAAGACCAGAGTAGTGTTATGCCTTGCATAACCACCCCATCTTTTGACTTGGTCAAAAGGGGTCCCCCTTTGTTTTTTTTATCCTTAGTTGTTTTTTAAAACAAAGTTTGGAGTCTTGTTTAGCCAACACTTTGTTTTTCTTAAATTTATCTGTCGAAACCGGAACCGGAATTGAATCGGGTTTTGAAAGTTCATTTGAAACTTGTTTTGGTTCCCATCCCGACAGTCTTTCTTTTAAATCTTTTTTTTTTGTCTTTATTGGAGCCGGAACGGGATTGGGCGTTAAGTTGGCGTTTATTGAAAATTGCAAAATCATAATCCATCCCGTCTCCGCCTCCGCCTCCGCCTCCGCTTTTGAACTTTTTGTTTTAGTCTAAATCCTTGTCTTAAATTTTATTGTGTTGGTATTTTATTTTATTTTTCGTGTTTGGTTTCGTTTTGTTCTTTGTTAACGGACCCAGACCCGGACCCGGAATCGGAATGAAGTTGCGAAATTTCTTAAGTTTCCGAATCAGTTTCCATTTCGATTCTGCCCCTGCTATTTTCTGGGTCATTGACTTTTTGACTGAAGTCGCACTGTAGTGAAGTGTTGGTTCTTTTTCAATTCCGACTCCGCCTTAACTGCATTTAATGCATTAATGACAGTTGCTCGCGTAGGTAGAAATTCTCATTATTACCTTCATTAGGGATTAAACCTATCATTATTATCATTGTTGAAAACTTGAAGAGTTAAATAGAGCTGCTGCAGAGTCCATGTGAGCAAATCGATTGAAGGAGAGGAGATAATTGTTGCGAATCAATTCAGAAGGTTAGCCAGGTCTTGTATTTGAGGTAGGATTCTACTCTCGTTTTTCTTTATTTTTCTTTCGTGTTCTTCGTTTGTATTGTTTGATTTGGATATTTGAACGAGATCGCTTTCTTGAAGTTTTGCGTGTGTGTGTTCTTTCTTTTTGTTTGTTGTTCTTGTTTTTATGATTGAGTTTCTAGTTTTATAGTGAGTTAGGGCACGGTCGCTTTCACGTTTTTTCACAATGAGGTAGATTAAATTCATGTCTTTACAGTGAGTTAGGGTTAGTTGAATCTTGTTTTTACTTAGGGTTTTGTCACGCATTCAATCTGGTAAATTAGGAGGGGTTAAATCCATGCCCTAGTTTTGTCGTGTTTTCTAGATTAGGGTTTCATGTGTTTTGGTGATTGGATTTAAAAGGTTTAAAATATGATGCCCTAAAATATAGTCATCCCCCTGGTCATATGGGGATGGTTCTATCAAGTTCTAGGTTAGCCCCATGTCATTTTTAAAATTGCCTAGTTTGAAACCATAAAGTTCTGCATAAAATTGATGAAGTCGTTTATGACGTCATGGTCAACCTGGGCAGAAGCGGGATTGGAATCGATTTTGAACCTGAAAAATTATGTTTTCCAAAAGGTATCGATTCCATTTCCATCCCATCTTCGGCTCCGCTTATAGTGAGAAGCCTTCCTTCAAAATAACGATAATCTAGACGGAAGCGGAATTGGAACGAAATAAGAATATGAAATAGAAAATCTGAGGAAACCAAGTTCGTTTCCATTCCGATTCCGGTTCCGATCACATTTTCATTTCGACTCCGAGCCCACTTCTTGTTAGTAGAGTTACCATTCCATTTTCGACTCTGATCCCGACAGTGTGTTAAAAGAGACTATTTAGAATATGTTTTTGCCTAGTTCTACCTCTGATGTATACATGAAAGGTATGGTTTTAAAACATGTTTTATAATGATATTCAAAGATCTAATTAGAGGTTTTTGTGGCAGGAAAGCTAGAAAATGTCAGGAACATCAGGAGAAGCTGCTCAAAGGAATCGGCCTGCAGGAACATCAAAGGCAGTGCCTAAACCAAAGAAGATCAAGCCTAAACAATTACCTTATACATTGAGGTATAATCACCGGAGTCCCGTTGTGAAAGTGAGCAAAGTAGAATCAAATTGGTCGGACATCACCAATACCAATTTGGGCCAGTACAATTTCGAGGAGCTATAAGCAGAAACCTTTGCAAAACGGGAAGGTCTAACAGGAAGGACACAAAGAATTGTTGATTCCAGCTTGGCACATATCATTGTATTTCCTTTATCAATCCAGTGCCCGGAGTTGATCTTGACAGCAGCTAGTTCCTACAATCCTGCGACTAGACAATGCATGGATTCATAGAACAATGTGATCATTGATCTCACTCCTCAGGCATTTCAAAATATATTCAATGTCCTAGATCCTAAGAACTTGGTGCAGTTGGATGAGGCAGAGGCCTTGGAAAAATATAGTAAGTATAAGGACTCCAATAAGTCTCATTTGAACAAAAAGTGGTTGAAGACATAAAAGAAGTCTCTAAGCAAGCTTACAGACCAACCAAAGAGGGAAAATTTCTATAAGGAGGTATCAGATTTAATCATGATGTTGTCTAGAGTTTTTGGGAAGAGAGATACATTTCGGTTCAAGGAGTGGATGTTTCCTTTCATCCAGACAATCTTAAATGGAGCTCAGCAGTTTGATTGGCCAATGATTGTGTCAAATGCTATTCATGATCAACTGACTAGTGTTAGGCAGACTAAATGCTTCTTTATGACCTCTTACATTGTGTATGCAGCAGCCAGGTTGGGTATTTTCCTAGGTTTGAACAAAGTGGGCATAATGGGAGTCTTGGATGGACAGAAGAAAGTGTGGGAGCATTATGACTAGTTGTCTCTTCAGGTTGTTGAAACTTAGTTCAAAAGAGTCAATGATGCATTCATATATGTAGTCAAAAACCAATTGAATGGAGATGTAGGGTACAGGTTGAGTCAAGAAGCCATGGCATTCATTGTTGAATGGGGATGTTGATACATTCAATACCCAAAAATCACATATTTCAGGTTAGCTGGTTTTGAAGGTCATCCACATCTACTTCCAAGGTGTTGCAATAATAGAATAGTGTTCACGGAATTTGTATATCAGGCTCTTGGAATTAATGCTCAGTTTGGTTTAAAGCATAAGACAGGATGTCACAAGTTTCCCATGAAGTTGGGTGAGTATGGCTGTTAGCATCTGGTAGGAGCAAAGGTTGTTTGCAAGGAGCTGATACAGTTGAAATTGGGTTTATACATAGCTCGTAAGTATTTTGACCCGAAGGGTAAGATGTATGCCTTGTTGCCTTCGGTGTTTGACAAACATTTCAATTTGTTATAAGACTTTTGGAGTGACCGACAAGATGAGTATGATCTAAGAAAGAAGAATTATGAAAGATTATCTATCTCACTCATGTCAGAGCTTGGTGTTAAAGATAACATTCCCGACACATTGGTGGATGATGGAATTGTATTGGATCCATCCTATGAAGCTTTTAACATTGGCACCAAGATTTTGGATCCAATTGACTAGGACAGTGAGGAAACCATTGATATTAAGCAAATCGAAAGGACAATATTGGATAGGAGTGTGCAATGGTTAGTTCTAAGAACCAAGACTCCTCAAGGACCAGCCCCTAAAAAGGGTAAGGGATACAAAAGGATCAAAAGGAAGACACCTCCTAAAGAGCCTTTTGAGTTCTTTCCTCCAGACATCGAAGAGATAGAACTTGAAGCAGCAGGTGATGAATCAGAAACACAAGAAGAAGAGGCTCAAATAGGATCAGTTGTTTCAACACCAGCCTTAGGAGAATCTTCTACTCAAGTCCCAGTAGCAAAGCGACAAGGTAAAGAGGTGGAAAAGGAAACTCTTTATGACATAGTTGAATCCATAAAGGGAAAAGTGGTAGAGGTTCATGATGTTGGAACAAATTAAGATAAGACTGAGTCAGAAAAAGATATGCAAGAAAATATGCCTCTAGAGGAGGATACTGAGTAGGCTTTGACACAAGAAGATCAATGGATGTTGTTTGAAGAGGCGAAAAAGGATTCTAATGCAAGGGCTGCAGCCTTAGAGAAACAAAAGGGAATTGATGCCAAGGCACAAGCTGATGCTATACTGCACCAACAACAATTAAAAGCCAAACAAATTGAAGCTAAGGCAACAACTGATGAAGTAGAGAGACAAAAAAGGCAACAAGAATATGAACTCAAGGTTAAAGAAGAGAATGAAAAGTTGGAACTAATACAAAAGATTCATGACCTTGAAGAAGAGAAGGCAAGAAACCGGAGGGAGAAAGAAATCTTGGTTTCCAAGTTAAAACTTGTTGAGGAAGCTCGCCAAAAGGAAGGAGAAGCAGAACAATTACGAAAGGAAAGAGAGGTCGAAGAGCTGGTTAAGAAACAAGAAGAAGAAGAAGCAAAGGCAGAAAAGCTTAAGGCTTTGGAGGCAGAAAGACTAGAGGCTTTAGAGAAAGAGAAACTGGAAAAGGAAGCTCTAGAGGAAGAAAAATTAGAAAAAGAAAGATTGGAAAGGGAAAAAGTGGAGAGAGATCGGTTGGAGGAAGAGAGGTTGAAGAAAGAAGAGGAAGATAGGAAGATACAAGAACAAAAAGATAGGGAAGAGGCTGAAAATCTTGTGTAGATGCATGTGGTGCAAGAATAACAAGAGAAATCAAGGGGTGATTCTCAACCCCAGGTAAATATGCAGCCACCTTCTACCATTACTTTCTCTTCTACTATAATGACTATTGCTCCATGTGCTCCCACTTGGCTAAAACTAAACCTACAGAAAAGAACAGTAACACCTTCACAACCTCTCAATTGGGAGGATATGATGAAAGAGATTGAGCAAGAGAGGCCTAAAAAGAAGGCCAAGATCCTACACTCTACCAAACTCATGGAAAAAGGAGAGATTGTTGCTGAGTGTGCCATGCCAATGACAGAAAAGGAGGTAGGGGACATGCAGCTAACAGATTATCAGTTGAGTACTATCAACTAGGGAAGGCCCACTAGGAATCAGCAGATGAACCTAATTGATGTGGTGGCTTCAACAACCAAGTCAAGAATGATAAAAGATAAACAAAAGAAAGATGAGCTTAAGGCTCAGTTGGATCAATTGCATTCATTTTTGAAAGTGTCTCCTCTCTGAGATCACAACAAGTAACGGCCATTGAGACTCCTATTTTGTTAAGCAAAAAGGAGGTGGATGATTTGGTGCAAGTAAGAGGTAAAGCGGAGATGGTAGACAGATGGGTAGACAAGTTGAATCGGGAGGTAGGTGAAGTTTTGGTTGAGGGTTTTGAAGTTTACAAAGGCACTGAAGAGTTGATAAGAGAAATGCAGCAGTATATTGAAGCATCGGAGAAACAAGAAGAGGAGTATAAAGAGTATAGTCAAAAATTGGAGAAAGTTAATACATTGCCTTTGACTACTCTTCTTGAACAGTCAATACTTGAGGAAGATAATAAAGATTTTGTTGGGAAAACCTCTCGTATACTCTGATTCAGAGTAGATTTCTTGTGTAAACATAGGGATGAGGTCCAAAATGTTGTTAATAATATGACTAAACAATTTAAAGAGTTGGAGGCAGTTATTGCTATCATAGTGGATGTCAATGTATTAACCAAGGAAGGCATGCCTTTGAGTCAGATCAAAGAGAAATGGGATGAAAGATTTAGAAGACTCATGCAGAAAGGAGATGATGGAGAAGATCTGATGATAGATCGACTAATGGATGTCAAAGAAGAAATAAAAGCTGCTAGAAGAGAGTTGACAAAGATAAAAGGTATGAGGGAGTTTGTTGTAGAAGAGTTGGAGCGAATTAAATTTGAGGACAGCTGGGTTGATGGGCTGGAAATAGATATATTACAGCAAGTCTTCGCCAGTTATGATGAGTTCATTATAGACCCAGCTTCACATGCATAGATCTCTTGCATGCATGACTTTCTTCTTCCTTGCATGTTGCATGTAGCATTGGCAGTTTTGAGGTGCATGGCATGTTTCTCTTTTGTTTTTTTTCTACTCTCTAGTCTAACTAAATGTCTAATGTAAGAACTCAAGATCAAATCGATCTGAGTTTCCAAGAAATTTTTGTTCCTAAAAGGGTAGATGACTTAAAATGGAAGTGGAGTTCGAATTTTGTATATCTATAAATACCCTATGGGTATCATATTGTAAAGGTCAGCTAATTGAGAATAGAATTGGCTTACCTGATATTAGGAGATAGAATTTTGTAGTGATTACTGAGATACATTGTTACTAGATACTTTACAGTTAATAAAAATACAAGTTTACGCAATATGGTGTTAGAATTGAGTTTTACTTGATAATGCCGATAAGTTATAATCTATCTGAATGCCAGTGATTGTGTTGAAGCATGCTAGTTTCTTATGTGATGAAAGTCATTAGAAGAAACCATATTTAAGGATTATCTTGTTAGATTATCATTGGATTGAAGTTATTAAAGTTTGTTGAACTATGACCTTGGCAATGAATGGATGTGTGTTCTTTTGAAATCTTGGAGATAGTTGTGATATGTGAATAGTGGTATTAAATTAAGCACCTTAGATGCATGCAATGGTATAGTTTATTCTGTAAATTGTGTTGTGCTTTGGTTTTGTGATCTATTAGAAAACATTCATTGTTGAAGGTATATGTCCGGATACTAGATAAATTTGATTCATACTTACTAGTTTACCCTTTGATCTATATTTTTCTTTTGTTTGAAACCCCCTTTATTTACAAGAACGGTTTGATAAAATGAGTCATTGCTTGAATCTTTTGTTACCAGCATAGGCCCCTTGAACATTATAGTTGCATGAACCGATTGAGTGACACCAGACAGTTGAGAACCAACTACCAGGACCTTGGAAGTTAGGCTACTATATGTTGTCTTTCTTTTTCAGGAGAAAGAGTAGAAATATTCTGTTTTAACGTTGTTTGTGTCATTTTCACCATCAACAAGTAGGGTCATACACATAATTTTGGAGATTGGTTCTTCCTCCCGAAAGTTACAATAATAAGAGTTTATAGATGCCCTGTTGCTCCACACATACTGCCAAAATTTGTGCTCCTCAGATTAGCATTTCTTGAATTTATGTGACAAATGATGTGGATGGATAAAGATGTAATGCACAAGCAAAAGAAAGGAACTTTCCTGCCAAACCAAACCAAGTGTGAAGATTGAATTGTAGGCTCAGACACACTAGAGGATTTATTGTATTATTTGAAGACAAGATATGCATTGAAATCTAGAATAGAAAGAGCCTTTGACCCTGAAAATCATATGAAAAACATAAGGCACAATCTTCTTACCAAAATGGCAATGCCACACCAAGTGGATTTTGAAGAAGATGTCATAAGGAACTGCATTACTTATAATGATGTATTTAGTAGAAGGAAAAAATGGGAATAAATGAAGAAGCTTGAAGAAAGGAAGAAGCCGAGGTCCAAGGATTTCCTAGGATACTTTGTTGAGGAAAAGGACCCCATCAAGAGGATAGAATTGATAATTGGTAGATTTGAAGACTTGTACAAAAATAAGGAAGCATATCTTAAAGAACATGATAGTGGTGCAATTGAAGAGCATACCCCAGGTGAAACCTCTGAGCCTCCCATGGAGCAGTTACCTCCCAAAAGATAGAAGACAGGAAGCATTGAACAATTAGTACCTTATGAGGATATTGAAGAGGTGGGTGATACTGAGGAAGTGGCTAAAATATTGTAGTCATTGAAAGGTGATATTGAAGTTGATCAGCCCATCCTTGAGACCAGTGCCCATAAACATGAGGAAAGGATGGGTGATGTAGAAAAATCAAGTATAGAGGTACATTAAGATTAAAGGGAAATTGCAGCCAAGAGATTCATAGAAAATGATGAATTCGTTAAGACTCCTGAGTTTAAGGATTTCTAGATGAAGATGAAGATAAAATAATTTCAAGAGAGGATGGAATTGGCTAAAGTAAGAATTGAAGAATCAGAGAAAAATGAAATGGTAGCATAGACTTTCAAGAATTAAGAGTTGACAACATTGACATTAGCCCCCAGAAGGCTAGAGAAATGGTATTGAAGAGAAATATGCTCATTTTCCTTGGCTTGGAATTAAAGAAAATGTTTTTGCTTGATCAAGTGTGAGCTCAAGAAGATCCAATGCTAGTTGCAGAATTTGACTCTGATGAAGGTGTGAGTGCAACTGGATATAACCCAAAGATTGAAACCCTGGCCATATGGATCAAATAGAAAAATACACAGAAGCCAAAATTATTGGATGTAATTCAAGGGATGAAAGGGGCAGTGATGGTAAGGACAATGCAAGATACCACCCCTTTGGAGGCAGCCACAATGACCATGCATTCAACCATGTTCACTTGAGCAATTTTTAAGGGATTAGAAGACAGATTGAAGGAGTATGAAAAGGAACAAAGGTTCCTAAATGATGAAGTTAATAAACTGTTCATGGGGAATGTCAAATTGAAAGAAAAATTAAGAGGAGCAAGACCCTCACAAAGCAAGGAGATGGTGTTATACACGCCTCCTATTGCTCCAATGAATATTGTGAAGAACATTTCTATAGAACAGGTAAAAAATCTAGAGAAGGAAGTGGATGATGTAAAGAAGGCCAACAATCAAACCTAGGATGAAGTGAAAAGATGAATTTGTGAAGTTATGGAAAAGATTCTTGAGCACAGGATAAAATCAATTTTGGATAAACTGGAGAATGTGCATGATAGTTATAAAACACTTCAGCAAGCAATGGATCAAACAAAGACATATATTCTTGTATTAGATCCTTTGTTCAAAAGGTGACAACTTATTCGCCACACTTTGGCTAAGTTATGCAAAGTTCTACAAAGAAGTTCTAATGCACCCACAACATTAAAGCCAACTGAAAAAAATTGTGAAGATTATTATTAATGAATTTCAGTATGTACAACGGTTTGATAAAAATATTGTAACACGAATGGATTTATTCCATACCTGGAAACAGTGGTATATACCTGAAATCATGAGAGATGGTGATTAGTTGAAGGACTTGGATAAGTGGAAGAAATAATTCAATCAGGTTGTTCATAAGTGCATAACTCATATACAGGAGGATGATGATACCAATCTTCCTAGGCTAAATTAGATCATGGATGGGTTGATTGTTCTTGATGCAAGATACCTAAATTTTGTCAATGATACAAAGGTATTACTAGATAGTCGATGGAAAAATCATCTTGTAAACATGCAAAATATCTAGGAATATAAGTGGCCATCAGATTTTATGGTGTACCAGTGGGAGGAAAAGTATTTGGTTTCAGAAGAATAGGACATTGAGGCGAGAGCATTTGGACGTTCATCATCTAGAGGAAGACTTTTCCAGATCAATGAACACGAGTCTTCTATGTTGAATGATGGAACCATATGTAAAAATGTCTTAAGTCTTGTTATTTCCTTAATTATGCTAATTAAATAGTTGCTAGTAAAAGAAGTAGTTATGAAAGGTCATTTATTTTTGTAAAAGGCATGTAGCTTGTTGCTTCCTATATAAATACGAAACCAAAGCCTAGTTTAAATTATCATCATCATATATCATTTCCATTTTGAAGACTTTTGTTATTAATATATATCAATTAAATCAATATAATGGAGAACATCTTATTATCAGAGATTCTCCATGACTGTGTTATCATTCTGTATTTTTATTATGTTTTCCATACTTATTTCTTCTTATATTTGAATGAATATCAGTTATTGAGCCTGAATACTATGCTTATGTGAATGAATAGGACACTGAGGCGGGAGCATTTGGACGTTCATCATGGAGAGGAAGACTTTACCAAATCAATGATCATAGGTCTTCTACGTTGAATAATGGAACCATATGTCAAAATGTCTTAAGTCTTGTTATTTCCTTAATTATGCTAATTAAATAGTTGTTAGTAAAAAAAGTAGTTATGAAAGGTCGTTTCTTTTTGTAAAAGGCATGTAGCTTGTTGCTTCCTATATAAATAGGAAACCAAGGCCTAGTTTTAAATTATCATCATCATATATCATTTCCATTTTGAAGACTTTTGTTATTAATATATATCAATTGAAGCAATATAATGGAGAACATCTTATTATCAGAGATTCTCCATGACTGTATTATCATTCTGTATTTTTATTATGTTTTTCATACTTATTTCTTCTTATATTTGAATGAATATCAGTTATTGAGCCTCAATACTGTGCTTATGTGAATAAATATGTTGATACAGTAAAACATTTATTGTGGATGTTGGTAGAGCTACTATTTTTTTGAAAATTTGAGCTTATTTTTCCTTGTTACATGTTCAACATAAAAGTGGAAACTATTTAAAAATAATAAAGTTAACAAAGTTTCTTATTTAAATAATTGTGAGTTACATGCATTAATATTTTATTAACTTTTGTGTCTTCACAAACATATGTTGATACAAAATGAATGGAAGAAGCATCCAAGTAATCCTATTTTTTTCTACCACCAATTCATACCAAAGTTTGAACAATTTAAGGATATTGCAATGGGTAATTAAGGATATGATGATGATGATATATTCTTGTACTCGTATATTCTATGAAAGATTTCTTATTTTCTATGAAATAGTGTATATATTCTTGTACTTGTAAAAAAATTTTACTATTATGTCTATTAAATAAAACAGAGTTTGAACAAAAAATGCTTCACCCTTTTTTGTAAGTGAGTATGTGAATTATTATTTAAGGAAAAATCTTACAGTGCTCAAATTTTCAGTTTACTAGCTTCAAATCTTCATTTGCTATGTATATAAAATTGTATGTGCTCTTCATCTCAAATGACATAAAATAGTAATATCATTAGAATAAGGGTTCTCAATTTCAGCACCATCATTGTCCACACTTTTCATATCTTGTTCACTTTTAAGTACAATCATCAAAATTTTATTTTTATCTCTTGTACCAGTTAATCTTGATTCCTTTTAGCACAACATAGTAGGTTGCATGTTAAATTTCAAACATTTCTTTGCATTTTTTTGTATATATTATTTTCTCAATGCATCATTATGTAACAACAATTTCACTTCTAAGATATACAGTAAAAATAAATGAAAGCACATGTTTTCTTTGTCAAGGGAAATATATGGTGAATACCCTATATCTTTTAGATAAGTGTGCAAGCGAAATAAGACATAACTGATTCAATATGATTTTCTATTGTACAATTATTTTTTGTGTCCTTTTTACTTTTTGCATGTGGATTACCCTCAGAAAGAGACTACTTATCTTTTCTTAAATGAAGCCTTTACATTTCCTGTCTACGAAAGAAATTTACTGCTTGGCAATAGGTTCGTGAACTTCATACAAATTAATATTGGTGTAAAAGGTCATCCCTGCAAATGTTATTTGGTTTAGAATTATAATGGAAAATAAAAAAGCTTGCTAGGAGAAAAAAATAGGTTTTCAATTGTCCAAGTACAACATAATATTACTGAAGCATTTCAAAGTTTAGGGCATATAATCATCCTTTTTTAAACATGGATTGCAAATAATTCTAAAAAATTAGAAGTCCTGGTCATTAACATTATTGTCTGCTATAATTTCATCTAGTGTATCATTATCAATGTTCATATGTTCTTTCAAGTATTTAATATTATCACCATCCTCATCTTAACCCGCATCATCTTCATCATCATTGAAATTTGATTGTAGACCATCTATATTGTTACTAGATGTATTTGGATCATCATTTTCTATACCATCCATATTGTTGTCTTCCATAACATCATCTAACTCTGGATTGTTGTCTTCTTGTGCTTGAACATAACCATCTTCAGCATCATCATGGATGTCAATTTCTTCGATGTTCTCTAATCCCTCTCTCTTATTTTGTTGGCCATCATTATTTTTCTCAGTATCCACTAATGCATCGCCAAATACATGCCTTAATCTTGGATCATAATATATGACAAATATCCATTTCGGGTCCAAAATATCTTCATAGAAAAATACTTGCACATGAATGACATACATTTATTAGACATTAATATAAATTGTATGAACATATATACATCAATTGAATAATGGAACATTACTTTATAGACTACCTTTTTTATACAATAATTGCTATAAAACACAATTTTGACAACATAGTTTATAAAACATTAGTCCACACTCATTTATTATTCTTTGGATTTTTGCCCTTAAGAACATCCTTAGGGAGACCTTGTTCTTCCCTCTTCTTTCGTGCAAGAGTGTGTTTTAATAAGGGGTAATCAATCAATAACTCATTCCCAATGGTAAGTTCCATAATAGCCTAAACCATTATCAATCTATCAACCTCTCTTTCCATATCTCCATCTTTATCATTTATAACCTCAACAAATTGACAATTCGGTCTTACAGTAGGGTCCCTTCCCTTACTACTATTTATAAATCCTGCAATATTTTGTGTGTGTATGCACGTCCATCTATATACATAAGATGGCCTCTATTCATTTCTTTTCCACTTTCCAATTGGAGACAATCTATATACATATTTGAATTTAGACCATATGCTGACATGCTAGGCTTGTATTCTGCTAGCCTTCTCCATTCACCACTGTAATATGATGGACCATAATATGGAATTAATCTCCTAGTGGTTTTTTCTGAATTGTTTCTATGTTTGGATCCCACATGTAAATTTTGGACAATAAAGAGGCCTAGATTCGCTCCATGAATATTGGAGGGTTGTATCATGTAGTTGTATCCCCAAAATTAAAACACCTCGTACACTCTAGGTAGTTGTTGATCACTAGGCCAAGTGCAATATAGTCAATGATCAAATGTCTCTTTGTAAATTGATCTAAAACTTAGGGGCAAGTCATCATCTCCATCACATTCATTCACATAGGGTATGTAGTCCACCTTCCCCTTGTCTTTAAGCAAATTATGCATCTTCACACCGGTTCTTGTTCTGTTACTTATTTTCGTTGATTCCTCATCTTTAGAGTTGGTATATTGGAACATATTTTTGTTAGATGTATCATCTAATAAATGATCATTTCCCTCTAGGTTGGAAGTCGGTGATCCAAGAAACTTTAAACCAAGAACTTTATCCTGCAAGTATCCATTAAGAAAAAAACAGTTATTTAAATAATATAAAACAATGTTTAAACGAAGTATACATGTTATTTATATCAAATTGGAAAATTCCTCACCACCATTCCTATTGGATTTTAATCGATTGTAGGAAGAATACTACCAACTGGAAGCTCATCATATATGTAATTTATTTTTCAATCACTTGTTTGAATTGTTTCTTTCCATGACATACATAACATCCACAAACAACAATTTTCTCAAAGTATTCATCCATGTACTCTAGTCCCGACCTACCTCTTCTTCAGTGCAATCATTTTTTGTGTCTGTAGTACCCATTGTCATATCCTCTTCCACCCACTGTCATCTACATGATTTAACAGTTTTAGGTTCACGTCCACATACATATCTTGTTCTTTTGCTAGTTCAATGCTTAGGCTCTGCATTTGCTCCAATCTCCATCTAAAATAATCAACAACATGCATTAATTTATGTCAAGATTGGACAATACATTATAAATTTCAATAATAATGTGAAAAAATATGGACATATCACAAAATGCCATCAAATCATTTTTTCCTAAGTTAAGTCAAAATTTGAGTACCTGATGTCCCGCTTCATCCGTTGTGTCCTCATTTGATATGACACAATTTGTTGACATGGCCTCGTCTCGCCCCTATAATACACAACATAGTAAATAATGTTTAGTACACCAATTATATCATTTCAAAGAATATTCTATCCAACACAAAACCTCACTTTAGTCATATATTTGACATATTGATATCATGTTTTGACTATCCTAATTTTCAAACTTTTCCCTTGATCATAGAATCACATTTAATCACCATTCCTATGCATTTTCAACCAATAAGTTTGACCTCAGAGGCCTCATAGAAAAAACAATGACTTTATCTCCTCTATGTTGTAGCATTTGTGAATTCATAAACACGTTCCTCCTTTGGTTGAGGTTGCTTTCTCTTCTTACCTCTATTGTATCTACAGATTAAGTTGTCTCATCTATTTCCACCCACTTTCCTCTCAGCGATTTACTATTTCTACGCTATCCACGTCCTCTCTCCATGGCCTCCTCTATGAATAAAAATTTTGCCACATAAGCTTGCACCGCATTACCACCGAGAAGGGAAAAAGCAACTTGTGGGACCGTAGTAAAAACTGCACTACTGCACTGAGCTAATGAAGGAGCCATGGGACAACAATGGTCACCACACGCCAATGGTAGAAGACTTGAGGGACTGTGGGAGTCACCGCAACACCACTAGGAACAAAAGGAAGACTCGTGTGCTGCCACAGAAGCTTTCACCACACTATCGCTGAGAAGGATGAAGCACCTTGTGGAACCACGGTAATAACCGCTCTATCGCACCGAGTTGATGAAGGAGCCACGGGCCAACGGTGGTCACAAAAACAAGGTAGGAGTTGGAATTATTTCCAACACTCTAGATCATGTGATATACAACAATGAAAATAGTCACTATACAACAATGATAGGCGCACTTGGCGCTACCATATACATCCCAAACAAATTACATTAACAACCAAAAGATGGTGCTAATGTTGGTTCTAACTAACACCGACTAAAGCGTTGACTAATTAATCAAAATCAAAAATTTAAAAATTTCCCGCGTGAAAGAAGAAATCAGACAACAAAAAAGGGAAAAACGTCATGCGAAGGAAGAGAGCAGGGCACTACCAACAACTGATGAGAAATTCGATCTAGTTTGCGACACCATAGGTAAGGTTACAATTTTTTTTTTCTTGGTCGAATTCATGATTGTTTACTGCTCTTTGTATTAATTTGAATTCATGAGTGATTACTGGTTCGTGGCCTAACCAGTCTAGGAAACCTCTAAATTGTCCCCATTATAAATTGTAAAACCTTTGAGAAACCAACAAAACATTTTACCCTACCCATTTGATCTTTGGCTCAAAATATTATAGCATGAAGTGAGGATGCCTCTGTATTCTTTCCCTAACCTGGGTATCAAGGAAATGGTGAACTACTTGGAAAATTTGGGAATTGGGTCGGTCACTCCTAAGCAGCTGCTGAAAATAAATGCACAAACCGCTTGGTTTTTCCCAGTCGCGCCATAGTCACTGATGCCATGAAAAATTTGTGCAAGATTGCATTATGAAAGAGTTTTCATGATAAGGTTATCAATACTAAGAAAACCAAGCAAAAAAATTTCCCTAGGTTATCAACACTAAAGCAAACCTAGCGAACATATTTTCCCACCAAAAAAAAAAAATCATACCACAAACTAGACAAAAACTTTCATACGTGACAGTGTGTATTTTGTTTGCCTCCACAAACTGGACGAAAATAATTTTCCCTAGGTTGCCTCAAAATGTCAAGCAATGGAGGGAAGTGAGCATTGTCAACAAACTCTGACCACAATGAGCTAATTCATTTTCAATTTATAGATTTGTAAATGTTTCCATTGTTTCTTTGAATTTTAGTTTTTAGTTTTTTATTTCTAAATTTAAAAGAAGAAATATAATTTAAATATATATATATATAGGGACATGAGACTAACAAAGATAAAAATGAATTGGCTTCCATATTGGTGGTAGAGGCAATGAACAAATTGGTTAATGTGGACTGGACAACACTTGCCAGATAAATAGAAAAACAATCCGGTAACGCCCCTCAAACATTGCAAACAAATCAATTGTGTCAAAGGGAATCTATTTATTCCTCAACCAATCCTGGATTGAGCAAAATATCTAGGAGGAAATCAGTGACAATAAACTCTAAGAATGTGGAACAGGGAGCAAAGACGTCCACTCTTGGGACACAGACTTCTTCCACCATGCCATTTTTTCAATCTTGCATTGGTAGCTACAATACGAAGATAGAATACGAGGTGGTTTCAATGGAAGTCTGAATGATGAATGCTGGGAAAACGTTTGTGAATAGGTTGAAGGAATCATGCCTTCAATGGTTATATACATTTTCCATTCTCAAAGATACCCATGCACCTGAAAAAATCAGTTATCCATGACATGGAGAATGAATTTGGCATAGGTTGGTCTGTAAAGAAGATAAAGCTACGAATGTCTCAAAACTGCAAGAGATTTCGGTGCAACTAAACAAAGAAGATAAAAAAAAATCCCTCTTGAGCTAAGGCAGAAAAAAAGGCCAATTGATGTAAGTGTGAAAGTATGGAAAGAGCTTGTAAAACAGGGAAAAATTTAAGAAACCCCCCCCCTCGACTAAGGTGTAAAATCCTGGCGAATCTTGTATTATTCCCGATAAAAATATTAATTTTATTGGCGATTTTTTTTGTTTTTCGGGAAGAAAAAAAATCCCAATTGGTGAATCTTTTACAATCACTAGAAGTCTATGGAAAATCGTGGCGAAATGCAATTTAAAAAAAAAAACAAAATATTTTTCGTTGGCGATTAAAACCTTTTTTCAAACCAAATTTTTTTTTCTGTTGGCGAATCAACCCTGTTTTCAAAACAGAAAAAAAATGTTGGCGAATAAAAGCTTTTTTCAAAGCAAAAAAAATATTTTCATTGGCGAATTAAACATTATCTCAAACTAATAAAAAATTTCAGTGGCGAAATAAACAAATATGCCAATAAAAATCAGTGTGGTTGGCGAAAATATCAAATTCTGGGACATATTTTCCATACATTCAAATTCCTTCATAAAGAGTATGGAATGTGAACAACCGTCAACATATTTATTATTTCTGAAGCCAGATGTTAGTGCAAATTAATATAATCTATGACCATTCGATGAATTTTTGATGGACGACTGTAGTTGCATTTCGGTAGCAAATCTCTAAAGCACTAGACTTGTGATTTGAAACCTTCAGAATAACACTAGAAGCGTTAGATGTGGCCATGTGGTGAGATCAAGGCTCATTGCTCATCACTCATTCTGTCTTTTCAATTTCTTGATGTTGTACATTTCATTCAATTGAAATTCTCAATCTTTTTGAAGAGAGTTTGGTTGTCGTACTGCTAGTGCTGGCAGTGGCGGTGATTAATGCCATATGTGATATGAACATCCGAAGAAATTTCTTGGAAAACTCATAGCTTTAATGAAACAAGATTTGTAATGATTTCATATCATTTGAGTGGCACTGGTGATTTTGACAGCTTGTCAGCTTGAGTTACATTTTTTGTGTAGCCAGACGTCAATCAAATTAAATATTTTAATTGTACATGAATCACGATTATCATTATACCCAAGCTGGTAGTGGCACTGGTGTCTAGTGGCCCATAAATAGGGATAGTGAATAGTGGATAGTGTCACAAGGGTTTTCATTTTCTAAGGTTAATAAGGATTCAAGAAGAAGATGATGTGGTATTATTGGGGATACTGTAAATTCTCCTGCCTACAGTTATGTAGTTACAAAGTAATTAGTAAAAGACGAATTTCCTTCAAGTTTAGAATGGGTGGAATTGGAAAGAAGTTGATTTGGTTAACCTGACTTCTCAGACAGGTTTTGAACTAGGATGAGGAGCTTTGATGGAGGTAAGTGCTATACCAGTGCATGGAAGTTGTGTGCAAAAGATGGGAGCATATTTTCTACTCCTCTTGTATCCTCACAACTCCCTTTTCCCCAGCATGGTTTGCCTAGCAAGTTCCATGCATTTATTTTCAGAGACACATTTGTAGTACATATTTTGCATGACTCTGGTTCTCAAAGGGGATAAGTACATTTTGTATCTTCACAACTCCCATTTCCCCAGAATTATTAGAACCCCCTTTCCCCCAGCATGGTTGGAATTGGGAAAATCCCTTGCGTTTAAACTTAATTTTCAATGCCACATTTGTATTACGTTGTCACAAGCAGAAGTTTGGAATCATGGATTTATATTTAGAGTTAAATTTGTATTAAGTTGTCACCAGCAGAAGCTTGGAAATCAGAATCAATTTGTAATCCATTGTAACGAGCAAAAACTTGGAATAAATTATTAAATTGTGTCTATGTAAAGTGACACACTAACATATGTTATTTATACAAAACGGGAGCTTGCCTGCTCTACAGCTACTTGTCTTTAAAAAGATATGTAATAATGTGACATTGAAATTCAGTTGCAATAAAATAAATGGTTGTGTTGTGCTATTCTTCGTTATTCATTTACACTTACAGTAAAGAGTTATTTTCTGAGTTCAGAACTTCAGTGTCTATTTATATTAATATATTCAAATCATTTTTTTTCCTTTAAGAAATTAAGTAATATACTTTATGCAATATGCACTTGATAATTCATGGTTATATCGGGGGAACGCAATCATTCATTCCATCGATGTTTATGTGTTACAAATATGTGCTTACTTTTGTTGACTCTATCAGTATATTGGGGA
This sequence comes from Sequoiadendron giganteum, assembly GCA_007115665.2. Classification (NCBI taxonomy): domain Eukaryota; kingdom Viridiplantae; phylum Streptophyta; class Pinopsida; order Cupressales; family Cupressaceae; genus Sequoiadendron; species Sequoiadendron giganteum. The sequence goes on along the minus strand of CM021102.1, from coordinate 594,871,371 downwards.
GAGCACCTTATGAGTTAGCTCAATAGAGTATTGTTACACCGATACTAGGTTGTGAGCTATTTTCTTCAGGCCATCGATGAGGCTGTAATGGGGGTTCCGCCGATGAAGCATTGTTAGGCCGATGGTATTGAATTTTGTTAGGAATGGGGGAAGGACTACGAGTACGGGATTTCAAATGCACAGAGTGATAGGCTTGCGAACTTAAACCTCCAGAATCACCCTATAACCGTTAGATTTAGAAAGATCAACGGTTAAAAATTTGCAACTTTAATGTTCTAATTTTGAAAAAAAAGGCATTTAAAGCACTTTATACTGCTAAGTGTCAACTAGCAAGTGATTTTTTTTAACTTTTAAGTGAGAGGGTTAGCACACGGGGAGGTTTTTTTCAATTCCTTTGCAACATTAAGTTACCGGCCCCTTGGCCTTGATGCTAATCCTAGCTCAAAAAAAATTAAAATAACTTTAAAAACCATGAGTCAATGTGTCATGTTTATTTTTTTAAGTTAATATAATAAATTAGTCAAGTTTCAACTGTTGGATGATCATTTGATGTATGGTTGTATTTGCATTCCAGAATGAAATGCACAGAGTGATAGGCTTGCGAACTTAAACCTTTGGAATCACCCTATAACCATTAGATTTAGAAAGATCAACGGTTTAAAATTTGTAACTTTAATGTTCCAATTTTGGGAAAAAAAGCATTTAAAGCACTTTATACTACTAAGTGTCAACTGTCAAGTGATTTTTTTTTTAATTTTAAGTGAGAGGGTTAGCACATAGGGAGATTTTTTTAAGTCCTTTGCAACGTTAAGTTACCAGCCCCTTGGCCTTGATGCTAATCTTAGCACACAAAAGTTTAAAACAACTTTAAAACACATGTGTCAATGTGTCATGTTTATTTTTTAAAGTTAATATAATAAATTAGTCAAGTTTCAACCGTTGGATGATCATTTGATGTATGGTTGTATTTACATTCCGAAATTAAATTCATAGAGTGATAGGATTGCGAACTTAAACCTCTGGAATCACCCTATAACCGTTAGATTTAGAAAGATTTGTTCTTGTTTAAAGAACAGATATACAGAAATGAAAGCAATCAGAAAAATGCAACACATGAGACAATGAACACAATCAGATACCCTGGGAAAACCCTCCTCCTGAGGGAGAAAAACCCAGCAAATAAATCTCTTATATATATATTGTAGGAACAAGAGCAGAATTCTGCTTACAACTTCAGGCATCACACAATGCCGAATTTGATACAATAGATAATTGCACCTCTCCTTGGTGCAAGGATACAATGAATATGTTTCTCCTTGAAATCGATTTGTTGCAACAGAATGATGCGCTACTGGTACAGGATGATGATTTGCTGCTCAAGTATAAACTTCTTCTAGGAATGCAAATTATCATGAATGAACTTAATGCTCAATGGATGCTGGGACAATGAACAATCAAATGAATATATATATACAGCATGAAGGGACGTGACTCTTCAAACATAGCATGTTGGCCTCATAAGGAATTATTTCTTTTACTAATTAAATAAGTTGTCCACCTTAAAGTCATGCCTCCTTATTTAATTCGCATCTCCTCATTAATTGCATATAAAACATTGTTTATCAAAGGAAGTGTCTCTTCACCAAATCGCATACAATAATTAAATAGCCGATGGCTATATTTAATTATAGTCTTCAAGAGATTCGTGCTGGAAGGAATTGAATGATTCTGCTCTAAACATCAACACTCCCTCTCAACTAGGGAGAGTACTTCCATCTGCATAAGACATATCACCTCAACCTGATGCAGTAGCTTATCACCTCAATGTGAAAAGCAAATAAGATATCACCTCATCGTGACATCGGATATCACCTCATCGTGATACCAACCATCATGGCTACCTCCATAGATGGTATGTACAAGTGCTCATCACTTAATGTGATGTTGTCACCTCAGCGTGACTTTCACATAAGTACAAAATTTAAAAAAAAAAAAAATCATCACGGACTCCCTCACATGATGCCGTCATGGAGTCACACACATGACATCCATCATGGCTCTCCCAGAGGATGGAAACAAGGGCTTTCACCTCAAATCTCAAAGAGAAATGCATTACCAAGGGCTTGCACCTCAAATCTCTCTCAATAGAGAAATGCATTATCAAGGGCTTGCACCTCAAATCTCTCTCAAATAGAGAAATGCATTATCAAGGGCTTGCACCTCAAATCTCTCTCAATAGAGAAATGCATTATCGAATCTAAAGATCACTGATACTGAGACTCCCTCTCAGCTAGGACTTCATTCTCCACCATATCAAGCTTGTCTTGAAGGTACACAAACATTATCCTGAAGAGATGCTTGATGAGAATGACTGCCATCCGCTCATCAGTGTTGATATACCTTAACTGAATATCTTTCCTCGATACCATATCTCTGATATAGTGGTATGCTTAGTTTTATCATGAAACCATTGGAAAGACAGAAGGCTTCTCAAAGCTTTGATTAACGCAAGGGATGATAGTTGGCTTCAATGCTTGTTCAACCAATCCTGCAAGGAGCTTTCGAAGATCCAAGTTGACGTGACTCGAGCAATTCAGCACCCAACTACTGAAGAGGTACTTCAATAATTTAGTATTTGTTCTTGCAACACTGCAACCCTTACTTATTCTCAGTGAGTCATAGAAC
>CM021102.1:594650409-594866895 GCA_007115665.2 Sequoiadendron giganteum | reverse complement strand
CAAATGTAGGAACCAATTATTATTCACTTCTTTGAAGATGATCTACAATCCTTCGAGCGCCCAAGATAATCCATTTTCCACTCAATAGAAGCGCTAGAGGAATACCATAGTTCATAAGTTCACCTAACGTAGAGTAATACCCTATATCTTCACACAAGGCACACTTCTGTAGCTTAGGCAATCACTGAAGCACCAACTTCTTGCAAAGGCTCGGGATGCATGAAAATATGGTAAAGTGCCTCACACGACTATACTTATACACACTGACTTATCCCTCATGGTCTACTTTAGAATACTTGACAAATCTGAATAGATCTTTTCTAGACCTGCTTTGATACCATGTTGTTGTTTAAAGAACAGATATACAGAAATGAAAGCAATCAAAAAAATGCAACACATGAGACAATGAACACAATCAGATACCCTCCTGAGGGAGAAAAACCCAGCAAATAAATCTCTTATATATATTGTAGGAACAAGAGCAAAATTATGCTTACAACTTCAGGCATAACACAATGCCGAATTTGATACAATAGATAGTTGCACCTCTCCTTGGTGCAAGGATACAATGAATATGTTTCTCCTTGAAATCGGTCTGCTGCAACAGAATGATGCGCTGCTGCTACAGGATGATGATTTGTTGCTCAAGTATAAACTTCTTCTAGGAATGCAAATTATCACAAATGAACTTAACGCTCAATGGATGCTGGGACAATGAACAATCGAATGAATATATATATATGTAGCATGAAGGGATGTGACTCTTCAAACATAGCATGTCGGCCTCATAAGGAATTATTTCTTTTACTAATTAAATAAGTCAGCCACCTTAAAGTCATTCCTCCTTATTTAATTCGCATCTCCTCATTAATTGCATATAAAACATTGTTTATCAAAGGAAGTGTCTCTTCACCAAATCGCATACAATAATTAAATAGCCGATGGCTATATTTAATTATAGTCTTCAAGAGATTCGTGTTGGAAGGAATTGAATGATGCTGCTCTAAACATCAACAAGATCAATGATTAAAAATTTGCAACTTTAATGTTCCAATTTCGAAAAAAAAAGCATTTAGAGCACTTTGTACTGCTAAGTGTCAATTGTCAAGTGATTTTTTTTTAACTTTTAAGTGAGAGGGTCAACACATGGGGAGATTCTTTTAAGTCCTTTCACCTTGCAACGTTAAGTTACTGGCTCCTTGGCCTTGATACCAATCCTAGTACACAAAATTTTAAAACAACTTTAAAACACGTGTCATGTTTATTTTTTAAGTTAATATCATAAATTACTCAAGTTTCAACCGTTGGATGAACATTTGATGTATGGTTGTAGTTGCATTCTGGAATGAAATGCACAGAGCGATAGGCTTGCAAACTTAAACCTATGAAATCACCCTATAACCATTAGATTTAGAAAGATCAACGGTTTAGAATTTGCAACATGTAGACTTGAGACGTTTGATTCACTTCAATGTTCTAATTTCGAGAAAAAAGCACTTTATACTGCTAAGTGAGGCTCAGCACATGGGGAAATTTCAGTCTTCACTCTTCAGATTACTCATTGCAGTGCACCACCCTATTTTGGATTCCACAGTTCCACTTCCAACAAAGCCATTCCAGTTTCCACGACTATCAGCATTAATCTCTTCAAAAGTCAAGACTCAGAATCTGGGTAAGTGAAAAATTCTTGCGGCTATGTTTCATCGTTTGACATTTCTTAAAATCTTATTTTGTCAAAATTTGAAGTTTGGGTTTAGAGACTTAAGAATTAAGAAAAATTAAGGAGGACTAATAGGTATTAGGGAATTCAAATTTCACAACTTCACATTGTATAAGCATTTCTACTACCAGTACCACTAGAGAAATGTCTAATAAAAAAAATACATTATGCAGAATTGCTTAAAACCCCAAGTTTCACTGATGGGTACCATGATATTTATGATCCTGAAATATATGGTAGGCGTACCTCAGAACTTATATTTTCATCTCAAAATAATGCTGCAAATAAAATTCAAGTTAATAGTATCAGTGCACCATGGGTAACTGGATTAGGGCGCATGATGTTACATGAGGTTTTCCCTTGCCCAAAATTTATCATGGTTTGTGCCGAAAATTATGATGATAAGAAAAGAGTAATTGTTAATAAAGATAGCCAAGTAGATTTTTTATCCATTAATGCAAAAGAACTTGGAAAAGTGTTGGGGTTTACAACGGAACAATTTGGAAATGACCACATTGACCTAGAAAATCTTGCTAGTGATTATGAAGCAGTGGAAGAAAGGGACAAAAATAATTTCTTAAATAAAATAGTTCAAGATAGAAACAAATTGAAAGGTGATCATAAGCCTCCTTATAATTTGGATATTTTTAAACCATGGGTTCATGATACTATTTCCATGCTAGCATTTTTCCTCGGTCTGGATAGCAATTTGGAAGTGGGTACAAGCCTCCTTGAAATGTTATTTAATATCCATTATGGTGTTGAACATGTCAAATATAATTATATTCAAGACATTGTAGAATCCATGCATAGACAATTTTTAATGATTAAAGCAGGTTCCACCAAGACATTTAGGTTCACAACCTACTTGTGCTATCTTTTTCTATTCAAATTTAGAGGAAATTTTCAGACCAACAAGCTTCAGATTTAGCCCTATAGTAATGCAGAGGAAAAGAAAATGGCTCTAGTATATGAATGGACCAATGAGATAAGGATGCATGATTCTCGAAGGAACTACATTCATTTTGTAGACTAATTTTTGGCTCCATTGCATCAAGCAATTACAAATAATCCAATGCCTAGATTGCCTATGTCATGTAGAAACTGCATGCAACTAGGAAAAGAAATACAATTGGTTGATTAGTACTTAATGGAAGAATATATTGTGCTAAGATTTTATGGATCAGGAGTACAGCCATACAAACTTCCAATACATGTGACAGAAAGGGTTTTTGCATTGGAATATGTAAGGTAGGTGCAGAGAGCTGATGAACTACACTTTCTCAGTCAGCAAAAGAAGACCTTATTTCCTTCTTTACCTTTTCATGTGGAGGGTTCACATTCGAGAGAAAAGCATTTAGTGTGGCACATAATATTTTAAATTTTTTTGACTTTGATGCTATCTGTCACTGGCAGTATGATCCATGTGACATCATTAAATCAATGATTGTGGCCAATAGGAATGTTGCAAGTAGAGTTCAACATCAAGGTAAACCCTTGCTTGAAAACTTGAGAAACAAGGATTCTTGGGATGAGGTCAAAATAGAAATGGAGAAAAGTGTTGCTGAGAATGGTATTTCTTTTGAAAAATTGTCAGCAGAAATTATGGCATTGCACCGAAAGACAATCAAGACATACAACATTTTTATGAAAAAAGTGATAAAACATCTAGTAGAGTGAAAATTTCAGGTTCTCTAGAGAAGGAAGTTACAAATAAAAATTGGTCACGATCAAAAATTACTGCCTTTTGGTCTATGAGGAAGGACCTAGGTGATCCAAGAGCTCTTGCAGAGTATGGAGCTAACGAAGAAGATAAAGAGTTTAGAAAATTGTGGAATATAGAGCATCCTGATGAACATGGAAACAAAGAAAGTGACGATGAATCTAATGATGATAGTGAAGAAGTAGAACAAAGCCATGCCAATTACAAACCTGGTTTAAGTGAGGTCGCAAATGAAGCATATGCTTCAGCATATACTTCAAGAGCAGCCATACTTGAAAAAATTGGTTATGAAGGTGGTCCTTTGGGGTCCAAAAGACAAGGCCCTTGGATGGTAACAAATGTTGAGCATAGAAAACTATTTGATAAATCTGGCCTTGGGCTTGGAGGTGAAAAAGTAGACCAAGGGCATACAAGTCAAACTCAATTTGTTAGAGCTTCTAATCCTCATCCTCATGGTAAAATACAATCACAACTAGGACATGCCCTTGGTGGAAAACTTAGTGCAACTAGGAGTTCCATTGGTGGTGATGGTATGGTTAGTAGTACTAGTAGTGGTCAACATGTGTTACAACAACAAATTACACACAAGAGGAAAACAATACAAGATACCTCAAAAACACTAGGTGATCAAGGCAATCAAAAGAGGCAAAGGATTTTGATAGGTCCAAGTCACACTATCAGTGGATCCACCACAAAGGAGTTATTTCCAGGAACTCCCCCAATTCCAGTTAGTGTGGCTATGACATTATTAGCAACTGCAAGTACTCCTATTCCTTCACCATTCAAGCATTCCATTGTTCCTCCCTCCCCGAGTTATGATTTTATTGAAGATTTTAAAAAGAAATCAGACTTGAATAAAAAAGAAAAGAAGCAACTGATGGAGAGTGCATTTTTTGTAACTTCAGAGCCTGCAACAACCATGGTTTTACCCACATTTGACACAAATAAAGAAATAATGGAGTACACAATTGTTGTTCCCACAGTTCAAAACAAACCAACAATCAAATGGATAGATCTAAATACTAGGTAACCAATTTTCAATTGGATTTTTCTGGCCTAAAAAATACTAACAAAATTAATGTATCAAAGAAGAACAATGAATTGGTGTACACATCATTGCTAAAGCAAGATAGAGAGAAGAAAAGGTTGCATACCCAAATAGAAAAGTTACAGGCAGACCTAGCAAGTGAGAAAGCAAAGAGGAAAGCAACAAATAATAAGAGAAATGAATTAGAAAAAAGAATAATAAAATCTACCTCTACATCAACAAGCAAAGAGGATAAACCAAATGAGAGAGAATTGAATGACCTGAAGCGAAGGCTAGATGAGAGCAACAATAAATATGATGAGGAAAAATCCACTTCAAAAAAATTAAGACTAAGTGTTGCGAATGGAAATGCATAATGGGAACAAAAATTGGAAAAACAGAGAAAATCAAATGAAAGATTGGAGACAGAGCTGACGAAAGCAAAAAAAGAAATTAAGTCTTCTCAAAATAAGTTATTTGTGTTTTGTAGAGATATAGTGAGGCATATGAAACAAAAGATCTAGGATGAAATAATGCAGAGGTTTGATCATTTGTGTGACATGTTTCAATTGATTGATGATATCAAACAACATTATAAGAAGCTCAACAAATATTTAGTGGACAACAAAAATGTGTTGGAATTAGAGAAATCTGGAAATCAAGTTCTACAAATAGTCTACAAATCCATTGACAATGATTTGAAATCAAAAGGGATTACTAACTAGATTGAAACCTCAATGAAGTTGTCATCTATCAATGAAAAGTGTTCGAGAATGCATGGAACAAAGGAATATTTGCATTTGGTTGCAGACAAGATGAAGGTGGTGGATGAAAAGGTAAGGAACTTCACAGAGCTTGGTTTTCCAGAGGCTTTTGACACAAATGATCGATTCATTGGAAAGGATGGTTTCAGAAAGATGGAAGGTGCAAGGAAGATTGATTTGGACCAGTTTCCTCATAACCCATATGTGAACTATTTGGATTCCATCATAACACTGATAACCTTGAATGCAAAATTGACTGAAGAATTCAAGACAGGTTCCACTTCCAATTACAATCATGAAATGTTAACAAAACTTCAAGTCAAACAACATCAGTTAGAACAAATGGCAATTCCACCACTTGAAGAGTGGAAGTTGCTAGAAAAGGTGATACAGTGACTTGGTTTTTAATTTTCAATCTTTGATAATATGAGTTTCCAAGTTCCAACTCACCTCTGCGTAGACTTGTCTTTGGGCATTGGCAATATTTTTCATTGTCAATGCCAATATGTACTCATTCATGTGAAAATAAATTAAAAAGCCCAAATTTAGACTTCATTAAAAATGTGATGATGTTCAATTATCCATATCATTTATTTTATCATTTGAACTATAAGGTGATGAACTGTTAGCTCATTATATTTACTTCTCGGTAGAGCTTCCAAGTTATGGATGTTGAACTATTAGCTCATTATATTTACTTCTTGGTAGAGCTTCTAAGTTATGGATGTTGAATTGTTAGCTTTTGTTATGTTGGGACTAAAAATCCTAATCAGTATCCACCAAGTTACACCTCACCCACATCCCACATACTACAAAAATACACTACATTTGATTTTATGATTAGCACAAATTGCAGAGATTTGTGTGACAACATCCATTTTGTGGCCCACATTACTACTTGATCATGTCCATAAATAAATCTAAAACCCCATGGTCGCAGCCCCTATTCCTAAAGAATTCAAATTCAATGTACTGACAAATTAAATGTACTTACACATACTCAATTTGAATAACATAAACAACCACTTTGGAGATAGCCAAATAAGTTAATAAAATATAAGCATATGAATCCACAACAGTTGAACACTTGAAAGAAAATCAGTAATTATGTGTAACCTTCTCCATTGTATTGATCTTCAAAGTTCAAATGATATGCATTATAAAAATATTTTATGATATGAGATGGATGGGCTAATTGGTGCAATCTATTATCTATCTTCTTACTATTTTCTACTCTAAAGTCTAATTAAAAATGATGTGATGATCTCTTATTCGGGTCTTGATCTCTCTTATATATGAGAGGCAACAAGCTACAAACCCCTTACAAAAAGTCATGACGTTTGACAACTAAACATAGCTCAAATTATAAATAAAATAATGTTGCAGGTGAATGCACTGATCTGTTAATCTCCAAGCAGAAGCTTGTGACCACCTAAGATCTATTCAAAGCTTCTACTCCATGATAGAGTGCTCATCATGCTGTCAGTCGACGTTCTTACTTTGAATCTGATGGTTGTCTCGTTGAATCTGATTTTAACACATCTACAGTTTGGCTAATAAACAGATTGACTACAGAGAGGTGATGGATGTACTCCTGTTCAACATCGATGTCCACGTTAGAGATCACCTGTTTCATATCATATTCTAGATAGACATTACTTTTTTGAGTTGCTTATGAGTGTTTTGTAAAACCATATAGTCGTCATTTATTTCTTGCAACGCAGTAGTAAGAAGCCCAACAAGCTCTTCCTTCCAATCATAATATTCTCGTGGATTTCCAATGCCATTATGACGTGTCGGGATTGAATCAAAGCAGTCGAAATCTTCCCTAAGCTTGTTATGATATCCATTATGTGATTCTACCAGCTTGTTATATGTCAACAATATTTATCCTTTCATGACATTCTTATCTATGAGCTCCTTTTTTTTCTCCATCATTCTAGATTGTAATCGTCCATTCTCCACCAATGCAATGCATGTCTATTTGAATACTTTCCAATATTCATCAACATACTTCATCATTTTAGATACAGTTTATATTTGAGGGTTTTCACTTCTTTCTCCAATCCTTTGCATTTCCCCTGGGATTTCAGATGGCAATTCTTCCAATAGGCTACATCAGCCAATGCATCAAGCACTCTCTTATCTTTTTCAAGACATGGGGAGTACAACTCTGATGTGGAGGAGGAAGATGTTATTTCTCTCTAATTTGCTAGCTCCTTCTTTAGTTTGTCATTTTCCTTAATTAGTTTTATGATATGTGCTTTGGTAAATTTTGCCACATTTATGTTTAATTTTGTTGTCTTCATCAGGTTGGTATCCCCTACACATTGAACCAAGAGATGTCCAAACACTTGTTTTGGATTACTAATTATAGCAGGTCTTTTATCATGGGGATATAGTGACCAAATAAGCAAGGTGGCTTCGTTAGGGTTATACCTAAATCCTGAATACATTTTGTCACTTGCTTCTTTTGTTAAGTTCATTTTCTTATCCCCTCTTTTTTTGAAGCTATCAAATACAATTGAAGAGCTAATATCCCATCCTGGGAGGAGCAACACTCTAGCTTCTTGAAGCAATTCCCTTCTTCTTTCAGGAGTGATGGACTCCATTTCCTTATCTACCTCCCTTTTCAATTCCTCCAGAGCAGTTGCCTCCTGTTCAGGAGTGATATCATGTATCTTTTGTCTCATTTTTCTACCTTTATATTCATAAACAAATTATTTAAATTTAGAAGATTTTACAAAATCACAATAAAAAATAAACTGTTGTCTAGCCTTAACCCTCACATCATCAGATAGTTCATTTGATACCTCAAATATTACAATATTTTTCTCTTGAGGGGGCTCGTATTGTGCAATCACAGAAGCACTTATTTGTTTGACTTGCTCACCCTCTTCATCACCCTTCTCTTCTTCACTTATAATACTATCTATAGAAAAACATACCTCGGGAGTAGGTTGTGAAGGTATGTAATCCAAGGGCTCTATGTCTTCAGCTTGTACTCCTGAATAGGTTGCATGAGGTGCATCAAAAACAACTGGGGGAACATCCTTTACCAGTTCATTGACATGAGCGATGAGTTGCTCAATTCTTGTTAAAGGATCATGTATCTCACCAACCGCCTTTGAATAAGATGGGAAATTTTTTCTCTTCCATTCCTCTGCAAGCATAATCTTGTTATAGGTGGCCATTCTTTCCTTGGTGGATGCCTCATCATGGTTTCTTATGACATCTTCAATTGAGAACAAATTTTCATACCTTGATAGCCCCTGCAATAATCTCGCCTTGTAAATAAACCCTTCTGCATCAAATTATTACCTTACATCACCTAGAGGTAGGTTGTATTGTGCTAATTTACCATCAATTTCTCCATATCCTTCATTGGAAACCACTGTAAAGTCTCCAAAACATAAGGTGTTGTGCCTAATTGATTGTTTGCTATGTCCTTTGAGGTGGTTAGAATCATATTTTTCCAATTGCCTCGCAATTTCTAAATAAGCAATTCGATCAGGAACTACTCATGGAATTAAGTCTGGAGCCCCTTTAAACCCATAAACCCTTATCACTCTACAATCAGGGAAAGCATACCAGTCTCCCCAGTTATGATTCACTTTATTTCTCTGGCCATTTTCCTTTGGTCTTAGAAATCTTTGTACTTCTGGGGATAGGTTATAATTGCACGGATATCCCAACAACTTCATCAATGGTTTTACAAAACATTCTTCAAAATAAAGGTAATGAGACCTAACAAATCATTTGTCCCACAATGAAGTCCACATTTGTACAGGTTTAAAATCTCCATTTTCATCTGTATCTTTTACCCTTAATTCTTCACTCTAGACCCCTCTGACTTGTCCCTCATACAAAAGCAAATGTATAAGCAAAGAATAGTGTTCAAAATTAATATTATCACTATTATTTTTAATCTTTTCAAGCCCTTGATGTAGGGAATTGGCCAAGTAGCTAGCATAATCAAATGGCCTGGCATCCTTGCTTTGTATGTCTGCAACTAAGACCATTAGGGCAATCGACATGAGAGGCAGAACCTCTACTCCCAAAACCTGACCAGCTGAATAATAGGTGTATCAGAAATACTCTTCGAATAAATATTCATGGAAAGGAGGGTTTTCACTGCTAGAGAACCTCCTGAGTTGGCCTCCTTCATCCTTGGGCCTATGCAAAGGTAATTTCCATCTCTTATAGCTAGTATCCATGTGGTGATACTCTATCAATATATCTTTGACCGTGAATGATAAATTCAGTGAACAATCTAACTGAAATACATTAGAAATGAGATCCCTAGAAATAACAAGCATGTCACCCCTGCCATGTGGCTGAATAGTTATTTTCTTGGGGTCATATATGATAGAAAGAGCTTTAATTATCTCTATGTTCACAAACACATTGGGCACCACAAGTCTTCCTAGGTTCAACCTCCACAAATTGCACACTGGTTGAAACCTAAATTGTTTTATGTAATGGTACATGAAGAGGTCATACCCTCATTGCGGTGTCCAAATATCCCCTAAGCCCTTTATGTTTGTCCCATAGTCGATCCATGGAAGGATTCATTTGAGCACTCCTCTTGGATCTTAGCCCCGACCTAGGGCATTGATCTATCAGGTTTTCATTTAGGAGTCTCTTAGGATTTTTAATGTCCAGTTGATCCAAAGTCTTGGTCTTTTCAATTTTTTGTTTTTTAGCTTTGGGTTTGTTTATACTCTCTTACATTATTTAAATCTTAAGCTTTTGATGAAAGTAGCTTCTCAACTGGGTCTGAAGTAATTGCGTGAGTCTCGCCGAGTCGCCTCCACAATCCACTGGTCTTTTTGCTTCAGAACTCCATTTTTTTTCCTTTTTGCTTCTGCCCTAAGCGAAATCTTCCAGGATTTTGTAACAACTATGTGATCAACTTGTGATATAATTCACTTCAATTCTGGTTCCTGAATGCACCATCCGTGGACCGTCTTTCAGTCTTGTCATCAAAGAAGAACATTTATTTCAAATATTTTGAAGTCGACGATGCCCTAGGATGTCACACCAGTCTTTCACCGATAGCCACCCTCTCCATCGATGGACACCTATCCTTCATTCTATTGGTGGGACACCAGATAATGTTTTCCCGATGCACCATAGTTCCCACGATATACTTTATGCATCCAATAATCCATGCCCATGGTTATAATTCATGGTTACTTTTGTTGACAACTTGACTCTATCGGTATATCGGGAGAGCACCTTAGGAGTTAGCCCGATAGAGTATTGTTACACTAATACTAGGTTGTGAGCTATTTTCATCGGGCCATCGACGGGACTATGATGGGGGTTCCGCCAATGAAGCATTGTTAGGCCGATGCTATTGAATTTTGTTAGGAATGGGGGAAGGACTAAATCACTATAGAATTTCAAATTTTTTTATGGATGTAATGTGAATGTAGGCTATAATATGGATCTTGTCACACAAATTTCTATAATTTTCATTGTTCATAATTTATGAATCAAAGTGACGTATATTTTTATGATTATTGATATGTGGAAGATAAGTGGGGTGGACTCGGTGGAGGCTAGTTTCTTTGTAAAGAAAAATTAAATTTCCTTTTAAGAGATCAAATTTAAATTTTAATATCACAATTTCATGGATGATGGAATACTATATAATTTATAAAATATCATCAACTACAGTTTGACTTTGGCATATGATTCATGAAGTGCAATATGATATAAAATATCATGGAGTGAAATATAAAATAAAATATCCTGAAGTGCAATGATTCACAATTTATTTGAATACAATATAAAAAATCATCAACTACAGTTTGGAATATGATTCATGCAATGCTTGAGTGCAATATAAAATAAGATATCATGAAGTGCAATGATTCACAGTTTTAATGTTTGAGTACAATATAAAATATCATCAACTATAGTTTGGACTTTGGAACAATGGAAACTGATTCATGAAGTGCAGTAAAAATACCTAAAACTTGTTAATTCTCTTCCATTTCCCAAATGGAGTCAGGGTCCTCAAACTGATGCTTATCTTGAGATAAAGTAAAAGAGTCATCTTGATTTTGAGTTTGCTCTTCACTTTCTTCAGCCTGTGTCTCAAATTCAACATTTATTGTGTGATTTGTGTCAATTTCAATATCATTGTCATCTATCCCAGGCCCACTGCCACTGCCACTACCACCAGTACTGGTGGCGCTTGGAATTGGAGAGCCTGTGTTGCACAACCCAGTCCCTCTTCTTTCACATGTGGACCTCCAGATTGCGAGTGCCCTTTAAAAAGGAAATTTTTTGACATTATACGCAGTTCCTTTCATCCTCAAGCAATTTTCCAAATTCTTGTCCAGTTTGTTTCTTAACTTTGATTTCAAAAAACCCAATGTACTGAAAACTCTCTCATCCTCCACTAACCCCAATATCATTGTTTGACATAAATCAACAAGTTTGAAATATTCTGACATCGAACCACACAATATTTCACTCTAACCTAAGTTTGTCCAAAAAAATTTATTGATCCCAGTTCAAAGGCCTTCTCCTTGCCCATGGATTTATACTAGTCCCTCATAGCTATTGCAAAACTCCTACATTGCTTTCTAACCTTATTTTCATTTAAAATTCCTTCTATTGTCTGCTCATTATATGTTACCTCTTTCAAAAACTGTTCAATCAATATTTTTACTTGATCATGAAAATATTTTGGGTTATCTTGGTTTACCCAAAATTGAGGATACACAATACCCATGGCTTAAAGTATTTCATGTCAAGGGAATCTTTCACGAATCTCTAAGGAAAGAGATTTTGCAATTTCCTTCAAATTATCACTAATAGATTTAACAATGTCATTAAAATCTTCCTCGTTAACAGGTACTTCTCTACTAGAGCGCCTGGTTGTCTTACAATGGTGCATTGGTATCTCATATCCATGTACACATATACACAAGTGTTCACTTACATTAAACTATAAATAATTATCAGGATTATTCAAACCAGTAATTTTCTGCCACATCAAATAATTTGCGCCTTCTTGTGTTAGATCTAGATATAGATGATCGAGGGCCAAGCATGTAAGTTTACGTAGATTGGCATATTCATAAATATACATAGTTTTGTCTTGGGCTTTCTTCACAAGATTTTTCATCTCATCCAACATGGGGAGAAGACTAGCTAAAGTCAAGGGTGTCTCTATATCGCTTAACCTATGTAAGAGGTCAGGAGCTTTGTCTACTATATTGTGATGCTCAAACATCACTCCAATCAAGGATTGATATTTTGAAAGAACTCATTGCATTGGTCCATGCAGGGAGATCCATCTTGTATCGACATCCTTGAGAAGCTTGTTTCCAGGTGTTAATCCCTCAGCAAAATGTTGAAATTTAAGGAAACGTTTGGGACTTCGGTAGAAGTATGCATGGATCTCACGAACTAGATTTTTAACTTTTGATACTGTAGGAAACTTGCTTACAACTTTGAATGCTAAATTCATTCTATGGGCCATGCACTGAATTCCAAGCATGTATGGTGCACAAGTAGTTTGTAACTTTGTGCAAAGACCGCTCCTTTGACCTTGCATCACTACAACTCCATCAGCTCCTACACACACCAAATTTTTGGCAATTGTTAACTCATCCATACCTGCAATTTTATTCAAAGATTTATTGACTAGTTCAAATAGATTTTGTGATGTTGAACTGTCCTTCATTTTATGAACACAAAGAAGATGAGCTTGGTGAAAATTTTTTTCTACAGTATACAAATGCATACAAACCCAAGAAGTATTTTCTACTGCAGTAACTTCATCTAAAGATAATGCAATGAAATTTGACTCTTTTACTTTCTCCTTTAAATCTAGCTTTTCCACTGTAGCAAGACAATTTGCCCATTCCCACCCAGCGTTTACTGACCAATGTGAGAAGGGGAAGTGGGGAACACTCAAATAAGATAATAAATCAAAATATTCTGGGTAGTCTGTCATAGGACGCCCACTGGACAAAATATGAAAAACAACACTCATCTGAACAATTTTTGATAGATTTGTTGTTGCCATGGCTTTTCCAAAATGAGCCTCAAGTGTACCTTCACATTTTTTAATGTTCAAAATTCTATGGTTATTCTCTCCATAATATATGACATACTTAACATGAAGACATTCTTCCTTTGATTTTCATCGTACGACTGACTGTTCCTTTTTGTCTATGATTTTTTTTTCGTAAACTTTACCGATATGCTTTTCTATAGTGTCAAGCTTTAGCTACATTGTCTTCTCTCTTCCGCATTTCGAACTACAAATCTTAGATTTGACCTTTGTTTCCCTTTCAATATCATTTTCGTTTGATACCCCCACTGGTTCAAGGAATGGGTACTTTGACAACCAACCAATTTGAAAATTCCTTGTCATTTCCCACTCGCGCCGCAATTTTGATTTGCCTTTTGTTTTCTTGCTACCAACATCATCCTCATCCAAGTCAATTATCTCATTCTAGCTAACCAGGGTATCCCTTGGAACATCTTCTACATTATTTCCATCCTCATTTGATACATTTTGATTTAACTCAATGACAATCTCACCTTGACCTTCCTGTGGTGGTGAGGTATTGTTAATGCCATCTTCAATAATATTTGGTGGAAGAGTTGATGATGTAGCTCCACCTTGATCTGATGGATTAGAAGCTTTGCCAATTCCAAAGTAAGATTGTATGGTACCTCCACATTTTGGGCATTTTGATGGCCTCCCAGTCTCTTCATTACCTTCAGGAGTCTTACCCTTGCTACTCGACATATTGATATCTCACTTCAAATAAAAGCTGGAAAAAAATGTCTTCTTGTTTAAGAAGGACATACCGGCAGAGAATATAGATCCCATTCCCTACTCAAAATCATGTTTAAGATTGAAGCAAGAATGGAAAATAGATAAAGAAATCTTATTATTATAACTAATAACTAATAACAGTATGAAGAAATGATCACTCACCTTTGAGTCTACATTTTCGGGTTTCATTGACTTCTGGATCGAGAAGTAGAACCTCAAAACCGAACAAAATGTGTAAGAACAAATAACAGTTTTAATTGTATTTATATCAATCCATATTTGGTGAATTCCACCAGATTTTTAAATGGTATGTTCAAAATTTGGTGAATCCCACATGCTTATACAACGATACCTTATAATTTTCAAGGTGAAATGTGTCCTCAAATGTAATTATTTTTAAATATTATTGGCAAAATAGGTCCTCATAAGCAACGATTTATAAATTTAATTCGCGAAATGGATCTTCACAAGCAACTATTTATAAATTTTAATTGGCGAAACAGGTCCTCATATAATGTTGTTTTAATAGTATTGGAAAATATGTTGGTGTTTTATGACATGCTCCCCGGGATTCCAGGCAAAAATATTAATCGGTCCATTGGAAACGTGTAGTCTGTTATGGAAAATTTATTTCATAAACATGCCTCGTAAAAAAAAACCGCTTGCGAATGGACATGCATTGGACCGATAGTTCGTGAAATCCGGGCGATTTGAACACCCTGTTGGATATGGTAAATTCACCAATTTCAATTTGCCCAATTCCTAGAATTCGTCAATTAGCGAAGATTCACCACTAAATTTTTCCCTGTTGTAAAAGAATATGAGAAGTCTGATGCACGAAGGAAGTTTGGTGAGGAGAGTACATAGGTATTTGAATTTTCTCATAAGATTATATCAAATTTATTAAACGATATTTAAATTTTATTTGTGCATAGTTAAATTGAATTAGCATATGTTTCAAGACAAGGCCTCCAAGGCTAGGCTTGAGAAACTTCGTGCCACGCATCGCAGTGGCTAGAAAGGTTTACAGGCCTTGATCTATACATTTGTAAGTATATTTAATATGTTAAATGATTTTTTTTATTTCCTTGGAAAAAGTAAATGATTGCATATTAATTAGTTTAACTAGTTCATGTGCCATGTTTTGACAGGAGGAGAAATATGGTCGTCATCCAAAGTAATTTGAAAAGAATATGTTACAAAACAAAAAGTGGAATAATTTTATAATCTGGATGGAGAACAAGGTATCAATAGTTGAGTTCAATAGCTTAGTTGGATATTGTTGTGTTAATATGTCAATTTGCATCGCTTGTGTTGAGTTGTTTATTGATGCGTAGGATGAGTAAATAGAGCTCAAATCTTATGATTACAAGATGACAGTTTATGTGCATGAATAAATAGTAGAAGGATGTAGATGAAGTCAAATCATCTGACTTTATGCCTCTTGGCAGGCATTCCTCTTGAATCTCTATTATCAAGTTCCTGAGACTTCCCTGTAGCTTTTACCTTTTGTTGACGCCTTTCCTCTTCATTGTTAGACTTGTCTCATTTTTCCTTATCTGCATTTATGGCTTTGGCTTCTAATTCATCCCATGTTTTACCTTCCTCCTCTTCAGAATATTCTTCTTCTTCACCCTCCTCTAACTCCATAAGAGATTTATCTTTTGAACCTTCCTCATCTAATTTTGATTCCTCTTCTACATCAGAGGGTTCATATCCTTGATCTAAATCTTCTGAATTATCAGAATCAGAATCACTAGGTTCCATATTCAAAAATTCCCAACCAACATCTTCAATAAATTTATCTGGATCATCAGTAATAGTCTTCAAAATTGGCCACCAGTTCAAGTTCATTCTGCTTTCATAATACTTTATATCTAGGGAGTTTAACCATTCCTTGATGCCATCAAGCGAAGATTGAGGAATGGCGTACATGCGTAGTACATCCTACTTGAAGTCTTTGAAAACAATAGCCATATCAAATGCCTTTTTCCCAAGTCCTACTCTCTCAAGGTTAACAATCTCAATCTCACTAATAGCGATTACTAAGAAAGGTAATTCCACCAACTCTACCAACCAGTTTACCGTAGGAATAATAAAAGCAGAGGCTTTGAAAGGAACTCCATGAAAAGAAAGCTCTCTAAATGGTATATCAAACTCTAGTTCAAAATATTTTAGATGAGGTTGCTCCCATAGCTCTCTTAATCACTTCAAAAACCCTTGAAACTTTGTATTGATTTTATTTTTCTTGTCCCTCTCTTGTTGTTCTTCCTCAATTTCATTAGGATCATACATTGACCTTCTTACCCCTTCTAAATTTTGGACCACATCCATTACCTCCACATAAAATTGGAAATCCTAGATCTTCTTGGTTCCCATGCCATGATATTTTTATGCAAATGAAAATGAGGCAAATTAATCATCTCCTTCTCTGCTAGCTGGAAGAATGCAAGCTTAATGTTTGATACATGATATCATCTCTCTAGTTTTCTCTCATGGTTGAATACTGAAATCCAGTATGGTGGGCCTCTAGAGTTCCAGTCATCTTTCTTCCTCTTCTACCAAATGCTGGCCAGATCCACACGTCTACCAACCTAATTGAATTTTTTTTTTAAATTTGAAGTTTCTCCTGAGTCGTCAGTGTATCTCTCTCTGCCTTTTCATACTCTTTCATTGTTACAGATCATCTTTGGGATTTAATCATTTGTACCACATGGTTGATGTGCTTTGAATCCTTGCATCTAAAGGAAATTTCCTTAACATAAATACTACTAGGGAATTTTAATGTTTCCATTGTAGTTGGCATTAAATTCATTACCTACAACATTGAAAAGTATCCTTATATAAGAATTCCCTCCATCTTGTTAATTGGCTTGTAACACTCTCGATGGTGGCTACATGAAATCTGATTCTGATTCCTCTTCTACATCAGAGGATTTGTATCCTTGATCTGACTCTTCTGAATAATCAAAATCAAAATCACTAGCTTTGATATTTAAAATTTCCCAACCAAGATCTTCAATAAATTTATCTGGATCATCAGTAATAGTCTTCAAAATTGGCTGCTAGTTCAAGTTCATTCTTCTTTCATAATACTTTATATCCATGGAGTTCAGTCATTCCTTGATGCCATCAAGGGAAGATTGAGGAATGGCATCAATGCAGAGTACATTTGGCTTGAAGTCTTTGAAAATAATAGCCATATCAAATTCCTTTTGCCCAAGTCATACTCTCTCAAGGTTAACAATCTCAATCTCACTAATAGCGATTACTAAGAAAGGTAATTCCACCAACTCTACCAAATAGTTTACCGTAGGAACAATAAAAGCAGAGGCTTTGAAAGGAACTCCATGAAAACCAACCTCTCTAAATGTTATATCAAACTCTAGCTCAAAATATTTTAGATGAGGCTGCTCCCATAGCTCTCTTACTCGCTTGACAAATCCTTGAAACTATGTATTGATTTTATTTTTCATGTCCCTCTCTTGTTGTTCTTCCTCAATTTCATTAGGATCATACATTGACCTTCTTTCCCCTCCTAAATTTTGGACCACATCCATTACCTCCACATAAAACTGGACATCCTTGGTCTTCTTGGTTCCTGCATCGTGATATGGTTAAGCAAATGAAAATGAAGCAAAGTAATCATCTCCTTCTCTGCTGGCTGGAAGAATGCATGCTTAATGTTTTGATACATGATATAATCTCTCTCTTCTGCTCTCATGGTTTATTACCAAAATTTATTATGGTGGGCCTCCAGAGTTCCAGTCATCTTTTGTCCTCTTCCACCAAATGTCGGTTTGATCCACACATCTACTAGCCAATTGACTTTGTTTTTGAAAGCTGAATTTTCTCCTGAGTCACCAGTGTAGCTCTCTCTACCTTTTCAAACTCTTTCATTGCTACAAATTGTCTCTAGGATTTAATCATTTGTACCACATCGTTTATGTGCTTTGAATCCTTGCATCTAAAGGAAATTTCCTTAACATAAATACTGCTAGGGAATTTCAATGTTGCCATTGTAGTTGGCATTAAAGCTGGTACCTACAACATTGAAAATTATTCTTATATAAGAAATCCCTCCATATTGTTGGCTTGTAGCACTCTTGATGGTGGCTACATGAAATCTG
Organism: Sequoiadendron giganteum; assembly: GCA_007115665.2. Classification (NCBI taxonomy): domain Eukaryota; kingdom Viridiplantae; phylum Streptophyta; class Pinopsida; order Cupressales; family Cupressaceae; genus Sequoiadendron; species Sequoiadendron giganteum. Next base: position 594,848,716 of record CM021102.1, on the reverse strand, counting down.
ATTCCGATTCCTCTTCTACATCAGAGGGTTCATATCCTTGATCTGACTCTTCTGAATTATTAGAATCAAAATCACTAGCTTCCATATTCAAAAATTCCCAACCACCATCTTCAATAAATTTATCTGGATCATCAATATTACTCTTCAAAATTGGTCGCCAATTCAAGTTCATTTTTCTTTCATAATACTTTATATCCATGTAGTTTATCCATTCCTTGATGCCATCAAGTGAAGATTAAGGAATGGCGTACATGCAGAGTACATCCCACTTGAAGTCTTTGAAAATAATAGCCATAACAAACGCCTTTTTCCCAAGTCCTACTCTCTCAAGGTTAACAATCTCAATCTCACTAATAGCAATTACTAAGAAAGGTAATTCCACCAACTCTACCAAACAGTTTACCATAGGAACAATAAAAGAAAAGGCTTTGAAAGGAAATCCATGAAAACCAACCTCTCTAAATGGTATATCAAACTCTAGTTCAAAATATTTTAGATGAGGTTGCTCCCATAGCTCTCTTACTCACTTGACAAATCCTTGAAACTCTGTATTGATTTTATTTTAACTGTCCCTCTCTTGTTGTCCTTCCTCAATTTCATTAGGATCATACATTGACCTTCTTGCCCCTCCTAAAGTTTGGAACACTTCCATTACCTCCACATAAAACTAGACATCCTTGGTCTTCTTGGTTCCCACGCCATGATATGGTTATGCAAATAAAAATGAAGCAAAGTAATCATCTCCTTCTACGTTGGCTAGAAGAATGCATGCTTAATGTTTTGATACATGATATCAACTCTCTCTTATGCTCTCATGGTTGAATACTACAATCCATTATGGTGGGCCTGCAGAGTTTCGGTCATCTTTCTTCCTCTTCCACCAAATGTTGGCCTGATCCACAAGTCTGCCAGCCTCATTGGCTTTGTTTTTGAAACCTGAAGTTTCTCCTGGCTCACCAGTATTAGCTATAACTTTTTTGAAATTTTATTATGGTATGTGCACTTTGATATGATGTAATATGATTCTGGTTTCATCTCATATGTTGTAATATTAGATATGTAATAGAAAAATAAATTATTGCATGAAATAAATAATAACTTTTCATTCTAAATGTTTTTTTTGTAGAACACGAGTCTTCCAAAAGATCAAGATGATCCTCAACATGATATAGATCCACAAAATATTGGTTTTTTCAGTATAGATCACATGGCAAAGGATGATGATGATGCAAATATGAAAGACACAGAGGCCGATGACAATGATGATGACAACGACGATGACGACGACGATGACGACGACAACGATGACAATGATGATGATGATGATGATGATGATGATGATGATGATGACGATGACGATGACGATGACGATGACGATGACGATGACGATGACGATGACGATGACGATGACGATGACGATGACGATGACGATGACGATGACGATGACGATGATGATGATGATGACGATGACGATGATGATGATGATGATGATGACGATGATGATGATGATGATGCTGGTGGTGGTGGTGGTGGTGGTGGTGGTGGTGGTGATGAAGATGATGAGACAATTGGTGGTAGTAACTAGTGACATTCATGATCATATAGACTACATCATGGATCATTGTTGATATATCGTTATGATGATTCTTTTCATGGTTACTATCATATGTATCATTTTCACGGCCTACAATACTATATTATTGAGTTGTATCATATTAACATGTATCATTTTCACTATATCATTTGAACATGTATCATCTTGACTTGTATCAGTTTGAGTTACATAATTTATCAAATTTATTTATATCATTTGTACATGTATCATTTTCACTTATCTCGACTATTGGACATGTATCATTTTGACATGTTTTTGATGTACTAAGATATTTGACTTTCACTTGTTTTAGTTATATATGATGATGATCTTATCAGTATTGAATTGTCAATTTATATATATTAAAAGTGGTCAATGATTTTTGGATGGATATTTATAATGTATTAGGTCAAGAAAAACTCTACAACAAACTTTACTGGTAAACAGTTATAGCGGTTACGGGGTTTATTTAATGTTTATAGTTTTTGGGAGTAAGGATTTTACTGGTAAATAGTTATAGGGGTTACGGGGTTTATTTAATGTTTTACTCTGCACGTTAAGGTGCCTTTGGTTTTTGTTGTTTTCTATGGAATTTTGGTGGGTAATGACACTGAACAATAGATGTACTTATTATCTTTACAAGCAATATAGATTTTTTGTGTTATCGACCCAAAAAAAATAATTATCTTGTTATTTAATCATATGAGTTAAATAATTGAATTACTTACTCTATAATCATATGAATTTTTTAAGAGGCATGATATATTTAACTAATTAAATTGAAATAAAACATATTAAATTAATAAATGGAAGCAAAACAAGAAGCATTTTTAGAAGCAACAATGGAAGCCAAACTAGAAGCAAACCAGAAGCAATCTTGGAAGCAAAATTGGAAGAAAAACCGTAAGCAAACCTCGAAGAAAAATTGGAAGCAAAATTGGAAGAAAAACTGGAAACAAAACTGGAAGCAAAACCGGAAGCAAAACTGGAAGCGAACTTGGAAGAAAAATTGGAAGCAAACATGGAAGCAAACCCAAAGCAAAACTGGAAGCAAAATTGGAAGAAAAACCGAAAGAAAAATTGGAAGCAAAATTGAAAGCAAAAGTGGAAGCAAAACCAAAAGAAAAATTGGAAGCAAACATGGAAGCAAAACCGAAAGAAAAACTAGAAGCAAAAATGGGAGTAGACATAGAAGCAAAACCAGAAGCCAAATTGGGCACTAATTTAGGCGCTATTTCCGATGTTATTTTTGATGCTATTTTAGGTGCTAACAGAGGAACTATTTTAGGCACTAATGGGGGTGCTATGATTTTTCGGCGCAACGTCTAGTGCCAAAGTTGGTGCAGAGATGACCATGCTTTTTTGCGCCAAGTTTAGCGCCAACCAAATCGCCCGATTCGTGAACTGAAATACATTGAAATCCAACACTATTTTAGGCGCTATTTTCTTATTCTATTGTAGTGCATCCAAATATTAAAAATGATGTTTAAGACAAATGAAATCTTAAAAATTAATATAGAAAACTATGTTATTATGGCTATTCTCAACTTAAGTTTTAGTATAAATTTTGAATCTTATAAACTACCTAATCTCATAGACATCATAAAAACTTGCATTTCATTACCCAAAACAACCTACCTTTAAATGATTCAAGAAATTATCCTCATAAAAAGTACTAGCCACACCAAGAAAAGGGAGGTGGTAGAAAACCAAGATTTAAAAAGCAGAGAAACATAGGTGATCTGACATGTTTTCAGGAAGTAAAAAGAACATTAACTGTATGACAATCAATGCAAGTCGTAGGTATTCAAACTCTGCACATTATATTAGACAAATAACAAATGAGCATGCAAATGGATATGGTGCAAGATTTTAGATGGTGACAAATTTATAAAAATATGAGCTTGTGTGTAGTTGCTTGGCTCCGTCTAAGTCAAAATTGTATAGGTGGAAGAGTGAAGAAGTTATTACCATAAATTGTTGAAGATTATTAGAAATTATATATATTTTTGTTTAAAAGCATTTGCTGATACACCAAGTTAAAATGTCAGATCAAATATTTTAGAAAAAAAATTAAATGTTCTTGCCTAGAAGAAAGAAGCTACAATTAAAAGGAGAAAAAAATATGGATTTTTTTAATGTCTCAAGCAATAATTTTCTAGCAATGAAGATAAAGTATTTTTTATTATATAAGACAAAAGGGATATAAGGTGGAGTTTAGGAAGTCATGTCTAAAAAAAGTGTCGTGATGGAATGAAAGGATAGAGAGAAATAGAGATAAATATTTTTTTGTATTTTAATATTTTTTAAATGTAAAAGGATTTATATCAGTTATATATATTCGTCATTCAAAGTTGAACAAGTAAAATTTTAGGTTATATTTTCTTTATTATTCATTATTCACATTTTGAAATGATTTTTTTGAAGATAAAGTTTAAAGTGTGAATATGGAAAATATATGTATATTCAATTATCTTTTGGATTTGGTTGAGAATCAACTTGCATTGTTGCTAATGTTATTAAGTTGTTTGAGTTTTGAAAGTGAGACACAAAATCTTTAGCACTATTAAAATCTTCTTTTTCTTCACAAATTATAATCCACATAGAGGCTACTAAATCTAAAGCTTGAAAGATGCTTAAGAAATTGTATGACAAAGAACTTGCATATGTTTTAAAAGAATTATGGAACAAAATGAGGATATTGTTATTTATATGCTTAAGAGAATTTATAAAGATAACTATTTTTTTTTGGTTTATATTGTTGCGAAAATTTCATGTTCTCAGCCCTTTACCACCATACCGTGCTAGGCTATGTTATGCCTTAACCGCTTTACCACGACAGTCTGTTCTTGCCTTGGTGGTACCGCGCTGAAGGCCTTGGTAGTTATCTCATTACCGCTCATGGTCTCTTCCTTGGCCGCGGTGGCCGCGGTTGGCTTCTTTCGGCCTATCTTGTTGGTCACTGCCATACCACGACCATATATGCAACCAACCGCAGTGGCCACAATTTTTCTACCAACGGTGGCTCTGGCGATTACCGCAGCACCACGAATGGTGAGCTTGCTCACCACGGTGGCTACGGTAAGACCACTAGCGGTCTAGCTAATGGTCACCGCTCTACTGCGGGGTGGCCTATCGGCCCCACAATAGTGCAGTTTGACCGTCAACGGTCTCACAGACCGGTCACTGCCTTACCGCGGTTAGGCCTTGACTGGGTAGCAGTAGCACGGTGCAGACTTGGAGCGAGCTCGAGTGGTTATACCGCCATACTGCGAGGCGGGTCGGACTGGGCTGCAGTAGCGCGGGCAAGTCAAGGCAGAGCTCAAAGGAGCTCAGCGCATTATCATGGATGGGTAGAGTCAGCTCAGTAGTGGAGCGGTAGAGTCTTAGAGAGCTCGGATGAGCTCGGACATAGTTTGACTGAGTTGGACTCAGAGTCAAATGTGACCAGCGAATAGTTGTGGACGCATGGCAGGTTGACAGTTTGTTGATTGGGCAAGAGCCAAAACGGTAAAAGCAATAATTGCAGGCTGACTTAGGCTGGCGAACAGCACCCAATTTGGGTGGTGGCATTAATGTCTGGGTGGCTCGATGCAGGGAGATCAACATGGGAAAATCGGTTGTGTGATTGGATGAGAGATTCATGAACTTGATGGTCGACGATTGGTTGATGACATTGAATGCAACGTATGACTTAGTAAGTCGAAGACAATATTACATATCTCAAGAATTTGAACTTCATGTTAGTGATAACATTGTAATAGTGATATAGAACTGGAAGAGTTGTTGTGAGCTGATTAGAGAAGATTGAACATTGTATGTAATTATTTTATTACTGGAATACAATTTTCTTGACTTTGTGTGGTGGGTTTTTTACCTAAAAAGGTTTTCCCATGTATATCTTGTGTCAATCTATGAATGCTTAATTATGTTATCTATTTTACTGGTTGTATTCATCTCAAGTAGTTTTAGAAGCTATCAGAACCTGTTTATGCTCTTCTCCTCTATTGTATTAGTGTTAAGGGAATGTATTCCGCACTATTGGGTCATTAGATCCATCTCATTTTTCCCTTCAATTGGTATTAGAGCCTGGCCCGTTATGTTATCCTTGAGAGAAAGCTCAGTTTTTGTGCTAATATTGTTTCAGTGGCAGTCTTGCATTGTTGAAACTTGTTTCTATTTGAGATGGTGAGTACATCAGGTAGAGTAGACATTGAAAAGTTTAATGGAAGCAACTTTGAGTTAAGGAAACTCAAAATGGAAGACTTGTTGGTGGATAGAGATCTCTGGTTAGCATTGTCTGGAACTAAGCCACAAAGTACGATGCAAGAGGCTTGGGATCTTGCTAATAGAAAAGAAAGAGGTCTGATAAGACTAATTCTAGTCAATTTTGTACTCCTGAATGTCCATGAGGAGCAGTATGCAGCTTCATTGTGGAATGAGCTTGGTGATATTTATCAGGAAAAGTCTCTGGTAAATAATTTATTCCTAAGGAAGAAGTTGTACTCCTTGAAAATGGAAGAAGGTGCATCTGTTGTAGATCATTTGAACTCATTTAACATGAGTGTTACTCAGCTGGCATCTGTAGGTGTAAAGACTATGGAGGAAGATCGTTGCATGCTCTTGTTGTGTTCATTACCTAACAATTGGGATCATATGGTGATGGCTATTAGAATCACAACCACTGCATTCAAGATGGATGACGTGGTTGCTTTGCTCTTGTCTGAAGAAATGCGAAGGAAGTCTTCTGAGATGGCCAAAGAGGCTCTTGTTGTTTGAGATAGACCAAAGGAGAAAGGCAAGAAGAAGGACAAGAAGTCGAAATCCAAATCTACAGGGAGATCAGAGTCTCTTGGTAAAAAGTCAAGGTGAGATGTTGGAACTGTGGGCAACCTAGTCATATCCAGAAGGACTACAAGGAGAAGAAGAAGAAGAATGCTTCTGACAATGAATCTTCTCAAAGTGATGTAGACGCCTTCATTGCAGCAGCCTTGACAACTCAAGCATTAGATGATGTCTAGCTGGTTGACTCGGGTGCGTCTTTTCACATGATGTCCAATACATAATGGTTCTCTAAATACGAGAAGTATGACGGTGGAAAGATGTACTTGGAAAGTGATTCAACATTGGAGATAGTTGGCAGAGGAAGAGTTAGAATTCAATTTCTTGACAAGAGAGTCAAAGGTATTGGTGGTGTACTACACATTCCAGGTCTGGCTCGAAATCTTCTTTCTATCAGTAAGTTAAATAATGTCGATGTAGAAGTTTCTTTCTCAAGTAGAGGATGTAAAATGCCCAGAGATGCAATAGTGCTGGCTAAGGGTGTTCATGTTGGCACTCTTTACAAGCTGGATAAACATCTTGTTCAATGTAATAGTGCCTCTGCAAAGTCAAGCAATGCTGCTCCTATAGAGAAAGATGAAGACACTTCTTTGTCTTCACATTCTTTGGAGGTAAAACTCCCAGCAGAGAAGCCTATGTTATGGCATCATAGACTTGGTCACATAGGTGAGAAAGGTTTAAAAACCTTGAAGAATAAAAATCTTGTAGAAGGGCTTGATAATTGTAATCTTGAGTTCGATTTTTGTGAACATTGTATCTATGGAAAACAACACCGTGTTTCGTTCTATTCTAGTCTTCATAAATCTTCTTGTATATAGGATTATGTTCATTCAGATGTGTTTGGTCCAGTTAATGTTCCTTCATTATTGAATTCTAGATATTATGTTTCTTTTATTGATGACTGTTCGAGAAGGGCATTTGTATACTTTCTTAAAATTAAATCAAAAGTGTTCAGTCGGTTTAAAGAATTTAAATCTTTGGTAGAGAATTAGACTGGAAGGAAAATTAAATGTTTGAAGAAAGACAATGGTGGTGAATTTTGTTTTGCAGATTTTGAAAGGTATTGCACTGATCATGGAATTAAAAGGTATAAGACAACACCTTACACTCCACAGTAGAATGGAGTTGCTGAAAAGTTGAACATGACGCTAATGGAAAAGGCAAGGAGTATGCTGAGCGGTGTTGGTCTGGAGTAGAAGTTCTTGGTTGAAGTTGTGGCTAAAACATGTTATCTACTAAATCGATCTCCTTGCTCTGCTCTTGTTGATAAGACATCTTTGGAAGCATGGTCTGGTAAGAAGCCCTCTCTGAGGCATGTCCGTGTGTTTGGCTGTGAGGCATATGTTTATGTGTCAAATGAAAAGAGATCTAAATTGGATAACAAGGTTGTCAAATGTATTCTCATTGGCTATGGAGTTGGTGTGCAAGGATACAAGCTTTGGAACCCTGTTACTGAGAAGGTTTTGTACAACAGAAGCGTGATATTTCGTGAGCTAAAACCTTCAGTAAGTGATCAATAACTTGAGACAGATCAAAGTGACAAGAAGAAGGATGCAGTTGAGATTCCCCAAACTCCATAAAGGGAAGAGTTGCATGGTGTACCTGAGACTGAGAGCTCAAGCAGCTCTAGAAGTTCTAGTGATGAAGAGCCACAACCTCAGCCTATAAGAAGATCTACACGAGAAAAAAGGCAGCCTGAAAGGTATGGTTTCTCACTGTTAAATTCAAACTATGCCTATGCTTTAATTATCAGCATTGATGAGCCTAGGACTGTGAAAGAAACAATCAGCATGGCTGATTCAAATTATTGGCTGCAAGCCATGAATGAAGAGATGGATTCTTTGAAAAAGAATGAAACTTGGGATTTGGTACCACTGCCCAAAGGGAGAAAGCCTGTTGGCTGTAAGTGGATATTCAAAAATAAAATAGGCCTTGATGGAAGTGTTGAGAAGTATAAGGCAAGGTTGGTTGCAAAGGGATTTTCTCAAATTGAGGGAATTGATTATGGAGAGATTTTTTCCCCTGTAGAAAAGCTAACATCCATCAGATTTTTATTGTCATTGTCAGTTGTGTATGACTTTGAAATTGAACAGATGGATGTGAAGACAATGTTTCTCCATGCTGAGCTGGAAGAAGAAATCTACATGTCCCAACCTAAGCATTTTGTTGAAAGAGGTAAACAAAATCTAGTTTGTAAGTTAAATAAATCTCTCTATGGTTTAAAGCAATCTCCTAGAATGTGGTACCAGAAATTTGACACGTTTGTGTTGTCAATTGGATTTGTGAGATCAAAATCTGATCATTGCATTTATTATAAATCTGAGAATGATCGTGTGCTTGTTATTACACTGTACATGGATGATATGTTATTCATAGGAAATAGCAAGTCTATGATTTCTGATCTTAAATCTCAGTTGTCTGCAAAGTTTGAAATGAAAGATCTTGGTGCAACAAGGTACATTCTTGGAATGGAGATAACCACAGACAGATTTAGCAGAAATTTTTGGTTCAGTCAGAGTAAGTATGTGAAAACAATTCTAGAGAGTTTTAGCATGGATGATTGCAAGCAGCTAGTCATTCCAGTCATGCAGGGAACGAAGTTATCTATTCAAGACAGTCCAAAGTCTGCTACTGAGATGGAGGACATGACCAGTGTTCCCTATGCAAGTGTTGTTGGCAATTTTATGTAATCTACGCTTTGTACAAGACTAGACATTGCCCAAGCAATGGGAGTTCTAAGCCGATTTATGGAAAATCTGGGAAGATCACATTGGGATGTTGTGAAGAGAGTGTTCAGGTATTTGAAGGGAACTTCAAATTATGTTGTGTTACCATGGTAGTTTGGTTGCATCACAGAGAACTCTCAGCATTCATGGGTATGTTGATTCAGATTGGGCAGGGGACATTGGCAGCAGGTGATCCACCAGTAGATATGCATTCATGCTTAATGGTGGAGCAATCAATTGGATGAGCAAGTGACAAGGTATAGTTTCTTTATCCACGACAGGGGCAGAGTACATGGTTGCAACTCATGCCTGCAAGGAAGCAGTTTGGCTGAGGTGTTTGTGTTTAGACATTGGTTTTAATGCAGGGCAGATCACTATTTTCTATGACATCCAGAGTGCCATTTGTTTGGCAAAGAACCTAACTTTCCATGCCAGGACAAAGCACATTGATGTACAGTTTCACTTCATGAGGAACATGGTGGAAGATGGAAAGGTCTGTCTTGAAAAGGTCGATACCTTGAGGAATGTTGCAGATGCTTTGACAAAGTTGGTGAGCACAAACAAGTTTAGATGGTGCACATAATCGATGGGCCTTGGGGCCTATGACAAACAGTATTTTTTTCGAAGCCATGGGGGAGCTGGAAGTGTTCACCAAGTGGGAGCTTGTTGACAAAATGTGTCTCAACTTCCAGCTTGAAGCCCCTGTTTTCATGCCTTGGCAAAAATTTGATTTTCTCAACCCTTTACCGCCATACCATGCTTGGCTCTGTTATGACTTAACCGCTTTACCGCGGCAGTCTGTTCTTGCCTTGGCGGTTATCTTGTTACCGCTCACGGTCTCTTCCTTGGCCGCGGTTGGATTCTTTTGGCCTGTCTTGTTGGTCACTGCCATACCGCGGGTGGTTATGCAACCGACCGCGGTGGCCATGGTTTGTCTACCAATTGTGGCTCTGGTGGTTACCGCAGCACCACGAACGGTGAGCTTTCTCACCACGGTGGCTACGGTAAGACCGTCAGCAGTCTCACAGACTGGTCACCACCTTACCATAGTTAGGCCTTAACTAGGTAGCGGTAGCGCAGTGCATACTTAGAGCGAGCTCAGGTGGTTATACCGCCATACCATGAGGCGTTTCAAACTGGGTTGTGGTAGCACGGGCAAGTCAAGGCAAAGCTCGGAGGAGCTCACTGCATTATTGCAGATGGGTAGAGTCAGCTCGGTGGTGGAGCGGTAGAGTCTTAGAGAACTCATATGAGCTTGGACCTAGTTTGACCGAGTTGGACTCGGAGTCAAATGCGATCAATAAATATTTGGTGGACGTGTGGTAGGTTGACAGTTTGTTGATTGGGCAAAAGCCAAAACGGTAAAAACAGTAATTGCAGGCTGACTTAGGCTGGCAAATAGGACTCGATTTGGGTGGTGGCATTAATGCCTGGGTGGATCGATGCAGGGAGATCAACATGGGCAGATCGGTTGCATGATTGGATGAGAGATCCATGAACCTAATGGTCAGCGATATGTTGATGACATTGAATGCAATGTATGACTTAGTAAATCAATGACAATATTGCATATGTCAAGAATTCAAACTGTATTTTCATGATAACATTATAACAGTGAGATAGAACTGGAAGAGTTGTTGTGAGCTGATCAAAGAAGATTGAACATTGTATGTAATTGTTTTATTAATGGAATACAATTATCTTGACTTTGTGTGGTGAGTTTTTTACCTGAAAAGGTTTTCCCACGTATATCTTGCGTCAATCTGTGAATGCTTAATTTTGTTATCTATTTTACTGGTTGTATTCATCTCAAGTAGTTTTAGAAGCTATTAGAACATGTTTATGCTCTTCTCCTCTATTGTATTAGTGTTAAGGGAATTTATTCCACACTGTTGGATCATTAGATCCATCTCGTTTTTCCCTTCAAATTCCACCCCCTCGTGAGATCATGTAGGGTACTCCTCACAATGAATACCAGCTAGGGGGACGAACTACTCTTTTCCTTTACCTGTGGAGATTGAGAAAAAAAGGAACACATCCAAATCAACAACATTTTCAGAACCCTTAACCTTCTCCACTTTAGGCGCCTTCTTCATCACACTACTCACCTTTACCCCCTCTGTAACTTCCAGAAAAGGCTCCTTGTCACCCTGGAAAATAACATCCCTCATACTACCATACCCCAATCGCAAAATTTTCCTCCCATTAAAACCATTACCACCCTTATTTCCCTCCTCTGCACCACCAAAGATTTTACGTTTCACACCTGAAGGGGAGAGAACAGACTTCAACTTTGAAACCCAACCACCTTTCCCAGCCTTTGAAGAACTTTTACTCCTATCCATATTCGAGGGGAGTTTTTCCAACTCCAAGTCAGTTTGATAGCCATCAAACCAAGCAAGTGATTCCTCCTTATCACCAAACTCTGACTCACCTTTAACTTCCTCCACCTCAACATAATCCTCACCCCTATAATATTTTGAATCCTTTGATTTGTGAGCTCTACTAGGAATAGGGGTTTTAATAACATATCTAGACTTAATATGTTCTACAATTAAAAGAATCAACCCTTCATGTAAAAAAGGGTTATTGGAATTCTTTCTAAATTCTAAAATATCATTTTATAAAGACAAGAGCAAATAGAACGGGAAGGAAACCAACTTACCATGACACAAATGGTTCAGTAACATTAAGTGATACCCGTAGATGGCAGAGAATCTCCCATACAAAGTGTAGTAGTGTATAATAGCCATTTCCACACACCCCCAAATGGTTTTAATAGAAGTCCTGTCATAGCCACCACATGCCAACTGCCTAATTTTAACCTTCTCCTTATCACGTAGGAAATTCATCCTCACAGACGAAGACATAGCCTTCTCCCCGTAGAACTTCTTTCCCTACGTAGAGAGACTAGTAACTCCAACAATGAAGTCCTCGGTAACACTAACATCAACACCAAAAATTCTCTGGACACGATTATGCCAAGCAGTCACAAACTCCTACAAAATCTAGGAATCAAAGCCATGAAGTTTTTCTATAAAGGGGTGACCCCCCCTTTTTCAAGAATCTCTCATACCTTACCATTGGCCTTGGTCTCTTCACATGACACAAGCTTTTTTCTACACCTCTCATCCCCCATAATCAAATGCATAGACAATCACATAGAATTGTTGAAGGTTAACCCACAAAAATGAGGAAAAGAGAATGCAAGGAGGATAATAGCACTAGAAAGTGTGCTACACTGACATTCCAGGTACATGTCTTCATTAAGGTTGAATCCCTCTGGAGATCATGACACATAGCCACAATTATCAAGACAGATTAAGCCAGGCTCATAAGTCTAATCAGCATAAGAAGGCGATTATGAGGTCACACGCCTAGGAAATTAAATCCTAGTCCGACACCCTTTATAAGACGCATGTGAAATTTTCTCATTATTAAGCATTGATATGAGATCAAAGGGAAAGTTTTTATTAGACTTCCAAGACCTAGTCGATGAAACCCCCAAGTTCACCAAGAAATCAGCAACACCATTGGCCTCATGATACACATGGGAAATATAAAAATCTTGGAAAGACTTTAATATTGCAATAGAGACTTCAATGAAATTTTCAATTGACTAGGAGGGAGAGTTCACCCTTTTTATGAAGTTAATGATATTCATTGAGTCCCGCTCCAACCACACTTTAGTTACACCCTTCTCCTTGGCCAAATTTAACCCATGATAGGTGGCAGTTCAGCTTCTACAAAGTGGTTTGCCTGAGTTCCCAAAGGGAGCACCACCACAAAAACCAACCTACCATTATGATCACACAACACTCTCCCACACCTAGGAGGTCTTAGATTGCCTATAGTAGAACCATCAAAGTTAATTTTATACCAACCAGGAAGAGGGGAATACTAGACCGATCCCTCATGTGCAAGCTTAACCTTCTTCAATGGTTGGGCTATGTCAAAATTGAGCTTCCACTAATTAGCCACCCACGAGTCATAATCAGATACTAGATCCTTCCTAGGTAGATTAGAATTAGCTACTTCTAGCATGAAATTCTCCTTAATCTGCACAAATATTAAAAGATAACCTATAAGGAAGGAGAGAAGCATTCCAGAAAATCTAATTATTCCTCTCCTTCCAAAGACCCCAAGCCACATGTGGTAAAATTAGGTACCACAACAAACCCAAAGAGGGGTTAGAAGAAGGAGAAGTCCATTGGAACCAAAGATCCATCACAAAGGAAGAAAAAATCCACTCCAATTTCCAGAGTTGAAACACCTGAGCCCAAACCTCCACAGCAAACCTGCAACCAATAATCAGATGGAAGGTCCTTAGCATCCTCCTCATAGAGATAACATCTATTTGAAATCGATAAACCCCTTTTCCAAAGGTTATTAATAGTCAAGATTTAATCTTGACATAACAACTAGAAAAACATGTTAACCTTAGGGATCAACTTCGAAGACCACACCAATGCCCAAGGAGGATGAGGGCCCACACCATTATTCTGAAAATAAAAGGTTGAGGCCACCAAAAACTGACCCTGAGGAGCCAGCCACCACACCACCTTATCCACTAGGGGAGAAACCGAGATATGGATCAAAGATAAGAAATGATAAAGTATTTCTAAGTCCCCAAACTCCTCATGAATCCTCCTCCATGAACCATCAATAACATGTAATCAACAACAAACACACCATAAGAATGAACACAAAGGTCCTGAAATGGAGCCACCCAATCTTCATATTTAAGAGGACCATGTCCAATCCACCAATCATCCCAAAAAATAATGGATTTGTCATTTCCCAGAGACCATCGAAGCCTAGCCGAGACGATCATCCTAACCTTAATTAAGAAGTTCCAAAAAATCGACCCCCAAGGAGGAGAAAAACCATCCCACAAAAAAACCTAAATTTATCAACACTAGTTAGATATTTACGGGAAAAAAATTCAAACCACTCCTTTCCACCATCAAGAAGGTTCCATAATTGTTTAGCCATAAGGACATAATTAAATTCCTTAATTTTCCTTAACCCCAACCCTCCTTATTTTTTAGATCTGCACACCTCATCCCAAGAGACAAGATGTAGCCTATTCTTTTCCTCCACTCTGGACCATAGAAAATGCTTCTAAATACTCTCAAACCTTTCCCAAAATTTCCTCGGTGTCTAGAAGATATTTAAAGCATAAATAGGGAGGTTCTGCAAAGTAGATTTAATCAGCAAAAGCTTTCCAACTTGACTAAGAAGAGCGCCTTTCCACCCAGATAATTTAGCATTGAATTTATCAATCAGACCACACCAAAATGAATCAAGAACAACATTTGAACAAAGGGGGAGACCAAGATAAGTTGACAGAAGCTCCCCAATAACACACTCAAAAATATGTCTGATTCTTTGCATTCTTCTCTGAGGCATGTTCAAGAAAAAAATAGTGCTCTTAGGGGGACTCAACAATTGTCCTGAGGTAAATTCATAATTAAGCAAAACTGATTGATGGAATTGGCTTCAGCAGTAGAGGTATCCCCAAGAATAATTGTATCATCCACAAACTGCTAGTGGGAGAAAGGTTGAGAGGAGGAGGACGGGCATAGCCCTTTGATAGCACCAACCGAGGCTGCCTTTTGAAGAGAACGTCCAAGAGCTTCAACCAGAATAATAAAGAGGAAGGGGGAGATGGGGTCACCCTGCCTCACACTAGGTGAACTCCTAAAGAAAGCAAAGGGAGGACCATTAACCAACACAAAGAAAGAGGGTGTGAAAATGAGGCTCCCAATCAACTTCAAAAAATTATCGGAAAAGCCAAATGCCCCTAAAACCTTCAAAAGAAATTGCCAAGTCACATGATATATGCCTTGAAAAGGTCCAATTTCAATAGGAAACCCGTCTTCTTATTAGCCAACAATAAATGAATGCTTTCATGAACAATGATAATGGGATCAAGAATTTGCCTTCCAAAGACAAAACCACATTGTTGTTGAGAAACAATCAAAGGAAGAACATGTTGCAACCTAACTGCCAACACTTTGGAAAAGATTTTACAAATGGAATTACATAAGCTAATAGGATGGAACTCATTAAAAGATGATGCCCCTAGATTTTTTGGGACAAGAACAATATAAGTGGAGTTCAACTCTTTCAGAAAGTTTCGACTACCAAAGAATTCCTTGGTGGCCTCCACAACATCTCTGGAGATAGTAGCCCAAAAATTTTGAAAGAAGAACATTAGAGAACCATCAGGGACAAGAGCTTTATTCCCTTCAAAAGAGAAAACAACCTTCTTAATATTTTCCACAAAAGGAATACCACACAACATATTATTCAGATCCTCAGAAACAATGTTTCCAAGGAATAACATCAAGGAATTGATCTTGAAAAGCATAATCCAAGACAAGATTATCGAAAAGTAGCTTAGCAAAAAAAGAGGAGGCAACTTGCCTAATATCATCATCATTATCCAGAAGTTGACCATTATGATGGATACTCACAATCCTATTAGAGGCTTGATGTTTTATAGTTGTGAGAAGAAAAAACTTTGTATTCCTGTCCCCACACTTCAACCAAATAGCTTGAGACCTCTGCTTTCAAAATTCTTCCTCCCTTTCAACAATATTATGCAAACGAGATAAGAGCACACTCTCCTCAAAAGCCACATTAGCATTGTACCCAGATAACTAAATAGACTGTTACAACAAATCCAATTCCTCCTTGATAAGAGATTTCTCTTGAAAGATATGCCCAAAAGAAGACCTATTCCATATCCTGACATCAAACTTCACCGAGACAATTTTCTTAGCCACTCTATACATCGTCGAGCCATCAACAAGAATATTCAACCAAGAAGACAGTTTATCCTTAAAACCCAGGTGAGAGACCCACATCTTCTCAAAGCAGAAAGGAAAAGATCTCCTCCTACCAACCAGATCCACTGAAAATTAAATCGAGAAGTGATCCTAACCCAAACAGGTAAGAGCTGAAAGAGAATAGGAATAGGCAAGCAACTAGTCAAGAGAAAGGAGATCCTATTCCAACTTAACTTGGATAAGGGCATCGCCAACTCTTTGATTCAACCAAGTATAAGAAGCCCCATGTAGATCAACATCATACAAAGCATTATCAATAATGAAACTCATCAAGTCAAACTCATTAAAATAATTATTAGAGTTATAATTATTGTTATTATGGTTAGAATTAGGGTTAAGGTTAAAATTAGGATTAGAGTTAAAATCAAATAAAAATATATCTTCCAATAAAATATAGATAAATAATAAATATATATTATTTTAAAAGATATTTTCATTTATTTTAGATTTATTTTATTAACTTTCAAATTTTTTAAGAATTAGATTATTTTATATACTTATGAATTAGAGTCAAGGTCAAATCTAACTACTTTAATTTTCACTATTGACTTATCTATGTCATACCACCTAATCTATCAAGTGAATAACACATTTTTTACCTGCCTTGAAATTGACAACCAATACTTTCATTATAATACTACAAAAAAAAGTACTCACCACTACATGACACTTGTTAAATCACAGGACTATAAAGATTAATATTTTCAAAATAAAAGTGTCACACTCTACTCATCTTACATTATTAAATCACACGACTATAACAATTAATATTTTCAAAATAAGAATGTTGGCACTCTACTCATCTTACACTATTAAATCACACAACTATAACACAATTAATATTTTCAAAATTTTCAAAATAAGAGTGTTGAATCTACACTCATCTCGCCATTATTGTCTCTATCTATTACCATTGATATGGATAGAAATAAAAATATCCTAATAGTATCTTAAATATTAAAAACAATTTGAAAAAAAAAACTTTTTAATTTAATAAAATAATAACTAAAAATATTTAAAGCTAAGATTTATTAAGCCCGTTTTCCGAAACTTAATAAATACTAAAGCAGATTTAATTACCAAATTTAAAGGAAAAAAAGACACCTCTACCAGATTTAAAACACATGTTAAGACTTAATTACCAAATTTAAAGGAAAAAAAGACACTCTACCAGATTTAAAACATATGTTAAGATCAAAATCTCTAGACAAAGATTAAATCACTGAAAATCCTTTCAAATCAATGCTTTAGAAAAGGCGGCAAGATCTCCCATTCACATTGTTCTAACGGCTTTTGTTTCTAAATCCGGCGAGTCCTACGCCAAAGGCAAAGAGACTGGGATTGATTTGATCTTAGTTGACTAACTAACGTAGATCATTCTAGATCTTTTGACATGCAACACACTCCACGTGGCTCCCTGGTACCGTTATCATCACACAGGATGATTCCTGGATTTCAATATAAGGCCACCTGTTTCACCAATACCTGTATAATTCATCACACAAAATGGGTTCTTGTGCAGTATGTTGCAGGTTTTTAGCTTTCATTTGCCTACATTTTCTGGTATTTGTGTCTGTGGGTGAGGGAGCAGAAAAGTTGAAGCACAGGCTGGATGGAGGATACCGTCCTGGGAAAGTGCAGGCTAGAGAGATAGATTTGCTTGAATTTCCTCTAAATTTGGAGTACTTGGAGGCAGAGTTTTTCCTGTTTGGGGCCTTTGGATATGGCCTTGACCGTGCTGCTCCTGAGCTGCCGAGTGGTGGGCCTCCTCCCACTGGAGCTGTCAAAGCTCATCTTGACCCTCTTGTGCAAGATATCATTGAGCAGTTTGCTTACCAGGAAGTTGGTCATCTCAGGTAATGTCGTAGTTATCAAATATAGGGGATTTCAACAAATTTTTCACTTTTTTTTGGTACTTAAGAAGTTGATTCAATGACATTGGGCTATCTGCATTGAGGTTTGAGTTAAGAGTTGTAAATTGCAAACAAATTATCAGGCTGTGTTTATTTTTAGGTTACTGCAAATGGAAGTGGTAGATCAGAATTAGAAGAGTTTTAGTTTATGGTTCCATGGACAGGTTCCCTAAAATCTCTTATCAGGTATTATGATGACAATGTAAAACTCAGATGCATGTGGGTCAAAAACTCTGAAAATCTCTGATGCAAAAAACTAGGGGATCCAAGTTAAGTTTCCAGTTTGCTATGGAGCTTCTTTTCTTTGTTTCATAGGACTTGTCTCTCCATTGTTTTAGATCCTCAAGTCCATGGCACTGTGTCTTTAGCCTATGGCTCCATGGAGGGGGCTAATTCTTTTGTGTTAGGAAATTTTAAGTGAAAGAAAGGAATTCTAAATGAAAAATTATAGGAATGTCATGTTGGTACAAGAAATCTTTAGCTCTTCCTCAACATCAGTTTAAAGTCTTAAGGAATTTTTTCTTCAACTGTAATTTCTAATGCCATAACTAACATTTTTTTAATTATATGGAATCCTTCTATATAAAAATAGAAATCCAAACCCTTTCATATAAATAGCAGTTTTTAAATTATATGGAATATGTGGTATCTCGCTATTAGCTCGACCTGGCCCTTTGTTTATTCGCCTTCCTGAAGCAGCCTGCAACATGCAAGTTAAAAGCTTTATATTCTTTTACTTCTCAATGACCTGCCCTGACTCCAAAAGCATTTTTTTTATGGGCCTAACTCATTTAAGTAGCCTAGATTTATAACTTTTTAATGAAATTACTGTTCTTTTCATCATAAGTGTAAGTGTTTAATCTGAAACGTTGAAACGAAGCATTGTTATTATTGGCCTCATTTCCTCAAGTTAACTGATAACTTTTTAATCAAGTTACTCTTTTCTTCCTGATGGACCACTGATTGTGAATATACACAGTTGAGTTACTCTTCTCTTATAACTTTTTATCAAAGTTGCTCTTCTCTTCCTGAAGATGGATACACAGTTGAATTATTCTTCTCTTTTTGATAACTTTTTATCAAGATGGATACACAGTTGATTTATTCTTCTCTTATTGATATTTTTTTATCAATTTATTTTTCTTCTTGAGAAGATGGATACACAGTTATTCTTCTTGATAACTTTTTTATCAATTTATTTTTCTCTTGAGAAAATGGATACATAGTTGATTTATTCTTCTCTTCTTGATTTTTTATCAATCAATTTTTCTCTTGAGAAGATGGATACACAGTTGATTTATTCTTCTCTTCTTGATAACTTTTTTATCAATTTATTTTTCTCTTGAGAAGATGGATACACGGTTGATTTATTCTTTCTCTTCTTGATAACATTTTTATCAATTTATTCTTCAGTTGATTTATTCTTCTCTTATAACTTTTTTATCAATCTATTCTTCTCTGGAGAGGATGGATACACAGTTTGCTTATTCTTTCTCTGGAGAGGATGGATACACAGTTGATACATCTTCTCTGGAGAGGATGGATGCACGGATGGATACATAGTTGATCCATCTTCTATGGAGAGGATGGATACACAGTTGATTTTTTCTTCTCTTCTTGATAACATTTTAATCAAAGTTACTCTTTCTTTTCATGACAATGGACTTCTTCATGATGGATAACTAAGTATGAACACTTTTGTTCTGATGATAGGTGATCCCCAAACACACAGTTGATATTTTTTTATTTTCAAAGGTACATGCAATTACATATCTCTGGCTCTCTTGTAACTTTTCAAACGGATATGCAGGGCTATAAAGGCAACTGTAAAGGGTTTCCCGAGACCCCAACTGGATCTAAGCGCCCAACAATTCTCCAAAGTTTTCGACGCTGCATTCAATACCAAGTTGAATCCTCCATTTGATCCCTATGCCAACAGCATCAATTATCTGCTTGCAAGCTACGTTATTCCCTATGTTGGCCTCACAGGCTATGTGGGCAGCAATGCCAATCTTCACTCTAAAACTGCAAAGCGAGTAAGCACCCACTGCCAAAATTTTAGTTACTTTCATGTATGAATATCAGAACTGGTTACTCTCAACTAAAAAAAACCCTAACTTTGATATGCATTTGCATGAAGCTCCTGGCAGGTCTTCTGGGAGTGGAATCAGGGCAGGATGCAGTGATTCGAGCCTTACTATATAAAAACAAGTTGGTGAAGGTGGCACCATATTCTTACACAGTGGCTGAGTTTACAGACAGACTTTCTACCCTGAGAAATAAACTCGGGTACACCCGAGTAGTGGACGAAGGACTGGTTGTGAAAAGAGCACAGGGAGCAGAAGGAAAGGTGAAGGGCAATATTCTTGCAGGTGATAAGTACTCTGTGGCCTATGGCAGAAGCCCTGCTCAGATTCTCAGGATTGTTTACTCTTCTGGTAATGAGTCAGTGCCTGGCGGAATATTTCCTCATGGTGGTGGAGGAAATATTGCTAAAGGCTTTCTTGGTCACCATCAGGATTGATCATTCATCATCTCTCTCTAAAAATTTCATGAAAAAATAATGGTCTTTTTGAAGGCCATTTCTATACTGTTATAGAAGCTTGGAAATAAATTGTTCTATTTTGGTTATGATATGGTGTATTAAAAAGTTCCCTTTATAGTATTCTCAACATGTGAACATTTTTATTTCTAAAAAAATAATATATAGGAAAAAATAATTTTAACTCCACTCATAATTTAGAACTCTTCTCATTTTTTTATTTAAATAGTTTAAATTAAAATATTTCTTTGTAAAAAAATTATTGAATGACTAAATATTTTAATCATTTATATTATGATTTTAATCCTAATTAATAATTATTTAATAAAAATTTATAACTATTTTAAATGTTTAAAATTAAATAATTATTAGTTAAGGTTATTATAATTAAAATAACTAAGTATTATTTTAATTTTATAAGTAATTAAATTCTAATTCTAATTATTATAATTATAAAATCATTAGAATTGTGGTTGAGATTAGAATTAGGGATCGGTTAGGGTTAGAATAAGGTTAGATTTTGAATTACAATTAGAATTATGGTTAGGGTTAGAATTAGGGGTGGGTTAGGGTTAGAATTAGGGATAGGTTAGGGTTAAAATTAAGGTTAGATTTTGAATTAGAATTAGGGGTGGATTAGGGTTAGAATGAAGGTTAGATTTTGAATTAAGAAAAATGTAAACAATTGTTTCTTTTAATTACACTTCAAAATTTATCTTTATGTTAGGGTTAGAATTAAGGTTATATTTTGAATTACAATTAGAATAAGAGTAATAGGGTTAGAATTAAGGTTAGATTTTGAATTACAATTAAAATAAGAGTAATAGTTTGGTTATGGTTAGAAAAATATAAATAATTTGCTTCTTTTAATTACACTTCAAAATTTATCTTTAAGAGTAATAGTTTTGGTCATGATTAGAAAAATGTAAACAATTTGCTTCTTTTAATTACACTTCAAAATTTATCTTAATGTTTGGATTAGAATTAAAAATATGTTTGATGTTAGGTTTAAAATTAAAATCACGGTTGTAATTATGGTTAGGGTTAGACTGAGGGTTGGGATTACAATTAAGATTTATAGGAGAGCTACGACTACAATCAATTTAACTTAATGTTAGAAAGGGTTATGTTTAATGGGAGGTTTAGGTTTAGAATTAGAGTTGTAATTATGCTTAGTTTTAGAATTAGGGTTATGTTTAATGGTAGGTTTAGGTTTAGAATTAGAGTTGTAATTATGCTTAGGGTTAGAATTAGGGTTATGTTTAATGGTAGGTTTAGGTTTAGAATTAGAGTTGTAATTATGGTTATGTTTAATGGGAGGTTTAGGTTTAGAATTAGAGTTGTAATTATGCTTAGGGTTATGTTTAATGGTAGGTTTAGGTTTAAAATTAGAGTTGTAATTATGCTTAGGGTTAGAATTAGGGTTATGTTTAATGGTAGGTTTAGGTTTAGAATTAGAGTTGTAATTATGGTTAGGATTAAGATTACAATTAAAATTAAGATCTAAATCTATAACTACAATCAAAGTTGCTATAACTAAGTACTACACTTATTAAATCATATCATTTAACCTAAATGTAATCTACTAATGACATTAGATACCATATCTAAATCTATGTATACATTTGAGTTGCTTATCTAATACAAGATCATTAATAAAAGATATAAACGATATCTAATTTAAACATATACTTATTAATCATATCATAACCAATGTAATATAAAGACAGATACCCAAATCTTTATAATTTAATTGTATCTTATAGAAATATGCAGTACATTAAAATAGATTCAGTCCAGGTGTAATCCTAAAAATAGAAGAAGAAAAAAGTTATTTAAATTTGAATAGTAAATAAATAATCGAATCATTACAATATCTTGAAAACTTAAATTTCATTTTAAAACTAAATTAAATTCTAATTTTCTAAAATTCATAAATTATTCTTATTATTATAATAATTTTATTTTATTTTTTCCAATCTATATTTATAATATAATTTTAAACAATCAAAAAATAAAAAATATACAATTTTTCAATTACTTACCAAAAATAAAGAAATTATAATCTTAAAAATAAAGTTACATAATTATGTTCACTTTGAAAGAGATCTAAATATTTAAATAAAAAAATTGAATATATTGAAATGGATATTTTAAAAAAAATTATGAAAATTATATTAGATATTCAATACTTGTTATTGACACACTGGCTCAAGTAAAATCATATTTACTTATAAGATCACATGAAATGAATTATTTTACAATGTCATATTTACAGAGATGGATTTGCTGGAGGTGAAACTTCTTCCAAGTACCTCCCAAGACACCTTTCAATGAATATGATGCATCTTTCTTTTTAATGGAAAGATTGGTTACATTAGAGTCCTTTTACATGATGAAGTCGGGAGAGGCTAAAAGGAGGAAAGCAACAATCACATGGATATGAACAATGTCTCGGCATCTCCCATTCCTCTGTATTCTCCTTTTCTAATGTCTCCACAACACGAGGTGCTTCCTGTTGCCACAACCCAACAAATATAAGAACAATCTTATAACTAGAACACTTTTATAACCATAAAATTATAAAAATTATCTCTATTTATATTTTAATGTCCATTTACTCTAGTAGACAAATAATATGTATAATTCTAAATACTTTCTTATTTAAAGATTCAAAAAAAATTTGACCATTAAATTAACAAACAATTCACTGATTGTTTAAACTCTTCTTCCTATATCCTGTATGTCAGTGATCTTCACTGTCACCATGGTTTAACAAAGAAGAGGAGCCTCCTTATTAACAAAGAAGAGGAGCCTCCTTATTAGAGTGAGAACAGCTGCATTTTAAAAAGGGAGAGCAAAGATTTTATTTTGCTGCTGACAAACCAAAACAAGGGAGTTGCTGTTGTGATTTGTTGGGAGCTTTTGCTACTGTGGGTGTTTATCAGCTGTTTTTTCTGTTGCCAACTACCATTGCATGATCCGCCATATGTAGAATTGAACATATGCAGACCCTGTATATCCAGAATACAGAAAAACAGAAAGAATAGGGGGCTGTTGTATTAGTTTTATTTTATTTTAAAGAAATATTAGTAACAAAGATTTTTTAATTTGTTGCAAGCGTTTTAAGAATAGACTCCTGACCATGAAACAAAAGAAGATGATTGTAGAACAGAAAATGATCTCTTAGTCTGAAAATTAAGAATATCTAAGGTCAGAGGAGGATTTTGTGTGGGTACAGTTCAATATGGATTGTTGTCTAATAATTTAAGATATGAAATTTGGGGTTTGGGAACATGAGATTTACAAACTTGGGAATTTCATAGAATGAGTACTTGGAATTATATTTGTGTAAGGGGATAAGATAATTTAATGGAATTTGGAGTTTATGAATATGAGATTTAAAAATTTGGGAATTTCATAGAATGGGAACTTGGAATTATGTCTGTTAAGGGTATAAGATAATTTGATGGAATTTGGTGTTTGCAAGATTTGAAAATCATGAAGAGGAAAAATTGAAGAAGATGAAGATTTCAATTTATGTATTTTTTCGGTTATTCATCTAAATGTTTTTTAATCATAGAGAGTTCATTCCTTCATTAAAGAGGAGTATTTTTTAAATGAATAAATACGCTGGAGGTAGTAAGAGTGTTACTTAGCATTAGATAGGTAATTAAGGGTGATTATTTGAATAATTGAATAAATATGCTAACAGTTTGATAGAAAGATGGCAGTAAGAGTGTTAACCAGCATTAGATAGGTAATTAAGGGGGGTATTTGAATCATTCAATAAATACGCTTACAGTTTGATAGAGAGATGGTAATAAGAGTGTTAATCAGCATTAGATAGGTAATTAAGGGGAAATATTTGAATAATTGAATAAATCCACTGACAGTTTGATAGAGAAATGGCAGTAAGAGTGTTAATCAGCATTAGATAGGTAACTGTATTGGAATAAAAGAATAAGAAAACTGACAGTTTGTTAGAGAGATGGTGGTAAGAGTGTGTGTCAGCATTAGATAGGTAACTGTTGGTCTCGGTCGGTCTTAGTTTCAGCTTGAAACTTAAATAGAGTTGGTTGAGTTTTTAGAGACTATAAAATCATGTAAACTTTTTTAATTGAATATATAGAAATTATTTTGTATTGAATCTCTAATTTTGATTTCACTGCACTTCTCAAATTTCTTAAAAAGATATAAAGGCTATCCAACACTTCCCACATTAAACAAATTGACTGTAATTTATGAAAAACAGTGCAATTCTAGCATACCCAGCTTCATTTTTCATTTGAATTGAGATCTACTTGCACCAGATTTTTCCCAAATGATTATCCATTCATCATTGCCCTTCAAAAATATTGACTGTTATTTAAGGAAAAAAGTACAAATTAAATTCAATCCTCACATACCCAGCTTCATGTTTCATTTGAATTGGGATTCACTTGTGCCAGATTTTTTCCACAGCCCACCAAACAAATTAACTGTTATTTAAGATAAACAGTGCAAATTAAATTCAATCCTGACATATGCAACTTTATTTTTCATTTGAATTTAAATTCACTTGTACCAGATTTTTCGGCAGTGGTTATCCATTTATCATTGCCCTTCAAAAAAAAATTGCAACGATGCAAATTAAATTCAATCTTGCCATACCCAGCTTCATTTTTCATTTGAATTGGTATTCACTTGTGCCAAATTTTTACCAAATGGTTATCCACTCATAATTGCCTTTACAATCATACCCAAATTAAATTCAATCTTGCCATACCCAGCTTTATTTTTCATTTGAATTGGGATTCACTTGCGCCAGATTTTTCCCAAATGGTTATCCACTCATAATTGCCCTACAGATCAAACCCAGTTTCATGCTTGATTTTTCATTTGAATTGGGATTCACTTGCGCTAGATTTTTCCCAATTGATTATCCACTCATAATTGCCCTTACAGATAATTGTTGATGAGGAAACATCATAGATACCATATATCCCTGTTCTCCAAAATTTAGACACTGTCCAAAAATTTCCCTTTCATGTGGGATGACCTTAAAAAATTGACTCTATTTGGGAAAATCGGTCTAAATTATTTCAATTCTGATGTACCTGTTTTAATTTTCATTTAGATTGGAGTGACAAAAAAATTACCTGCCTACTAAATATTTGGGGATAAAATGTTGAATAGACCTTTTCAGCTCCCCAACCTCCATAAAATGTTGAATAAACTTTTTCAGCTCCCCAACCTCCAGATGGATCTGGACTCCAGGAAAAAATTCTCTTTCAGTGAGTCAGAATTCTCCATTAATTAGTGTGGACCGGACAAACCTATCGTTATTTAATCAAACCTTCTGGAATTTGAAAGTTGCACTTAACAGCCGTGCATTGTGGTCAATATATTGCTATTTATGAGACACCCAGATCCCGCCTAAATACTCGAAATCTTGTTGATCACAACACACCAATCTCGATTCCACTTAACCCTTAATCACCCTAACAATTATTTCCCCACTGTTTCATCTAAAAACGTTTCAACGTCGGCCTTTGTCAGTTGTTCTAGTTTACAGACCTAATAGGAACAACTAAATTTCTCAATTCAAGATTCAAGATTCAAAGATAAACAAGAAAGCATGGAGATTATTCAGGTTTTTCTAATGCTGAGAAATCAAACCTTGAAGCTTGAGCGAGGGAACCCCAACATTCGAGGCGTTTGAATTGTATGACGTTGGAATGAAAATACACCCAAATCAGCGCATCCTCTAACTCTGGGTGTTTCTCAAAAAGAGCTTTGACCCCATGCCTGAATGCCTCCAGCACCTGAATTCACAAGCTACCAATCCTTCAGTTTGCAGAGCAAGAGCCACCGTGGAAATCCTGAGCACTTCAACCTTGGGATCTTCCACTGCTGCAACTCACAGGAATCGAATATGACTCGTAAATTTTTCAAACAAAGCAAGCCTTAAAACAAAAACTGAATAAAACCAACGAAAACCCTAAGAAAACAGTTACCAGCCAAAAAAACGAAAAATCTAAAGCCAAAAGTATTTACCGACGTCCGACGAATTCCCACGGATCAGATACCTTAAAAAAATAGTTATCAGCCGGCAAAAAAGAAAAACCTAACGGCAAATACTTCCACCTACCTATCATTTTCAATACAGGTTCAAAATGTTTACACAATGCTTTCACTGTATAACACCTTTCGACGTAATTAATATTTTGTTATTTTATTTAATATTTTCAAAATAATGATGTTGACATGACATATTATTAAATCACATGACTATATCAAAATTAATATTAATTATGCTTAGGGTTAGAATTAGGGTTATGTTTAATGGTAGGTTTAGAATTAGAATTAGAGTTGCAATTATGCTTAGGGTTAGAATTAGGGTTATGTTTAATGGTAGGTTTAGGTTTAGAATTAGAGTTGTAATTATGATTAGGGTTAAGATAACAATTATAATTAAGATCTGAATTAGAATTATAACCACAATCAAAGTTGCTATAAAGGCTAAGTATTTGTGATTATTATCACTTCTTATTAAATCATATGATTATAACAAATTTAGTGCTTTGTTCTTTTAGTTAATATTTTCAAAATACTAATGTTGGCATGATACATTATTGAATCACATGACTATAATAAAATTAATATTTTTTTATTTTATTTAATATTTTCAAAATAATGATATCGGCATGACATATTATTAAATCACATGACTATAACAAAATTAATATTTTGTTATCTTATTTAATATTTTCAAAATAATAGTGTTGGCACTCTATTCATCTCACATTATTAAATCACACACTATAACACAATTAATATTTTCAAAATAAGAATGTGGCACTATGGACGTGGCTAAAGTGTAGACAAAATACACCTATTTACATACAAAAATGCATAAAAACATACATAACATACATGGAAACATACATAATATAATGAGACAACGTATTGCAGGGCTCGCCAGACGGATGATAAAAATGACAAAACTGACAGATAGAAGGAAATGTCAAGGCGAGGAAAGCGAGGAGGTGTCCCATAGCCGAATTACACCGACATTTTTTTTCCTTATGTGAGAGTGACTTGAGGTGAGGGGTTTGTAATCAACTGTATGTAGATAGGTGCCATTTTGTATGTACATAGGTGCGTTGTTGTTGTGGGTTGAGGGTTTCTTAGTGTTTTGAGAACCTAGAATCTTAGAAAATAGTATGAATGGATTCAAAATATTTTGTTATTAAGACCATAGGAATGTAATGAAATGTGGACCATTTTATAAACACCTATTGTTTTCCAACAACCTTTAACAGTCTGTGTTGTCGGCTCTTTCATTTTATAGGTTGAAAGTGAAAGGTTGGAGAGCAGGGGGGACTAAAAAACATCTGAAGTGAGTTGAGGGGTTTCTAATCATTTGGATTTTTAGTTGTAAAGGGTTTTTAAACATTATGAGGGTTTTTGTTTGTAAAATTTTTTCAACTTTAAGTGGGTTGTAGGTTTTGTAAAACCCATTGTTTTGCATCTTAGAATTTTACAAAAGAATATGAATATCTTTAAAAACTTTTGTTATTTAGACCTTAGGAATGTAATGTTCAAGGAAAAAATTTATACACATCCATTATTTTCCAAGAACCATTAACACTCTGTGTTTCATCACTTTCAACAAGTTTACTCATTATTGGTGATAATGGCAATTAATCAATGTTCTTGCTATTTGTAATGCACACATACATATACAGGCTTAAAAACCATGAGGGTTTGGGTATGTTGTGATGCGAGTTGCAGTTTTATAAACACCCAATGTTTTGACATTTCATTGCATTGCACATCTTTCAAATTGAAAGCATTACTTCACATTGCATAACTAATAAATAGATGTTGATCTAGATAGATGATAAAATTTAAACTATAATATAGTTTTTTTACAAATTCAACCTAAAAGTAGTTATGCAGTTACTTCACATTGCATAGCTAATAACTATAGACACAACTATAGGGATATCCACTTGTGCAACCAAGTGTTATTCTCAAATATATTAATTTCTTCATTCTAGAGTGATAATTGTAACTACCAATTGCATTTGTTTGTCATGGAATTCCATGAGACCACATTTGTTTGAGGTATTTTTTCAAACAGTTCACTGCCTTGTCTATGAAAGCATAATAGCAAGCAACAACATAGACAAGGCAATGAACTGTTTGAAAAAATGGCTAAAAGAAATGTGGTCCCATGGTCAATGGAATTCCATGTCAAGCCATAGACAAGGAAATGAATTTTTCTATGTATGATTGCTTATCTATGGCTTTTCACTACGTTTTGGCAGACATATACTCATCTCCTACTATTTTTTCCAAAATAATTATAGATAGTTAAGAGTGATAATTGTAGATATATGATGATAATTAGAGTGATATTTGCAAATGGAGACCCCCTAACCAAATTTTGTTAGAAAATGGGAAACATCTTATTTAACAAGCAAATATATATTGTCATCTTCAGTAATTGTATCAAAAAAATATTCCAAAACTATACCCACAACTATAGGGAACTCCACTTATGCAACCAAATACTATTCTCAAATATAAATTTAATTCATTCATACTAGAGTGATAATTTCAGCTACCAATTGCATTTGTTTGCCATGGCATTCCAAGAGACCACATTTGTTTGAGGCATTTTTTCAAATATTTCATTGTCCTATCTATGAAAGCATATTAGTAAGCATAATAGTAAGCAACAACATAGACAAGGCAGTGAACAGTTTGAAAAATGCCTGAAAGGAATGTGGTCTCATGGTGATTGGAATGCCATGACAAGCCATATACAAGGAAATGAATTGTTTCTATGTATGATTGCTTATCTATGTCTTCCCATTGTGTTTTGGCGGACATATACTAACCTCACAGTGTCTTTTCCAAATTGCAATCATACAATGCATATATATGGTTGTTGGAAAACATTGTGTGTTTACTATCAAAGCATAATAGTAAATCTAGATTGTCATAGCATTCTGACACCATGGTGATTGGAATGACATGACAAGCCATAGACAAGGCAATAAACAGTTTCTATGTATGTTTTCTTATCTATGGCATGCCATTGTGTTTTTGGCAAGCATATACTCACCTCACATTGTGTCTTCCAACTTGCAATCACACTCATGTATGTATATGGTTTTTGTAAAAAATCGTGTGTTTATTATCAAAGCATAATAGTAAATCTGTATTTTCATGGCATTCCAACACCATGGTGATTGGAATGCCATGACAAGCCATAGACAAGGCAATGAACTGTTTCTACGTATTATTTCTTATCTATGGGTTGCTATTGTGTTTTGGTAGACATATACTCACCTCACACTATGTTTTCTAACTTGCAACCATACTATGCATGTACATGCTTGTTGGAAAACATTGGGTGTTTTCTATCAAAGCATAATAGTAAATATGGATTGGCATGGCATTGCAACACCATGGTGATTGGAATTCCATTACAAGTCATAAACAAGGCAATGAACTGTTCCTATGTGACTATTTTTATTGCTTGTCTATGGCTTGTCATGGCATTCCAAGACTATGGTATTGGAATGCAATGACAATCCATATTTAATATTATGCTTTGATAGATTTTTTCAACAATCCATATTTACTATTTATCCATGGTGTTGGAATGCCACAACAATCCATATTTACTATTGTGCTTTGATAGATTTTTTGCAAGCATACATGTGTATCTTGTTCAAAAGAACTTTTTTTAGGGTTTTAGCCATAATAGCAAGGCAGTGAACAGTTTGATAAAATTCTTTGGTAGACATGTATGAAAAATGTGGTAGCATAGTGAACTGTTTGATAAAATGCCTCAAATAAATGTGGTCTCGTGGTGATGGAATGCCATGAAAATCCATATTGGAGCTTGTTGCTATATGGATTTTCATGGCATCCCATCACCATGAGACCACATTTATTTGAGGCATTTTATCAAACAAGTAGCATAGACAAGGCAATGAACTGTTTGATAAAATGCCTCAAAGAAATGTGGTCTCGTGGTGATGAAATGCCATCACAATCCATGGATTGTCTTGAAATTTCATCACCACAAGACCACATTTATTTTAGGCATTTTATCAAACAATTCACTATGCTACCAAATTTTTCATGCATGTCTACCAAAGCATTTCATAAAATAGTTCATTGCCTTGTTGTTATGGCTAAAAGCCTAAAACGGGTTCTTTTGAACAAGCTACGCATGCTTGCAAAAAATCTATCAAAGCATAATAGTAAACAAAAACATAAACAAGGTAGTGAACTGTTTGATAAAATTCCTAAAAGAAATGTGGTCATGTGGTGATGTAATGCCATGAAAATCTATATTGTTGCCTTGTTGTTATATGGATTTTCATGGAATTCCATCACCATGAGACCACATTTCTTTGAGGAATTTTATCAAACAATTCACTTCCTTTTCTATGCTACCACATTTTTCATACATGTCTACCAAAGCATTTAATCAAATATTTTAGTTCCTTTTTTCTATGGATAAAATTCTAAAATAGGTTCTTTTGAACAAGCTATGGATGCTTGCAAGAAATCTATCAAAGAATAATAGTAAAATATTGAACATAGTAAACCTATTAATGAGAGTCCAAAAATCCAATCACATGAACTCAATCGGGTACCCCTTTAAAGGAAATTTAATTACACTCAAGCATAGAGTAGTCATCATGATAATGGGCAGTTGTCGAAGCTTTGAAGGTTAAAAGTGACGAATGAGAAGTCTATATTACTAAGATTAAGAATTTTGGAAAAGCATATGAAGATACACAAATTGAAAACCACTGATTGCTTCAATAGGTTACAAAGAGATGGTTATAATAGCAATCTAGCATATGAGAAAGGGCATGAATAAATCATGGACAGTGATAAATTCATGAAGCAACCAAGACCTATGATGAAGTAGAAGGTAGAGCAGACCTATGACAGTGGTAAGTAATGAATAGTCATCATTAGGACAAAAATGAAAGAGTTATTAAAGGAAACCTTTGACAATCTATGTCAATCCCTTATGATGACAACCATGAAAAGAGTACATGCCTTGCTTCCTAGGGTAGTCCTATCAATGAAATTCATTATGGTAGTCAAAATCACAAAATTTTATTAGACAATAAAGTCAAGGATAATATTATCTTGAAGGTGAACATAAAAAAAAGAAATGCTGGATGGAGTAACAACCTTTAGGATAGTCATGAGAAGCACTCTTCATCATCAAAGGCATATGATCAATGAGATTAAACTTGAGTAAATGAATATGCAATATAAAAGTATGAAAATGGAAAGTCTGACCTATGATAATGGTGTCATATGTTGTTGAAAAGGTAGTTTTTCCATAATAACAACAGTAGCAGTCAAATTTTGATGTTGTTAGTCACTAGAAAGGAAGATAGGGTAGAGTTTGATAAGGCATTAGGTGAGGTTTTCAAATAAAAATTAAGCAACAACAAAATCATAATGGTTGGCTCTCAAAGTCAACACGACATTCACCATTCTCAAGGACAAAAAAGGAGAAAATTAAATGTAAGCATGGGGCAGTCATTCCAAAAGGATTACCACCATGATCAAGGATAATCATTCAACTATCAAAGATAACATGTCATGGGCAGTGTTAAAATCCAAATAGGAAGCAATGTAAAGGCCTGATATGATACAATGGTATGAATGAATAGGTATGCCATGTTCAAGAGTGAAATGATAGAGTATAAAGAAGGAAGGAGATAGATTAATACTGCAACACGGAGATAAAACAACGGTTTTGAGAAGGACAGTGTCATGAAGCATATAGAGAGGTTTTTTATACAAAAGACAGCCTTAGGGAAAATGAAATGGGGATGAGAAGTCAATGACAAAGACGTATGGCAGTAAAAGGGTCATGAACATCCATCAAAGCATTATATAAATATAACATAATTTATTGACTTGCTAAGCCAATTAAGCCAAGGAGTAGGGTCGGTTGTTGATGAGTTTAAAACCCTCAAGACACAACTAAAGTGTCTTTCCACTAGTTACAATAAGTCACCAACCAAATATAACAAAAATTAAACCTGTTATAAACTTTGCATAATGAAACTCATTTAGGGTTTAAGAACAAACTTGAAAGCAATGAAAGAACCCAGAACAATGTCAAACAAACTCAATGAGCTTGAAAACATGTAATTGATTTGTAACCTTTGACTCTGACCATATACCTTTGATGCAAAATATTATGCTTTTGACATTGGTTTAGATCCTTATAGAAGCATGAAGACCTCATCAACAAACACCAATCATGTATTTATGCCAAGAACCTATCCACTGAATACCTTTGAGTTACAATGTTGTTATCAAAATGCATCAGCCACCAACAATAAAATGTGAATGTTGAATTTTCAATGATTACTTGTTCAATACCTTTGAATTTGTCATGAAATAACTTTGTCAAAATTTTGCAACAACTATCAATACCTTTTGCACCAACACAATGTGAACAAGTAATGAATGAACAAAAAGGACTTTGACATGAATATCAACAACCACTTTGGTTGTACATCACCAAATGAATGAATAATCTCTTTGAAACCAATCCATGACAACGCAATGAAGCAACTCACTTTGCATGTAGTTGGCATCAAACACCTTTTGCATTACCAACTCCATTTACATTTGGCATCAATGAAAAACATAGACATGTATGAAAAGAATTGAGGTATACATAAGAAATGTGGTATGTTTGATGGAATTCCACAAAGGGTTGTAGACATGCCTCAAATTTGAAGATAGATCAAGAAATTACCAAAATATGGTAGAATCTGAAAGTTAATGACCAATAAGTTGTGAAGGTGTTAATCATGTCAAGAATACAATTTCTAACATTCTAATAGACAAGGTAGATAGTCATTGTTGGTGGCAATTAAAGTGTCTTGACAGTGAGAAGAGATGACTTATATGTCAGCCCTAAGACCTTGAATGAGGGATGAGAATTTTTAAGAGTGTTTTATAGACCTAATCACATCCAACATATCTGCTATGAAGGTTAAGGTAGCAAACTAGAGCTAACAAATGAAGAATGATCATAAATAGAAGGATTTCTCTATGCTATATGGAAGAGAAAAATAGGAAACGTGCTCCATTATCATGTGCCAATATTTTTAAAAAATAATGATCAGTTAAGAGCATCTGGAAAGCATGTAGGAGAAGATTATGGAACAATCAAAGTAGTTTGGTAGCATCTAATGAGAAATTTGAGCTTTCTAAGGGAAATGTAGAAGCATCTAGGGTAAATTCAACTTCTTCCACAAATCTAGAAGCCTCCTCACCAACTAGAGCACATTCAATGAGCTGAAGAGACTAAGTCAAACAAGGAAGCTTCTTTGGTATGCGAAGGAGGTTGGCCTAACTTTCAGCCTTCTAACTTAGTAAAAGATACTTTGCATATGTTCTCCTATGGTTTGGATTAGATATAGGACCACCAAGCTAGAATTTTAACTTAGCTCTTTCATTTTTTTTCTACTCTACAAGTAGAAAACAACATTGTAACTTATGCTTTTGTCGGTCACAACAACTGAGAACATTTTTGAAACACTTTTCAAGCAAGAAGAGACATATTTCAGACTTATGTATGAACATGTTAACACTTGAGATCTGTAAATACCAATTGTAAACCTCAATTGTGTCTAAGAGCTAGAAGATAATGCATGCATGAAATGAAACAAACTCACCTTGAACATGGACTCATGATATGGTTGTTGCCCTTAGACTTTGATTGCATAACCTTGATATTACATTGATCTTGATCTTGATATGGTATGGTGTGAATCTTGATATGATAGATGAAGGTATGTTTGAGCTATAGATAGATAATGATATTCAAGATTTAGAAATATGAATGACCTAGGTGGATGCAAAGAAGAAAAGAATGTGACACATTGATTAGATGTAAGCAAAACATATAAATGGCTTATTAAAAGTATTCGATATGGGAGGAAATGATATGAAAGACTGGATATGGAAATGAATGGAATGGAAAGGCTATGAAGTGGTCATTTTTGGGTTATAG
Source organism: Sequoiadendron giganteum (assembly GCA_007115665.2). Classification (NCBI taxonomy): domain Eukaryota; kingdom Viridiplantae; phylum Streptophyta; class Pinopsida; order Cupressales; family Cupressaceae; genus Sequoiadendron; species Sequoiadendron giganteum. The sequence continues at coordinate 594,814,162 of CM021102.1, read as the reverse complement.
ATAGAAAATGATATACAATATTTAGAAATATGAATGACTTGGGTGGATTCAAAGAAGAAAGGAATGCAACACATTGATTAGATGCAATAAAAGCATATAAATGTCACATGAAATGTATTTGATATGGGGGTAAAGGATATGAAAGGATAGATATGGAAATGAATGGAATTGAAAGGCTATGAAGTGATCATTTTTGAGTCATAGATAGAAAATGATATGCAATATTTAGAAATATGAATGACCTAGGTGGATGCAAAGAAGAAAGGAATGCAACACATTGATTGGATACAAGAAAAGAATATAAATGGCATATGAAATGTATTCGATATGAGAGGAAAGGATATGAAAGGTTGGATATGAAAATAAATGGAATGGAAAGGCTATGAAGTGATCATTTATTTCATCATAGAATGGAACAGATCCCCCATTGTGATTTGTTATGCTTTTTGTAATCATCATCAGATGAACTGACGCAATACACACAAACAAGAAAGATGCATGCCCCATTCCTCACTCTCCTTCATACACAACAAGGTGTAGAGATCTGCAAGCTTCCTTAGAATGTGAAAAGAAAAGAAAATATGTAAAAAATATAATGATATTGATGAAGACAAGAGACAACACTTAAGATAAATCACAAGTTGTCATGCATGCAATATGATAATGATAAATATGCAAGATCATGATAATGAAAAATGAAAATTCTAATGCATATGATGCAGACCAGTGCACAAAATAGTTGCAAGATACAAAACATAGTGGGTTGTGACTTACTAAAGCCCAATGTTTTAGAATGTTAAAGAGTTTATGGTTTGTTTAAATGTGTTGTTCATAACAATGATAACACAATGACAAATAACAATTTTAATGATAATGATAAACAAGATCTTATTCCTTAGTCAAGCTGAAAACCTAGGGAGATATGGATGGATATGGATCAATGATATGGGTTAATAATAGGGCATGTAAGGATACACCCTATATGGAGGATGAAGATAGATGGATCAAGATATTGAATGCTATGGGTGGAGGGAACCAATGATAAGGGAACCCAAAATGTTTTCTCTAATACAAAGGATAAATAGAGGATCTATAGAGGACTCCAAATATGGCATGTTAAAGTAATAATATGCCCCCATGCTAAGAGGTATGACAAGTTATAACGACATGAAATGGATATGGAAGATAAATGGATATGAAAGGAAACATGAGATGGACGACAAGTGATATAGAGGATGGAAGACACACATGGTATAAAGCATGCATTAGATACTTTTTCTTGCTATTTTCCCCAATACTTTGTGCAAGATCAAAGGAAGGTGGATGGATAAAGTGGATAGCATGAAATATAAATGAAGTAATATGAGGGTGGGTGCAAAAAGATGGGTAGCCAATTTGTGGCCAAATTTTTAAAAAAGTTTTGAAAGCTCATAGTGCGAGCATGTTATGGCTTGGTGTGAAAAGCTTGAGGCTTGGCCACAATGAGCCCATAATGTGAGAGTGTTATAACGCGCTTGCATTATAAGCTATTAAAAGCAAAAAATAAGGAAATCGAAATCATTCTTACTTGTGACTATGTTTTTTTTGTGCACACGGCCAAAAGCCCTCATTTCCACACTCACGTTCTGGGAGGAGCTATTTTGAAAAATAATTCTTCAAAATGTTGTTTTTTCATCGCTAGGATGCCACCATGTCGACAAGGAGGTCTAAGAGGTAAGGATTGTTTGTTTTTTGTTTTGAATTTGTTAGTTGGAGGTTGTTTTTTATATTTTTTTTTTGAATTTGTAGATGTTAATCAACCTACAAACCCTCCTCAAAATCCTCAAGTAAATCAACCACAACAACAATCTCCTCCACCAATCCCTCAACTTCCTCCTGGCACTCAACAAAACTTAATGAGTGAAATTGAGAACAATAAAAAAAAAATTGAGGATTTAATCAGGAGGTTGAATGATCCAAATGGTTCAACCATGGAAAGAATGACCTTGGAAAATTCACTCAAAGAAATGTTAAAACATGTAGATTCAATTAGCAGACAATTAATTGGTTGGCAAGAAATGAGGCAGGCGGCTAGGGCTTATTACCAAGATAAATTATCATATAAAAATGTAAAAGATTTTAAAATTACAAAATTTGATTTATGCTCATTATTCACCGACCCACACACAAATGCAAATCTTACCCTCAATGAGAAGAGATTTCCTACTCATTGGTGCCACCACCAACAGATTAGGAACTTTTTTTGGGATAGGTGGTATATGGTTTTTGATTACCTACCATGCAACAATTGTGAAGTCTCGTAGTATTTCCTTAGGAAACTATATTGTGAGTTCATCTTGAACAAAACCCCAAATTATTTTGATATGAGGGACTTCCAAGGGAGAGGTGGGGGTTTGGCTCAAGATAGACCCAATCCACAACAGGATCCTACACGGCAAGGGAGATGACCTCTCACTAGGCTGCCTCATGAGAAAATTGGTATCTCTTCCATCGCAAAGGAGAGTGTCGACGTAGAGAATTTGCAGACCATCATCTCTTTGACCCAGAGTGTCATCCAACATGTCTTTCCTATTCTACAATGCCATCTAAGGGATTTTTTGAGTGGTGGTCTTCGATCCCATTTGTGTCAATCTTGTGGGGCGACTTGTTCATATGACCCCACCGACACCCAAGAGGTTGTTATGCAGGATCCGTCTACAACTATGGAGATGGTGAGGGCAGCTGATATTTTTCATGAGGCCAATGGAATTGATACACAGGTAAAATTTAGTATGTTCATTGAATTTAATTTATTAAATTTCAATTTTGAAATGCAAGATTAACTAATTTAGTTTTATGATTTTAATAAAATTGTAGGGTCATTGTGTTGATACTGGATACATCGGCCCTACACCTGCTTATTTCTCCACTACACCTACCATTGAGGTATGTAACTAGTAAACAATTATAAATTTATTACATGTTAATAGCATTGTTTTATGAATGGTATTTTTATATGTGATTTTGGATGTTGAATAGGCTAATATTGGAGGTTTCGAGGGAAAACCTCCCAATGCCAGTGGATTTAGTTAAACCTACACCAGGTAATAGAATAAAGAGTTTAACTAATGAATTGTACTTAATAGATTTGTGTAGTTTATATTCATATCATTGATTACGTTGCATTGCACATCTTTCAAACTCAAAGCATTACTTCACATTCCATAACTAATAACTAGATGTTGATAGATGAAAAAAATTCAACTACAATATAGTTGTTTAGAAAGTCAACATAAGCAGGGATTCAATTACTTCACATAGCATAAGTAATAAGTAGGAGCGGCTTCCAATTGCATTTTCTTGCCGTGCCATTCTATGAGACCACTTTTTTATTGAGGCATCTTTTCAAACAGTTCACTGCCTTGTCTATGCTATGGATGCTTGGAAGGAATATATGAAATAATAATAGTAAGCAATAGCATAGACAAGGCAATGAGTTTTTTGAAAAAAATCCTCAAAGAAATGCAGTCTCAGTGATGTCCATCACCATGAGACCCAATTTATTTGAGGCACGTTTTCAAACAGCTCACCGCCTTTTCTATGCTACCACATTTTCCATACATGTCTACCAAATCATTTTATCAAACAGTTCATTTCCTCGTTGCTATGGCTAAAAGCTTAAAAAAGGTGCTTTCCAACAAACTATGGATGCTTGGAAAAAATCTATCAAATCATAATAGTAAGCAATAGCATAGACAAGGCAATGAGTAGTTTGAAAAATTCCTCGAAGAAATGTGGTCTCATGGTGATGGAATGGCATTCCATCACCATGAGACCACATTTATTTGAGGCATTTCTTTGAGGAATTTCTTTGAGGCAATACTTCAAAGAGCTCACCACCTTTTCTATGATACCACATTTTCCATACATGTGTACCAAATCATTTTATTAAACTACTCACTTCCTTGCTGCTATGGCTAAAAGCCTAAAATAGGTGCTTTCCAACAAACTATGGATGCTTGGAAAAATATCTATCAAAGAATAATAGTAAGAAATAATACCATAGAGAAGGCAATGAACTATTTGAAAAAAATCCTAAAAGAAATGCGGTCTTATGGTGATAAAATTCCATGATGTGCATTTGTTTGTAATGGCATTCCATCACCATGAGACCCCATTTCTTTGAGGCATTTTTTCAAATAGTTCATTTTCTTCTCTATGCCATCACAATTCTCGTACATGTCTATGAAATCATTTTATCAAATGGTTCATCGGCTTGCTAATATGTGCAAAATCCTAAAAACACGTGTGGATAGGGAAAATAGTAAGCATGATAGTCAGAAAATATATAGTTTAATAAGTACTCAAAATTTTGTTCATTATCTCATACATTATAAGTCATGTCATTTATCACTATTGTAGTTTTTGTGATAAAATATTTTTTTGTTTTATTTTCAGATTTTGCAAGAGGAAACACCTTTGAATGTTCAGAGGGGAATGGAGATCGGTGTTTCATCTACTATAGAATCCTCGATGGCTCTGACAAGGGGTTATGATGCAAATTACTAAATTTCAATTTACATTCATTGTTATAGATGTTAGTTAGTGAAAAATCAAACCATTATTGATTCGTAGTTTAATTTCTATTTGGATGGTTTATACAATGCTTCAGCATGCCTTGGCATGGGCATTTGAATATTTCCCTCGTGGAGAGTGATCATTAAATGGCAGTAAATGATTATTTTGTTAAATATATCATTTTTTTAATATAATTTCTATATATTAATGTCTTTACTTCTTATTGTAATAGATAAGACTTGAAAAATAACTAAACCCTAGGAGGAGCACCAAGAGCACTCCTCGACTATAGCATAAATGAGTGATGGAACTTTCACCATCCAATTGACAAGCAAAGGGCAAGAGTTTATTTCGAGAGAATGGAGAGCAATGACTTTTGATTCCAAAGCCCTTTGTTGTAAGCCTATATGGCATATTTGTACATATTTTGTATTGGATATATTTGACATTGCATGCCTATATGGCATTCTCTTAAGCCTATATGGCTATTTTGTACCTATATTTTATACTTATATCGACATATATTGATGTATGCCTAAATTATGGATATTTGCTTAATACAAATATTTTTTATCGATGCTGTCCATATTTGCATTATAAATCCATGGTTCAATAGATATGAGTTACGTGTATTCAAGTGTATACTTTACAACGTACGTGTATACTTTGTGACTTACGTGTATTTCAATGTATACTTTGTGACTTACGTGTTTCCATGTGTTTACCTTGTATTCATGCATATAATTTGTATTAATTTGTGTATACTATGTATTTGTGTGTATACTTCAAGGCTTACGCGTTTTTGAGTAGTTATGCTTCCCTTATTCACATGTACATGCTTGACTTATTCACATGTATACGTATTAATTGGTTAGCCCTAGCATTGCTCATTTTTTTCCTTCATGGTTTGTGTTGAATATTAATTGATTGATGTTAAACTACTTTATTAGTTGATGCTAAACAACTTCAATATTTATAGGAATACTAATAGAGTTACAAATTCCAAAATTGCAAAAATTGAAAAGAAAATATTAACTGTAAATAAATGCATTGATTATTACCTTGATAATTGATTAAAAATGAGTATAAAATATATCAAGAGATGAGCCTTCTAGAATGAAAACTTCCAACTAGAAAATAGGAAAAGAAATCCCAATACTTTGAAAGTAATAATCCACCCAAAATTGCAATGGGAGAGAAGGCGATGTAGGGGCACCATGTCAGTCATCTTGAGTAATAAAGGTCTTATGTCAAGTTTTGGTGTTTAGACTATTTTTATCACTTAATAAGGTCTTAATAGACCATTTTTAATTTTTAAGAGTGATGTGGAGTCTTTGGGGGTCAAAATTGCAAAAATTGCAAAATCTTGTTAAATGTTGTCATGAAAAGCTGTAAAAGTGCAAGTTATGGAAGTCCAATGGTCAAGGAAGGCAATAAGTTGGTTCGAGTCAATTTCTTGGTTGATTCTTGGTGTCTTGTGATTAAATATAATGTCTTGGGTTGAAGAGAGAGGTTTTTGAAGATTTGGATGTAAATCTTGGTGCAAAAGCAATAAGAATATCTCAATTTTGTGTTTTTTCTATAAATATTTATGTTTCAGACCTCTATACAGTTTTGTACTACTTGTACTTGAGCCCATATGCATTTAATCTTGTGGGTAGTAGAGTTAACTTAATTTTGGCATTGGTTTGAGTTGATTTCACTTTATTTTGTGCATTTTATAGTCAATTTACTGAGGGTGGGTCTGAAACACTATTTTGAAGGGTTGTGAGTGCTTAAAAATGTGTTAATGGCCCATTCCACTGATTTTAACTATTCTATCTTGGTGGAATGGGTCCAATATGGTAATTTAGATGTTAGAGTGAGGATTTTGAGTAGGTAATAGGATATGATGGAGATTTGTTGCTTCCCCAAGGGTATTTTTTGTGAATTTTTGCTTGAAATACATGATTTAGTATAGGATTTTGATGAAATTAAATTGTTGGAGGTTGGGAGATGATCTATTTAGCATGGGAATACATATTTAAGTGTGTTTTAAGAGTTTTCAAAGTGGTTAGAAGCCTGGATCATTGATTTTCAATAAACCCGCCTAGTTTCAAGCATAAAAGTGACCTAGATGAAGGTTTTGTGTTTTGAAACATTGGTGAGTGTTTCAGTGACCAAGAATTATGTATTCTAAGGTTTCGGAGTCTGATGAAGGTCTTCCCATTTTTATTTAAGTTTGGTAGTATGTTTGAAGGCATGATGCTTTGTAAAAGTGGCCTATTGGGGGCAGTGTAGCAGCATTATTTTCGAGGTATTGGTCCAAAGTGACCAATAGATTTTTTGAGATATGTTTTGTAAGGCCTTAATGGGTGTCTAAAAAGGTGCACGGTTTGAGGATTTGAGGTGATTTGTGAATGTTGTGCATGATTTCCTTTAGTTGGAGGCCTACAACGAAATGAAGGTGACAAGTGAGTTGAACATCAAGATGAGTGTTTAATGATTGAAAGATTGTTTGTTTCTGACCAAATTTTGTTTGTGTGAAGCCTTACTACCCTTATCTACATCAGAAGGATTATTTAAGATCCTTGGGCAATGTATTTCCTAATGCTCCCTTGTTCTTACATATCTCAGTCCAGTTTAATCCAAAGAGTTCCATGAAATGTTTTATCTAAAAGAAAAAAAAAAACATGTTCAATTGGTATTCCATGAAATGTTTCATAAAAATATTCCAATATATTTAATCCTTTGATTGGATCAACTTAATTAAGCAAAGGATACATAATCTTCACAACACTTGCAAAACATAATATTCATAGTAGATACAATTAACTTCTTGACACATGGTCATAAAAACACCATATAAACACGTCGAAAGATTTATATGTCAATTTTTTGCAATATTATTTCTTGTATAGGAAATGGACTCAGGAGAAAGAAATTTATAATTGATAATACAAATAAGAAATGGACTCAACAGTGACTTTATTTATCACACCAAATAATAAATGTACGTGAGAGCATCACTTATTTCTCTTAGACTCTAATTTTCAAGCATAGCAAATCATTTCAAATGAAAATGACAAAATGCTTCACAACCAAAGTTGTTAATTGAGGAAAAATAAAATGTTTCGAAGTTCCATCATTGTACACATTTACAATTGGTTGTATATTGTTGTAAGGGCAAGGAGGATAATTGAAAACATCTTGCGCTTGCTAGACTTGAGGATGATCATATACTTTTTGTGTGGAAAACTTGGACTTCTCAACCATCATGTGTATGTTTCTCTTTTCGATTGTTTTTCATGCCATCATAAGGGATCAAGTCAGTTGAGTGTAGATCAGAGTGATTATGTGTGTTTGGGTGTGAAAGTGGACCATACCTAGTGTAAACATACCTACCGAGACATGTTGGATCAGTTTGTTTGGTCACACAAATTGCAAAATGAAAGTTGCACCACTTTGCAACTTTACACTGCATGCATTTGACACTTTTTCCACCAAATGAAAATTGGACACCACGGGAAAATTACTCTAAGATAACAAAAAATGAGAGAGAGTATTGTAGCGGGGCCCAACGTGATCTCATAGGCTAAGACAAAGAGTTTGTAAGCATCATGGTTTCAGAGTAATAGCCTGTCAAAGATTGCTTCCCTTTTGCACATTGGACCCTTAAGGGATCGAGTCGGTTGAACGTAGCTCAGAGTGATTCCGCGTGTTTGGGTGACAAAGAAGACCATTCCTAACATAAAAGTACCCATTTGAATGTGTTGGAATAGTCTATTTGGTCACACGAGTTACAGAACAAAAGTTGCACCACTGTGCAACTTCCAACTACTTGCATTTGACAACTTTTTCCCCAACAAAAAATTCACCATGGGAAAATGCCTTTGAGATAGTGAAAACCAAGACATTTATTGTAGAAGGGCACAACGCGATCCCATAGGATCATATGATAATTTTCTAAGCATCGTGGTATATGAGTAACAACATGCTGAAGTTTGCAACCATTTTGCACTTTGGACTCTTAAGGGATCGATCTGGTTGAACGTAGCTCAAAGTGATCCTGCGTGTTTGGGTGCAAAGAGGACCATACCTAGCATAAACATACCTATAAAAACATGTTCGAATATTCTATTTGGTCACATGAGTTGCAGAACAAAATTTACACCACTTTGCAACTTTCAACTACTTGCATTTGACAACTTTTTCCCCAAGTGAAAATTTGCCACCACGGGAAAATGCCTCTGAAATAGAAAAAAATGAGAGTGTTCATTGTAGATTGTTCCAACATGATCCCATAGGCTTAGACGAGTAATTTATAAGCATCATGGTATCTGAGTAACAACATGTTGAAGTTTGTAGCCATTTTGCACTTTGGACTCTTAAGGGATCGATCTGGTTGAACGTAGCTTGGAGCGATTCCGTGTGTTTGGGTGTGAAAAAAGACCATGTATAGCATAAAAATTCTTATTCAGATGTGTTGGAATATTTTGTTTGGTCACACGAGTTGCAGAATGAAATTTGCACTAGGAATAGTTTGTTTGGTCACACAAGTTGCAGAATGAAAGTTGCACCACTTTGCAACTTTCAACTGCTTGCATTTGACAACTTTTTCCCCAAGTGAAAATTTGCCACCACAGGAAAATACCTTCAAGATAGAAAAAACTAAGAGAGGTTATTTTAGAGGGTCCCAGCGTGATTCCATAGGCTCAGACAAGAAGTTTCTAGGCATCACGGTATCTAAGCAACAACATGTTGAAGTTTGCAGCTATTTTGCACTTTGGACTCTTAAGGGATCGAGTCGGTTGAACGTATCTCAGAGCGATTTTGTGTGTTGAGGTGTGAAAGAGGACCATTTCTAGTGTAAACATACCTATTCGCATGCGTTGGAATAATCTGTTTAGTCACATGAGTTGCAGAACAAAAGTTGCACCACTTTGCAACTTTCAACTATTTGGCATTTGATAACTTTTTCCCTAAGTGAAAATTCGCCACCATAGGAAAATGCCTCTAAAATAGAAAAAAATGAGAGATTTTATTGTAGAGGGATCCAACATGATCCCATAGGCTCATATGAGAATTTTATAAGCATTAAGGTATTTGAGTAACAGTATGCTGAAGTTTGCAGCCATTTGCACTTTGGACTCTTAAAGGATCGATCTGGTTGAACATAGCTCGAAACGATTTTGTGTGTTTGTATGTGAAGGAGGACCATTCCTAGCATAAACATACATATTCCAACATGTAGGAATAGTCTGTTTGGTCACACAAATTGCAGAATGAAAGTTGCACCACTTTGCAACTTTGCATTGCTTGTAATTGACACTTTTTCCATCAAGTCAAAATTGGACACCACAAAAAATGACTCTAAGATAACAAAAAATGAGAAAGGTTATTGTATATGTGTCCTATGTGATCCCAATGCCTCAAATGGAATTCCCATAACTAACACGATATCCGAATAACAGGAAGTAAAAGATTGTTTCCCTTTTGCAATTAGGATTGTCAAGGGATTATGTTGCTAAATTACAAATGTTCAAGGGCAGCAATAAATTTCAATATTTGAGTAAATCTCATTACAAGTGTTAATTTCAATAGATTGTATGCTATATTGATATTGATATATAATTATTAGGTTGATTTGTTTTAATAAATGAAGTGTTTATAATAAGTTAGACTGTATGTTAGTTATATTGATGCAGAGCAGGCTATCAAAACACTATAAATCACTCAAATCCTGATGAAATCAAATGTGAAAAGATGAAAATGAAAGGTAGCTCACTCCTCCATTGATTCCAATGCATAAATTAGCACTTCTAGGTCATACTAAAATGTACAAGTTATTGTAGCAAAAAAATTCAATGTAGCAAAACACAGAAAATAGTGAATCTTTGTTATTCAATCCTCCAAATGTACAATTTTTGCAACTTTACCAAATTGACTCAAAATGACTCCTCCTAACCAAAACCGACCCAAAACTTTGCAACATGGTCTTAAAGACCTTATTATAAAACAAAAACATGACCTTAAACATAAAAACACTACATACTAAATCCCTTTTACAAAATGAAGGCACAATGCCTTAGGTACTCTGTTCTCACAAATATTTTACAATGTCACTCATACATTTGAGATTCTCTTATAATGTCTACATCATAGGTGTTTATGATGAGGTTAACTTCAAATTAGTAACTTGATATTCCCTTGCTAAGCTTCACACACTCTTTTATAATGAATTAAAATCAAAATTGAGATTTGTCAAGATCATCAAAATAAGGATGTTGCATTGCTTTTTTGGCTGAGATTATCTTCGATGGCTCATAAATCAGTATTTTCTACAAAGAGAGACCAATCGATTTTTAGTAGTTTACTTACAAATACATAAAGTAAAAGAAGAAAAAGAAAGAGCATCCAAAATGGAAATGAAATGAAAATAGATGGAAGGCACTTACAGACAACAAATCCACACCATTTGGTTCGAACTCGGGAACAATAAGGCATGTCAGTCTCTTAACTTAGTCACTCTTGGTCATACATCTTCGTTGGGAGTTCCAAGATATCTATTGCACACAACACCTCTCATGAATAGAATAACTTGAAATTTGAGATGCTCTTATAATGTCTACACCATAGGTGCTCATGATAAGGTTAACTTCAAATGAATAACTTGAAATTCCCTCACCAAGCTTCGCACACACTTTTATAATGGCTTAAAAATCATAATTGAGATTTTTCAAGATCATCAAAATAAGGATGTTGCATTGCTTTTCTGGCCAAGATTCTCTTGGATGGCTCATAAATCTATATTTTCTACAAGGGGACACCAATCAATTGTTAGCAGGTTACATACAAATAGGAAAAGTAAAAGAAGATGATAGCATTGGCATCAAAAAAATTAATGTGCATACAAGTATAAATTAATAAGAACCAATGTGCATACTTAAAAATTAATCCAACAAACCATCCAGATCTACTCTACTCTTTATCGTGTCAAGTATTGCCTCATGGTCAGACTCGTGAACCTTCCACAAGGTCTTGTTCAAAGGTCTACCCCCATATTTGGTCAAACAAAAATTGAATGCCACGACAAGGTTCGAGTAATGAAGAATCTTACGATGCATTTCAAATTCCTAAAACAACCAATTTTTAACACTCTTGTGTGGGTACCTTCTAAGCCACGTGCCAGTAACAACAACTGAGCCTATAGGGTATTCGATGTTTTCTCCATCTATAACTGGGGCCTCCAATTTTTTTTTGGCCTCAACACAATGACACAAGTAATAGTTTGTTCCCTCTTCGTAGTCTTCATCTGCAATAACTACATAAATATGCCCTAAATTGGTATGTCCAGAAAATCTCTTGAAATTAGTCAAAATTATGAATACACTACAAAGTAAGATAACAATAGGAATTTCAAAAAATAATCAAGTAGATATATTACCTAGTTGAACTAGATTTGATACATGGTCAAAGTCGATCGATGATTCCATTTGTGTTAGTTCCAATGCCATCGAAGGGCGATACATGTGAAGTGGGCTAAGATAACTTGTCAACCATTTGTCAAGCCACTCCCCTAACTCACAATCATTCCAAGCTTGCATTGTACATGAAGAACAAAAACATGCCATCTTCCATGTATTGATACTCCATGAACCTGCATCTGAGCTAAGGAAAGAGTGTAGCTCACTCGATCCTATTAGTGTACAACAATCCTCCTATGGTGCAATGTCAGTATCATCCATCAACCAAAAAAATCTACGAACCAAAGACATACCTTCATTACCTAGACCCATCAAAGCATTACACCACTTGATGATTAGTTTTGTATCTATCAACTTTGGACTATCTTTATACTTTAACTCTTCTTGTGCTAAAGCTATTTTAACACATGCCCATGAAACATCATGCTCCCCCTTTCCATGCCCAGCCTCACAAAAGTTCCACATATGTTCAACACCTATAATGGCATGCATCCTGCTCAACTAGTAGAACATGTGTGAGTTCTTGAATTGTGTTGCACAATTATCCAACCATAGTATATGTCGACCGTATGTTATGCCCCTCTGAGCCAAATCATTGTAGAACATCTGGAAGCAACCTTGCACAAACTCTTGAGAATGTGTGTGATCATCACTAATATAAAATCGATACTCCCTCAATACCTTCATTTGGTCCTTTGTACTATCAGCTGCATGAATGAATGCTATGTGCACAAATATCGAAACATATGTGGAGTTGCAATATTGTGACTACACCTCACTCTATGGTGGTAGAGTGTAGTTCATTGAAAATTCAACCAGTGATACTATGCTACCAACTGGAAAGGTGTCCTTGTATAGCTTGAATTGAGTGTCCAGTCATCGAGCTATATGGGTATGCCTTGCGTACTCATACACTATATTGTCAAAAAAACATGGACATAAACTGATACAGTAGAATCTTCTGAATAACCAAATCACACCTTTTTTCTTTAGACCCATCTTTTGTAATGTATGCCACTCTTTTATACTTCCCGAACTCTACTAATTTTTGACTCACCTCATCTATGCTTTCCATATGTTGACATACTAGCATACTCTACAAGCCACTACAATGCTCACATGAACCATCCAAGCATGTTGTCCTGTAGAATATTTGGCCATCCTCTATTTCACATAAAAAAATTTATAAGAACTCTCTTGATGATGTTGGTGAGGCTTCTATGCCACAATCCTTCAAAACATCGTTAGTATGCAAATCTAAACATATAGAACAATAAAAATCATAATGCTTAAAGAAATCAATATGTAGTCTACAACAACCAGTAGTGCATGTGTGATTTATCTTGACATAAAAAGGTTTAAGCATTTCAAAATATCTTTGACAAATACTAATTTGAGGATAATCCTATTGAAATTTATGAAAAAATTGGGTTTGAGTCATATCCAAAAAATGCTTTGGATGTGGCTCATGGTTCCAACTATCGATTCTCCTTCTTATCACATCCCTTTGATTTAGAGATTGCCTTTTTTTGTTCTTCCAATACGCTTCAATTAGTGTTCTCAATGCTTCAACAACTTTTTAATCTTTTCATGGCAGTCTCCCCAAGAATGCCCATAAGTCAGTTGAATCGGTGTCCTCAATTCTTTGCCGCCTTTGAATGGCTCTTGATAAAAAATTTCTACTAATTCTCATTTGTTCACTCATCTTTCTAATGAGATGAGCTCTCCTTGTTTGACTACTTACCAAATTTGATGTAATGACACGTCAGGTGACATTACTATCCTTTGAGCATGAGGTCTTACCCACACTCTCATAAGCATCCATTAGATTCTTCACAATAGTGTTTTCACTTGATGCATTTCATGTTCTCAACCCAAGAGTCTTCATGATGTTTCTATATTTTATACACTGCATCATTTCAACAAATAGTTTACATCTTGCAGTTTCATTTAGCCTTTCAAAGAATGATTTCCAAATGTTATCAGCATATCTTCTACAAATGTGTGTTGGAATCTTACCTTCCATGTGCTGCAAAATATCCTCATCAATATTAATCAAATACTTTGGCTTTCTATGCAAAATTATAGGTGGTATTCTCCTAGGTACATACATCTCAACATTAGGAATTTCATCAATATTTAATTGACGTGAGCTACATTGCGTACCTTCGATCGAGGGTGGAGTAGAAAACATACCTTGAGGTTCACGTGGGGATGATGGCATACCTTCTTCGTCAAATCCGAGTGATGATGTACTCTCAACTTGATATGTGGTGGATGGTGTCCAACCATTTTCACTTGTGATAGATGGTTTCCCTCCATATTCACTTGTGGTAGATGGTGTCCCTCCATATTTGCTTGTGCTTAATAGTGTCACTTTGTATTCACTTGTAGTAGAGGGTGTGTCTCCAACTACGATATCTGAATCTGTCTTACCACGATGCTTTCGCATTTGTTCCCTTTGTGCTGCCAATGCCTATTCTCCTTTTGATGGTTGTGGTTCCTCTTCATTTGGCTTGTTTTCGTCAATCGTATCCAACTTCTTCTTTTCACGATATGTTGCCACTCGTTATCTCTCCTTTTCCTTTTCAGTTTCATACTCTTCATCTGTTAGTTTATTCCTTCTTTGTTTCTTCGGCACAGCAGATAATTTTACCCATACCATGGTAATGAGATGAATATTAGTTCCTAAAAACTGTATCCATTCAAATAAATGAAATATATGTCATTCAAGGCTTCATTAAAAATACTTACAATCATCCTATAGAAGAGTATTTCTAGCATAGACAAAGGTCACATGAATTTTTTTGATGGAATGCCTTAAAGAAATGTGGTAATGTGGCATGCCATGATTGCAAGATAGGCTCAATTTTAAAAAGGCCTTGAAAGGTTCGAATCAAGGTTGGAATGATTGTATTTGAAGTTGAAACAATAACAAAACATTGTTTTTCCTTGCCTTTTACTAGTAATTTGTTGTTGCGGACCTCTGTACGGGTTTGTATTGAGTGTTTTTGCTCTAAAATGTTTTGAATCTTGTGGGGGCATGACTTAATAGACCTAAGGTTTTTGTTTGGGTTGAATTCATCAAGTTAGAAAATTGTTATTGCAATCTTTTTGGGAACGGGTCTGTAAACCTTGTTTAGAGGGTTTGGTGTAACAAAATGGGTTTTTAGGCCATTCCACCTGGCGAAATTTGAAATAACTTGGTGGAATGGCATGGTTACATGTAGTATGTTTTTTTAAGTGGTTTCTAAAAACAAGGAGGGTAGTTTTGTAGAATTTGGAATGATGCCTTAGGTGTTTATAGTCAAGTTTTGAGCCAAAATGGTGGCTAAGAATAGAATTATGATGAAATTGCAATGTTAAAGGATGGGAAATGGTTTAAAAATCATAGGAAAACCTTAAATGATGTGTTTGAACTGTTTGCAAAGTGGTTGGAGGTTTGGAGAATAGAGCTTCTATAAACCCTGAGTGTGCAAGCCTAAATAGGCCTAAAACAAGGGTTTAGTGGTTTGTGGACTTGGTAGGCATTTCTTTGGTTAAAATTTGTTTATTTAATGTATTTAGGGTCTGGTTGAGGTCTGGGAATGAATTTTTATGATTGGGGAAGAGGTTACATAGTAGTTATTTTGCAAAAGTGGCCTAATTTGGCCTTGGGGCAACATAGCAATAGTGATTTGGGGTTGATGGTCCAAAGTGACCCTAGGAGATTTTAAGATATGATAAAATATGCCTTAATGGGTATCTAAAATTCCCATTCTTTTGTGGGTTTGGAATTTATTTTGGAATTTGTGAAGAAAATTCTTTGTTTGCAATGCTACAAGAGAAACTTGAAGGTATGATGAAATAAGGTCAAGTTGGGGTTTTATGAATTGAAGAATTGTTGGATTTGGTTTGAATTATGTTGTTTTAACGTTTTCATCCCTACTCGGCATCACAACCCTACCGCATTGGAAAGCTAGTGTACTCTTGGCAAGCTAGCTCACTCACTAGCTTGCCAATGCAATATGAGAAGGTAGGGGCAATGTATGCCTCATATAAATGGGGTCTCACAGTGATATAATCATCACCATGAGACCCCATTTCTATGAGGAATAGGCTTCCCCTACCTTCTCAACCATACCACATTGGCAAGCTAGCTCACTCACTAGCTTTCCAATGCGGCAAGGTTGAGAAGGTAGGGTCAATGTATGCCTCATAGAAATGGGTTCTCACGGTGATGTACATCACTGTGAGAACCCGTTTCTATGAGGAATATGTTGCTCCTACCTTCTCAACCCTACTGCATTGGGGTCTCACTCACTAGCCTGGCAATGTGGTATGGTTTAGGGAGTAGGGGCAGCGTATGCCTCATAGAAATGGGGTCTCACAGTGACCATGAGACACCATTTCTATGAGGCATACAATGCCCCTACCTTCTCAACCCTATTGCTTTGGGGTCTCACTCACTAGCCTATCAATGCAGTAGGGTTGAGAAGGTAGGGGTAGCGTATGCCTCATATAAATGGGGTCTCACAGTGATATGGCAATGTATGCCTCATATAAATGGGGTCTCACAGTGAGACCCCATTTATATGAGGCATACGTTGCCATATCACTATGAGACCCCATTTATATGAGCCATACGTTGCCCCTACCTTCTCAACCCTACCGCATTGGCAAGCTAGCTCACTCACTAGCTTGCCAATGCAATAGGGTTGAGAAGGTAGGGGTAATGTATGCCTCAAAGAAATGGGTTCTCATGGTGATATACATTGAGAAGGTATACACTACCCCTACCTTCTCAACCCTACTACATTCGGGTCTCACTCACTAGCCTGCCAATGTGGTATGGTTTATAAGATAGGGGCAACATATGCCTCATAGAAATTGGGTCTCATGGTATTTCTATGAGGCATACGCTGCCCCTACCTTCTCAACCCTACCATTTAGCGATGACACTCCTCACTAACTTGCCACGGTAGGGTTGAGAAGGTAGGGGCAACGTATGCCTCATATAAATGGGGTCTCACAGTGATATACTCATCACCTTGAGACCCCCATTTCTATGAGGCATACATTGCCCCTACCTTCTCAACCCTACTGCATTAGCAAGCTAGTGGAGCATTGGCAAGATAGCTCACTCACTAGCTTGAAAATGGAGTAGGGTTGACAAGGTAGGGGTAGCGTATGCCTCATAGAAATGGGGTCTCACAATGATATACATCACTGTGAGACCCCATTTTTATGAGGCATACATTTCCCCTACCTTCTCAACCCTACTGCATTGGGGTCTCACTCACTAGCCTTCCAATGCAGTATGGTTTAGGGGGTAGGGGAAGCATATGCCTCATAGAAATGGGGTCTCACAGTGACTGTGAGATCCCATTTCTATGAGGCATACACTGCCCCTACCTTCTCAACCCTACCACATTGGAAATCTAGTGGAGCATTGGAAAGCTAGCTCACACACTAGCTTGCCAATGTGGTAGGGTTGAGAAGGTAGGGGCAGCGTATGCCTCATAGAAATGGGGTCTCACATATCACTGTGAGACCCCATTTCTATGAGGCATACACTGCCCCTACCTTCTCAACCCTACCGCATTGGCAAGCTAGTGAGTGAGCTCACTATCTTGCCAATCTCACTAGCTTGCCAATGAGCCTTGAAATAGTGGAGAAAAGGGTTAGAATCCCTTGTAGGTAGACTAATCAAGGAAACATTTAAAATATATCACAACATAAGTGATGAGGTAGATTTAGTGATGAGGTAAATTTATAAATAGAGATGAAAACCAAAATAGTTTCAAAGATCTATCAATGTGGGAGGAGTATATTCCAATTTTTTAGAGACATGTATGGAAAATTTGGTAGCATAGACAAGGCAATCAGCTACTTGGTATAACTGATTGACAAAAAATGTCAATGAAAGCTTTGGAGAGTGGTATGCACATCCATAATAAAGGATTGAGAAATGATGTTTTATTTTAATTCCTTAAAACTTATGTCATATATATGTGTATAAAAAATGTGGAAGCATACACAAGGTAAGTCAGTTGTTAAATAACAAAATGCCTCAAAGAGATGTGGTTAAAAAATGTAATTAGAAAGTGTATAGAATTATGTAATTTAAAATGTGCATTGACAACCTAAGGTTATAATGACAAACAAACAAAAACCAACATGGAATATGCAAAATAAAAAAAATGAAAGCAAGCCATAATAGAATGAAAGAAAATGTGTAAAGACTTGACATACCTAAAACTACAAAGTTCAAATGGAGGAGTTCTACCCAATTATGTACCATTTTCTTCTTTTTTTTCAAACTCCTCAACACTTTGACTTTTTCAAAAGCTTGTTCCCCTCCAAACTTCAATTGTATATCTTTTGAATGGAATTCAGACTTGAATTGATATTATTTGCCTTTCAACGTGAAAAATATGCTATTTCATGCAAAAGTGGTGGAAAGATCATGAAAAAGGTGGTGGAATGTGAAAAACATGCATGCACACTTCAAAACATCATCAAAAAGCTACTTTTTGTCGGAGCACGCGTAGAACCAAGAGAATATGTAGAATGTGGGCCTTCAAATCATGGGTATATTGAGTTTTTTATCGTTTTTAGATAAATCCAAAACGTGCTCACGTTATAACACGCTCATGTTATTTCTTGCTAAAAATGACCATATCTCTACTTCTTCAAAACGCGCTCGCATTATGAGAAATTTGGTGTTTTAGAGATTTATTTTCTCTCTCACTTTGTCTATACCCTCTACCCTAATTCTATCTCTCTCCTCTACCCTTATACCCTAATTCTATCTCTCTCCCCTCTACCCTTAACCCTTATACCCTCAACCCTTATACCCTAATTTTATCTCTCTCCCACACCCTTTGTCTCTCTCTCTCAAGTCTCTCCCTCCTACCCCCTCTCCCTCTCAACTCTTTATCTCTCACTCAATCACTCCTTCTTTCTCTCTCCCCTCTACCCTCTACCCTTAACCCTTATACCCTCAACCCTTATACCTTAATTATATCTCTCTCCCCGTTACCCTCCACCCTTAACCCTTATACCCTCTATCCTCTACTCTATATCTCTCTCCCACTCCTTCCCTCTCTCTCTCAAGTATCTCCCTCCTACCCTCTCTCCCTCTCTCAAGTCTCTCTCTCACTCACTCTCTCCTATCTCTCTCTCCTCTACCCTCTACCCTTAACCCTTATACCCTCTATCCTCTACCCTCTATCTCTCTCCCACTCCCTCAGTCTCTCTCTCAAGTCTCTCCCTCCCACCCCCTCTCCCTCTCTCAAGTCTCTCTCTCACTCACTCACTCCTTCTATCTCTCTCCCCTCTACCCTCTACCCTTAACCCTTATACCCTAATTCTATCTCTCTCCCCTCTACCCTTTACCCTTAACCCTTATCCCCTCTATCCTCTACCCTATACCCTTAACCCTTATACCCTCTATCCTCTACCCTCTATCTCTCTCCCACTCCCTACCTCTCTCTCTCTCTCTCTCAAGTCTCCCTCCTAACCCCCTCTCCCTCTCTCAACTCTCTCTCTCACTAGCTTGCCAATTTCACTGAATTGGCAAGCTAGTGGGCCCACCGGGTTGCCAATTTCACCCACTAGCTTTCCAATTCGATGAAATTGGAAATGTAGTGGTCTATTTGAAAAATGGGGTCATCATCGGGAGACCCCGTTTCTTGGATCCATTTTTTCAAACAGGCCACTACATTGCCAATTTCACGAAATTGGTAAGGTAGTGGGTGAAATTGGCATCCTAACTTGGTCTGTTTGAAAAAATGGGTCCAAAGATCCCGATGATGTAAATCACTGGGAGGCCCCATTTCTCGGACCCATTTTTCTCAAATAGACCACTACATTGCCAATTTCACCGAATTGACAAGCTAGTGGGTGAAATTGGCATCCTAACTTGTGGGTCCAAGAAATGGGGTCTCTCAGTGATGTAAATCATCAGGAGACCCCATTTTTTCAAACAGGCCACTACATTGCCAATTTCACCGAATTGACAAGCTAGTGAGTGAAATTGGCATTCTTACTTGGCTTGTTTGAAAAAATCGATCCATGAAATGGGGTCTCCCGATGATGTAAATGGGAATAAGGTCTCCCAGTGACCCATTTCTTGGACCTATTTTTTCAAACAGGCCACTACATTGCCAATTTCATCGAATTGGCAAGCTAGTGGGTGAAATTGGCATCCTAACTTGGCCTGTTTGAAAAAATGGGTCCAAGAAATCACCGGGAGACCTTATTCCCCAAGAGATCCCATTTCTTGGACCCATTTTTTCAAACAGGCCACTACATTGTCAGTTTCACCGAATTGACAAGCTAGTGGGTGAAATTGGCATCCTAACTTGGCTTGTTTGAACTGGTATTGTAAATCACTAGGAGACCCCATTTCTTGGACCCATTTTTTCAAACAGGCCACTACATTGCCAATTTCACTGAATTGGCAAGCTAGTGGGTGAAATTGGCATCCTAACTTGGCCTGTTTGAAAAAATGGGTCCAAGAAATGGGATCTCTCGGTGGTCCCCATTTCTTGGACTCATTTTTTTTTCAAATAGGCCACTACATTGCCAGTTTCACCAAATTGACAAGCTAGTGGGTGAAATTGGCATCCTAACTTGGCC
The DNA here is from genome assembly GCA_007115665.2 of Sequoiadendron giganteum. NCBI lineage: Eukaryota > Viridiplantae > Streptophyta > Pinopsida > Cupressales > Cupressaceae > Sequoiadendron > Sequoiadendron giganteum. Next base: position 594,793,514 of record CM021102.1, on the reverse strand, counting down.
TGTTTGAAAAAATGGGTCAAAGAAATGGGGTCACCCGGTGATGTAAATCACTGAGAGACCCCATTTCTTGGACCCATTTTTTCAAACAAGCCACTACATTTCCAATTTCACCAAATTAGCAAGCTAGTGGGTAAAATTGGCATCCTAACTTGGCCTATTTGAAAAATTGGGTCCAAGCAATGGGGTTTACACCACCAGGAGACCCCATTTCTTGGACCCATTTTCTCATACAGGCCAAGTTAGGTTTTCAATTTCACCCTCAACCATATAACTCAACCCTCAACCCTCAACTCTTCAACCCTAAACCCTTAAACCCTCTACCCTCTACCCTATACATTGGACCCTCAACCCTAATCCCCCAACCATATACCCTCTACCCTCAACCTTTAACCCCCAACCCTCAACCCTTAAACCGTCTACCCTCAACCCTCAACCCAATGCCCTCTACCCTCAACCCTTAAACCCTTAAACCCACTTAGTAAACTCTCTACCCTAATCCCTCAACCCTCTTGACCCTTAATCCCTCCACCCTTAAACCCTAATCCCTCAACCCCTATACCCTCTACCCTATACATTAGACCCTCAACCCTAATTCCCCAACCCTATAACTTCAATCCTCTACCCTCAACCTTAAACGCTTAACCCTTAAACCATCTACCCTCTACCCTCTACCCTCTACCCTATACAGTAAACCCTCAACCCTCAATTCTTAACCTTCAACTCTTAATCCCTCAATCCTCAACCCCCAAACCCTAAACCCTCAACCCTGATACCCTCTACCCTATACATTGGACTCTCAACCCCAATCCTTAAACCATATGTACCACCAACCCTATACCCTCAACCCAATACCCTAATTCATCAACCCTATAGGTCGTCAACCCTATACCCTCTACCCTATACATTGGATCCTCAACCCTCATATGTATATGTCCATCCATCCCCTTCTCTCCTTCTCTCTCTCTCACCTCTCCTCCATCTGCTTATCCATCTATCCCTCCTCTCTACTGTAATCCCTCCAGCCTTGTAGGCCCATGACACTCAACCCTCAGCCCTCCAGCCCTATACCCTCTACCCTATACATTGGACCCTCAATCCTATACCCTCTGCCCTATAAATTGGATCCTCGACCCTCATATATCTATGTCCCTCGCTCCTCTTCTCTCCTTATCTTTATCTCACCTCTCCCTCCATCTCTCTATCCATCCATCCATCCATCCATTCCTCTCTATCCTAATCCCTCAACCCTTAACCTTAAATGATCAACCCTAAACCCTAAACCCTCAACCCTCAACCCTTAAACCCTCTACCCAATACCCAATACCCTAAAACCTAATCCCTCAACCCTTAAACCCTTAAACCCTTAAATCCAAGAAAACTCTTTACCCTCAACCCTCAACCCTCAACCCTCAAACCCTAATCACTCAACCCCTATACCCTCAATCCTCTACCTTCAAATTTAAACCCTCAACCCTCAACCCTTAACCCTCTACCCTCTACCCTTTACATTAAACCCTCAACCCTCAATTCTCAACCCTCAACCCTCAATTCTCAACCCTCAATCCTTAAACCCTAAACCCTCAACCCCTAAACCCTCTACCCTTTACATTGGACCCTCAACCTAATCCTTCAACCATATACCCTCAAACCCTGCCCTAAACCCCTCCTCCAACCCTTAAACCTTCTACCATATGCCCTCATATACCCTCTACTTCGACCATGTCCTAACCCTAGGCCTCATCCCTCAGCCCTATCGTCTACCTTATACATGGGACCCTCAACCCCCAATCCCCCAACCCTATACCCTCAGTCCTCTACCCTCAACCCTTAAACCTCTACCCTCTACCTTATAAACCCTAAACCTTAAACCCTCTACCCCCACTCTCCACCTAATCCCTCAGCCCCTATACCCTCTACCCTGATTGGACTCTCAACCCTAATCCCCCAATCTTATACCTCAACCCTAACCCTCTACAAACCTCCAAATCTCAACCCTAGGCCCTCAAACCTCAACCCCTCTACCATATACCCGCAATCCTCTACCCTCTACCCTCAACCCTAATCCCTCAACTCTTAAACCCTTAAACACACTTAGTTAACTCTCTACCCTAATCCCTCAACCCTCTTGACCCTTAAACCCTCAAACCCTATACCCTCTACCCTATACATTGGACCCTCAAACCTAATCCCCCAACCCTATACCCTCAACCCTCTACCCTCAACCTTAAACCCCCAACCCTCAACCTTTAAACCCTAAACCCTTAAACCATCTACCCTCTACCCTCAACTCAATACCCTCTACCCTCAACCTTAATCCATAAACCCTTAAACCCACTTAGTAAATTCTCTACCCTAATCCCTCAACCCTCTTAATCCTTAATCCCTCAACCCTTAAACCATAATTCCCCAAGCCCTATACCCTCTACCCTATACATTGGACCATCAAACCTAATCCCCCAACCCTATACCCTCAATCCTCTACCCTTAACCTTAAACCCTCAACCCTCAAACCTTAAACCCTCTACCCTCTACCCTCAACCCTAATCCCTCAACACTTAAACCCTTAATCCTCTACCCCTGTTGAAATTTTGCATGGCAACAAAAAGTGTCATGAAATCTGCAAGAACATAGTCATATTTTTTTAATTAAGAGGGGTAAATGCTTTTGACCCAGAGCTATGAATCGATGAGGTCACAAACGAGGGACCTCATCCCCAATATAAATTGTCAAAAACTACACCCCAAAGGGATTTGAGCCTTGATGGCAAGATTAACAATACAACTTAACAATCGCACCATGCCACTATTAGCAAAATACCATAGTCTTCAAACATACCAAAATAATGTAATTCCACACCATAATTGTTCATTTATTACATGATCAAAGATAATGTAATTCCACACCATAATTATTCAATAATTACATGATCAAAGACCGAATGCAAAATGACTATTCTCAGCCTCTCTCATCCTCTCCTACATTGCCTTTTATGTGCAATTGAGGAGATGCTCGAATAAAATCTTATAGGCTTCTTTGGGTCCTTGGCATTGATGGTGGCGTGATTCCACTTGCATAGATCCTTGCTATTGTACATGTAACAAGAGGGTTGAAAGAAGCCTCTACTTCAACCATTGCACTTTCAACACCTTCAGCCTGTAACAAACCCATCAATATAAATTACTATGTTCAACAATTAATGTATGAATATAAGGAAAACGCAACACCAGATCTAAGCGTAGAGAAAGAGAATTAGTTGGGGAGAGATATGAAAGTCTTATATGAAAATGCAGACAACTTTCGTAACACATTTATATATACAGAATGAAATAATTTATATGTACCTATGGAGGAGCAATACAATTGGAAATAGATGAGAAGGAAAAGGAAAAATTAGATGGACCAAGAAATGTTTCCAATAAGGTCAAGGCCCGATTTTATCACTTCTTAGCCAAAAATTGAAGGAAATTGAGAAATTGAGCAAGCTAGTGTCAAGAATCAATAAAATCAGGCCTTGACCTTATTGTCTAGCCTACTCACACCCGCCACTTCCTTGTTCATCCTTGCCATGTAACATCAATAATGTTAACGTCACATCAAATTCAAATGAATGCAACTAATTCATTCAAAATATGAAAATACACGTTCAAAAGCAGATTTCAAAATTACCCTTTCTTCCACTTTCTTCCTCTAAAGGAACCAGGGATAGTGTGTTTTCCAATATACTGTCAAAATCAGCATATTCATAATAAAAATGAAATCACAAAGACACTCTAAAATCTAAGCAAAAAACGACCGCAACGGCACATAAAAGTATTCAAGATATTGAAAACTATATGCAAGAAATGTCACCAATAAGGTCAAGGCCTGATTTTCCGCTTCCTTACTAGAAATTGAGAAATTAAAATCCTATCATCCTTGTTACCTATTTTTCACTACCAACTCAAACAGGTAGAGCTAAATTGTAAATTCAAGCCAAGGTACACAAGTTGATTTGAAAATTTCTGCTAAAGTACTCATATTGTGCATTGTTTCATAATAGTGTAAATTTCAGTGATATTATGCAAAAAACATTTCAAAATGATATCATAAGTTTGCATAATATTTGTTGTTTTATTCATAATGTATAAACTAGAATCCCACACAAGCCGTGGGAGTAACTCAATTTGATTTTTACAATCAAATAAAGGATGCATGAAGCAGGGTAAGCTATACAACTAGAAATAAAGAAAGCATAGGGTAGAAAGTGATTCATCATTTCCTGGAATGATGAATCATTGACAGGTTGAGGTCTTCAGTTGTGACTCTGAATAGCTCCATCTCCTGCTCCAAGCTCTAGCGTACCTGCAAGTTGATGGAAGTATTGTTCGAGAAATGCAAATTAAATCCTATCATATGCCTACGCTACCAACAGTAATATAGAATACAGTCGATCAAGCATCCATCAGATGATTACAAAAATTCAAACAACATAAAGAAAGGAGGAAGCTTTCAGCTTCTTTTGTTTTGCTAACATGTTTGTTCACTGTGTAGGAATAGGTTCATTATGTTTGTGATCATTCATTAGATATGTGGAGTAAAATGGTCTCCCACAAGGGTTGAGCCCGGCATATCAAGGAGGACACACTGTCAAGTTACATTTAAGCGCCATTATCATGGTAACCTACAACAACATGTTTTAGGAGCAGTCACATAATCTCTTAAGGCATTTATATTGGTCCATCAACACCAGCATTGATATCAATAATATGCAATTAGCATGATGGCCTCTTTTTATCTTTCCTATTTTGCATTTATTTTGGATGCAAAGTAACAGTCCCCTGTTAAGGAGCAATGAAGTCATAAAGGAAGCATTAATAATGGTATCATACTGAGTAAAGGATACAATAACAGTCATGAAACTCATAAACTCCTTTGGTATCAATGATATGCATAGTGCTAAGAAAAGGAGAACTTAATTTGTCATCGCCAATAGTTAAGGTACACAGTAATACAGTGACTATCATTATGAGAACAAAATATGTGTGCACTTTCCTGATATTTGTCATTGAAAGTAGAAGAATGTGTTCTCGAGCTAACCATCAATGATGATTGTGTTTCAAGTTACAACAGTTCTGAGTTAGAAACTTAGATTTTCTTGTCAAATAACAGAAGTATCAACAAAGTGAGAATAATACAGAAAGGAGATGACCATTAGAATGCTTGAAAGATTCATAAAAGTAGCGACCAAGGTACGAGTTACATGAAAGACATTTTTGAAGGTCACAGAGGTTTTCAAAAAAAATATCAGATATGCATAAGGAGGCTATGACATGAATCCTTTGTCTGGGAAGTGACAAAGTTCAAATACATCACCAGTGATGGTGGCTTGCTCTCACAGAGCTCTCAGAGTTGTAATAAGAAGCTTGTATTCATGGCGAAGTCAAATAATAGTGCATGTCATTTCAAAACAGAGTATAAGACATCATCACTTCAAGCTTACACCATGGCGACCTAGGAGTTTTTCAGGCCCTTTGCATACTTTTGTAATAAAAACTGGAAGAGACCCAAAACTAATTTGCAATTACAGCCATGAAATATACAAGGGTCGATTTTTCTTTGCTTGCAAATAGTATAAAGAACAAAAAGAATGAGCTTATATGGTGATGTGGGTTTCTGAAACCCTTGATATATTTTGTTTGAAATTCTTCCATGGCGTCCAGAAGCGCATTTTCATATAGAGACAAAATTTCATGGTGACCTTAGCTTTTAAAAACCACAAAAGAACAGATTCAATAGAAAGTCATCTATCTTAAAAGATACAGCAGTATGGTGAGCTTACCCGAGTTTACAGATGAAAAATGTAGATTTGTGAATGAAGGTCGAATACCACAATGAGAGGAAACTTTCAGACACATTTGACCTGGGGAGGAATAGATAAATGCAAAAGGAAATACAAATACCCAGTTTGAGCATGTATCGGCTGTCAAAGTAAGAGAAGAGAAAAACACAGAAAATATAGAAGAAAACATCAGAGATGTTTTTAAATCACGGCCAATAGAAATTAGAAATGCTGAAAGAAGTGGAAGAAAATTCATCGGATACTGAACCAAAGAACTTACCTTATTTTCTTGTAGGTCTGTGTGGTCGAAAATCTCTCACAAACAACAAGTGTTTTTGCAGTTTTCAACTTCAAACCCTACAAAGTCATGGTGGTGCAACAGTTTGTTTTTCTCCAATTCTCACATGCAAAAGTGATAAGTTTTTAGGGTTTGATGTTTTCTTCTTTTCAAAAGCCTCATCGAATGGATTTTTGTCTCTTATTTTAAAAGAGTTAATCATTTTACATTATTGCCTCCATGGTCCATGACTTATAAGGTCAAAAATCCTAATGATGTGGTCAACAGTAATCAAATGCCTAAATATGCTAAGTGGTCGATTAATATATTAGAGACAAATATATGCTTAAGTGTGGTGGCGAAGTCTTCATTATGCATGGGCCCGTGTTTTTATAAATTTAGGTTTCTATTTCACTTAAGTCTTAATTTTTATGTTTTGCATGACATATTGTAAAGTTAAATGATATAAATCATTTAATTATTTTAACTATTTTTAGTGCAAGCATAAAATATTAAGCAAAGTGGAGTTTCAATTAGGCATGGGTGGATTGACACAAACGAGGTAGTTTTTGCATGCTTGGGCCCACCTTTTCAGGGATTTGCAGTTCTGTTAGAGTGTTGCATGTTTCAGTTATGACTTGACAGTGAGTTTGGACCATCATGCACTCATTTTTGCAAGGTTTTGAGCCTCTTTTGAGGCTTTTTTGCTCTTTCTCGTAATTTGCCTTGGATTTATCATCTTCTCACTTAAGTTGACTTTCAGTTCCATATCCATTCCTTTTGAAGGCCTTTTGTATATATTGGAAAAACTTAACTATTTTTTGGCAGTTCTTGTTTTTCTCCTTTGCATTCTACAAAGCGAATTATTTGTAACTCAGCATCATTTGAGATTAATACAATAGCAGGTTTTACAGGTTACCCTTAGTTATTGCATGTATTTTTTCCTTTTATCTTTTCAATAGTGTCAGGTTTTGCCTTCAAGCTTTTAGGCATCATTCTTGTGTTTGATTTTTGATCGAATTATATTGTGTTTCAGCATTGAAACCTTTATCTTTCCATCTCAATCATAAGTATATGTATGCATTCAAGTTTAATTCATAGGTTATACACTGAGTTTGTAATTTAAGAGTATTTTCTTAATTGTGAGAACACTGTTCTTTTCCTCTGAAAGAAGATAGTTTTATGAGCCTTTGTATGGAGCATTTATATGAGTTCAAATTGTTCAGATTTTGACGTGCAAATTAGATATATTGAGAATCAATTGTGAACCAAACTTCCTTTTAGATCATCATTTTTAGGTGCAAGCATCACCGTAATTAAATTTTCATAGTTCTGCATTCAAGTTAAATATTTTATCCTTTTCACAGCAAGTTACCCAAATATTAATTAGAAAAATTCATAGGAACCAGCCTAGAATCTGGAGATCTAATTCCTTATAGGTTACCCACAACCTGGAATTAGTTCCAATGTTTCAACACATTGCAGAATTTCAACATTGAAGCATTCAGATGCAATCTGTTTGACAAAAATCCTATTACACCAATGTAGTAGGATAATGAGTTTCCTATTTCTCACAATTTATACCCATTTGGGAGAAGAAAATGTGCCTTGATAGGGCAGCAAAGAAGAAAGGGTGTCTGGGGAGGAGATCATTTTTTTGGGTAGAAATTTTCCTCCCTAGGCACCCTTTCTTCTTTGCTTCCATGTCGAGGCACATTTTCTTGTCCCAAATGGACACTAACTTTCTCATGCCCACCATCCTTTCCCTATAATGGCAGGAATGTAAATGTCACATCAAATTCAAATACATGCAACCAATTCATTCAAAATAAATGTTCAAAAGAAGATTGCAAAATTAGGAACCTTTTCTTCCTCTAAAGGAACCAGGGACAATGTGCTTTCCAATATATTGTCAAAACCAACATATTCGTAATAGAAATGAAATTTTCTAAATGAAATCACAAAGACACTCTAAAAGTTGAGCAAAAAGTGACTGCAACGACACATAAAAGTATTCAAGATATTGAAAACTTTATCCAAGAAATGTCACCAATAAGGTTAAGGCCCAATTTTTCTGCTTCCTTACCATAAATTGAGAAATTAGAAACCCATCATCCTATTACATCATTTTAGCAGGAAAACGAGTTTCCAATTTCTCAAAATTTATGTCCGGGAAAATGATCTCCTCCCCAGGGAGCCTTTCTTCTTGTTGCCCTATCGAGGCATATTTTCCTGTCCCAAATGGACACTAACTTGCTTGTGTCCACCACTTCCTTGTCCATCCTTGCCCTGTAATGGTAGGAATGTAAACGTCATCAAAAATTCAAATACATGCAACCAATTCATTCAAAATATCAAAATACACATTAAAAAGTAGATTTCAAAATTACGCTTTCTCCCACTTTCTCCCACTTTCCCTTTTAAAGTACACATTTGTGGTTGGTTGTAATATGTAAAAAAGTTGCAAGTGTTACGAGACAGTTAAAGTGCCAAAATTTATTGCACCGTTTGCTGTAAGCAAGCATATTTTTTTCAATCATAAGAAAAAAAAAATTAAGGTGGATTTCCTTACATTCTTAGTGTGTAGGAAACAAAAACTTTTGACAAGCAAATAATTGATAGTGGACAGTGTGTTTTCCAACATTGAAAATAATTGAGCATTTTTTTGTTGCAATCATAAGAAGATAGTGAAATTCCATTTTTACTATTACAAAGCATTTAATATGATTATTCATTTGAAAGTATCCATGATGAGAAAAATAGTCAAGCTCAAATGATTTAAATACCAACCTTTTTCTTTCATTTATAAGCAAGCTACCATAAACAATAAGACTTCAGGTGGCATTTCCTATCAATATAGTTCATATTAACATGAATAGAATGCACATTATAAACACACTGCCAAACGATGCATTTGTGGTTGGTTGTAATATGTAAAAAAGTTGCGAGTGTTACATACAGTTAAAGTTCCAAATCTTTTTGCACTGTCTGTTGTAAGCAAGCATATATTTTTTCAATCATAAGAGGAATTTCAAACACAATTTTTAGTCTACCTAACACTTGTGATAAATTTTGAAGGTTCCTTTCATTACATTCTTTCTATTTAGATAAAATAAACTTTTGAATACATTCATACTGTCAATATAATTATCGGTGGGGGACACATAGAAGTATCCAAAATCAACTGAGGTGTCACCAAATAATTAGATTCTCATAGTGTAAGTAACCAAAATGTTTTCATTAGATTCATACTATCTATGTGTAATTCCAAGTTCAAAAAAATTGGGTGTTATGAAACTTGCAACCCAAATACTATTTTCAAACCCTTTACAAGTAACAACCCAATTGGTTACTCACCCCTCAGGTGAATTTGGATAGTCTTATATATCCTCGACCTGCAACTCCACCCCGTGCTCTCAAACCTTCATCTTTCAACATGTAGAATGAAAGAACTCACAACACAGAGTGTTTTCCAATAACAATACTTGTTACAATTTAAAACGCATGTTTTAGTGCATCATCCTTCTCGTGTGCGATGCACGGATAGCTTCTCACGTAGGTCAAAAAATGTTGACGTAATTTGAAGTGACGATAAAAATGAGGGATTTCATTTGGCTTCAGTGTGTAGAGGGTTTTACAACATTGTTTGGATTGGAGGTTTCATAAATCATGCACTCACCTACCACTGTGTTTATCCAACCTGCAATCATACAGAATGTTAATGTTCGTTGGAAAACACTGGGTGCTTATGAAATGGTGCCTTCCATTACATTCCTACTATCTAATTAACAAAATCTTTTGAAGACATTCATATTGTTTTGTAAAATTCCAGGTTGCAAAGCACTAGTTCTACAAAATCTGCAACCCACATAATTTTTTAAATCTCGCATAATGTAAAGCATTGGTTTCATCACTTTTATCATTTGTCTTGACAGACCCTGAACTACGTCGCCCCCTCTATGCACGTAGCTACTCCTCGACAAAACACATCGTTGGAGTTGACACTTCCTTGCTTTCCTCACCATAGCGTTTCCTCCTGTATGTCAGTTTCATCACGCTTATCACCCGTCTTGGTGGGCCCTCCACTATTTTTTCTCATCATGTTATGTATGTTTCTATGTATGTTGTTATGTATGTTTTTATGCATTTTTTTATGTACATAGGTGCATTTAGTCCAAATATTAGTTGCGTCCATATAGGGATTTACAACATTGTGTGGGTTGAAGGTTTCATAAATCACACACTCACATCCCACTGTGTTTTCCAACCTGCAATCATACATAGTGTTAATGGTTGTTGGAAAACATTGGGTGTTTAAAAAATGGTGCCTTTCATTTCATTCCTACAGTCTAAATAACAAAAACTTTTCAATACATTCATATTGTTGTGCAAAATTCTAGGTTGTAAAGCACTGTTTTTTCAAAATTTGCAACCCACACAATGTTTTAAAACCCTTTACAAGTGACAACCCAATCTGTTACAAACCCTCACCTCAATTCCATTAGTTTTTTTCTCCTCCACCTGTTCTCCAACCTTTTGCTTTCAACCTACAAAATGAGAAAACCCACAACACAACGTGTTTTCCAATAAAAATACTTCTTACATATTAAAAAACATGTCTTAATCACGTCAACTCCCCTTCCCACTTGCATGCAAAAGGATAGATTCTCACTGAATGCAAAGAACACCAGCATCATTCAAAGCGATGGTAAAACCGATCAACTTGACAACACTATTAGGGGAGAAGCTAAAGTGTAGACAAAACACACCTATGTATGTAATGTTATATCATAACCCCCATCCCCATCCCACACACTAGACAAAACACACCGACGAAAAAACTTGACAGACGGTTAGGTGTGTGTCGTCATGTGTCACATCACCGGAAAAGAACTGTGCAGCCGGTGGGAAATAAAAAATCAATAGAAAAAATGCACCTAAACGTCACCATTTTCCACATTTTCATTTTGTAGCTTGTTGGGGAGCGCGAGCGAAATGAAGTTTTGTCTATTATGTTTGGAGGCTAAACGAGAGCCAAGGGTCTACACTACCTAGACGCATTCGATAGGTGCGATGGCTAGCTAGCAGGTATGTATATCTATCATGTTCATTAAGAAAATGGGTTTTCATTGATGATAAAATAAAGGGTTTTCCTTGCGTAAAAGGTTTTCATTTGAAATGCAAAGTCGTTTATGCATTTTTGTGTAAAGGAATAATTAAAAGGATGCAATATCATCGTTCACTATTGTTTTGAGAATTTCCCATGTAACACTCACACTTCAAGGAGGAGGCATCCTTCATATAAAATTTTGGGATATAATAGGCACACAATAATGTAACATCTATTTATTTTTTAAAGTAAACTAGAAATTCTTTGCATTCACCACAGTAAGCGTCTCATCTATAAATAAATCATAACTTCTTAATGCAAAATAAATTTTAGAAATTTAACTGACCAGTACACTTGCAATTCAAACTATGACAACTAGAATCACTTGTATTTAGTGTAGAAGCTTCACATCTCCTAAAGCGTCCTTCTTAATCCACCAACCCTTGTTTTTTCAATTTTGTTTCCTCAAATATATCAACCACCTAGAAGGAAGACAAATGTTAGTGATAGATTAAATTGGCAAATTAAAGACATTTGGTGCTACAAAGAATTCTTTTTATTCCAAATTTCACCAATATAGGATTATATGTTGTGGTGAGTGAAAAATTATAGCTTGTACAGACAATAAACAAACATATTAAAATGTACAATGGGAATTTAATTTAAAATTTAACCTATTGCTAACACTAGTAATATATATGTCAACAATTATCTCTATCATTTTAGCATTTTGTAGGAATTGTGAAGCACTGAATTTTCATTTGGATATATAAAAAAATCATCTCTCCTGACATATGAAATAAGCCATAACTTGCAATAATCAATAAAGGCATAGAAGACAGACAAGAAGGATACCATGTACCACTATCATAATTATGTTTAAATCATGTGTCTCTCAATGAACATTTAAATGACATATCGGTATCATAACCATTGTTCGATGATATTGTAAATTGAACCATTACTTGTACAGACAATTGAAAAAATACAAATTATTGCAAGAATAAAGGTTAACAAGTCATCAAAATCCTTGGTGATCACCTTGATTGACCAAAAAATAGCAGCTAATCTTTCAACAAAACACACCAATGTACATACAAAAACACATAAAAAATACACAAAAACATACATAGAACCATACATAACATGAAAAGAAGGAAAAATAGGATGTCAATGCAGAAAAGAGAATCAGTTGGATGGAGATTTGAGAGTCCTATGTGAAAAGGTAGACAAATTTTATAAACAACTTATTAAAAATAAAACATCTGCATTCTCTAATAAGAAAGACACTCTCAAAGCTGGGAACAATAATTGGGTTGCAGGTTTCATAACGCATATTGTTTTCCAGTGTGCAATTATATATAGATAGCATGATTCTAATGAAAACCTTAAATTTTGTAGATAGTAAGAATGTACTAAATTTTATTCACCTTCACAATTTATAGCAACTCTTACTTACACAAAAAAAATGCAATTCAATTTTTCCTCATATGATTTAAAAATAAATGCAAAATATAATTTGTAGGTTGGAAAACACAACGTGGTTTGTCATTTATTTCATTCTGTACATTCAAAGTTACGTGTTGGAGAGCACGGTTAGGAATGTCTTGAAAATATTTTGTTAATTAGGCAATCGGAATTCAATGAAAGGCACCATTTTATAAACACCCACAGTTTTCCAACAACCATTAAAACTAAATGATGGCAAGTTGGAAAACATCGTGGGAGGTGAGTGCATGATTTATGAAACCTCCAACACATACAATGTTTAAAACCATCTACGGATGCAACTAATCTCCCGACAAAATGCACCTATGTACACAGAAAAATGGATAAAGAAATACAAAACAACATACATAACATGATGAGACGACATAGTGCAAGGCCTGCTAAGACGGAGGATAAAATTGATGAAACCAATAGACGGGAGGAAATGTCACAGCGAGGAAAGTGAGGAGCTGTTATATCACATTGAATTACGTCAACATTTTTTTGCCTTGTGTGAGAAGCTATCTGTTCATTACAGGCAAGAACGACATTGATGTGATTAAGACGTGTTTTAAATTGTAACAAGTACTTTTCTTGGAAAAGTCTATGTTTTGGGTTTTCTCATTAGATAGGTTGAAAGTGAAACGTTGGAGAGCAAGGAGGCGTTGTAGGCGAGGGAGACGACTAACTGAGTTGAGGTGAGGGGTTTCTAACCAAATGTATGTACACAAGTGTATCAGCTCGGTTTTCTCGACTTACCAATTAGGTTGTTGCATCTAAAGGGTTTTACAACACTGTGTGGGTTAAAACTTTCTTAAAACTTGGTGTTTTCCAATATCATTACATTCTTACTATCTAATTCACAAAAGGCTCTCAAGGCAATCACAAAACATACCAAATTGAGGTGAGGGGTGAGTAACTAATTAGTTTGTTACTTGCAAAGGGTTTTAAAACATTATGTGGGTTGTAGAATTTGAAAAACCAGTGTTTTGCAACCTGGAATTTAACAAAACAGTATGAATGTAATTTAGACAGTACAAACAATGTGAGTATGAGTTGTCATTTTCAGAGCTTTTTTCTGGTGCAGGAATTAGAGGTGAAGTGACGTGTGTGTTTTTAGTTTAGAGAAAGAAGGGGGAAAGCGCTTTGTGTTTCATGTCTCCACATTGAAAGCTGAAGGTTGGAGTGCACATGGAGGAGTTGGAGGAGAAAACCAACAAAATCGGGGTAAGGGGTGCTAAGCAATTGGGTTGCAAAGGGTTCCACAATGTACAGATGTATGGGTTGCTTGTTTCTTAACACCTAGGGTTTTCCAACATGATTTTTTACAAAACAAAATGAATGTCTTGAAAAGATTTTATAATTTAGACAATACAAATGTATTGAAAGGCCCCTTCAAAATTTATAAGGACTTTTAATTTGAGTAAAAACTGTGTTTAAATTTTGCATGATTGAAAAAAAAGTGCACAAAATAATTGTAATTTGGAAAACACAATGTGGGTTTTCAGTTATTTGAATCTCCTTGTTTAAATGTAAAGGGTTGTCTCATGGTGGGTTGCTTGCTTCTTAACACATACAGTTTTGCAACATGGAATATTGCAAAATAGTAGGAATGTTCGTCAACTTGATCTATAAATCCTTTTTATCGATGCGTTTTGTCGGGAGAGTGGGATGGGGGTGGGGTGTTATGTTATAATGTCTATATGTAGGTGTGTTTTGTTAGGAGATTAGCTTTTTCCTACTCATTGTTCAAAGTACTATAACTGGAAAATACTCTATGTTGTGGGTTTTTTCATTATGCAGGTTGAAAGAGAAATGTTGGAGAGCAGGGGGCAAAGTTGCAAGTGGGGGAGATGACAAACCAGTGGAATTGAGGTGAGGGGTTTGTAATCAATTGATTTCTTACTTCTAAAGGGTTTTAAAACATTATGTGGGTTGCACATTTCGAAAAACCAGTGTTTTGCAACCACAAATTTTACAAAACGGTATCAATGTAATTTAGACAGTAAAAATGTAATGAAAGGCACCTTATAACAAGTCTTACACAGAGTAAAAATTATGTTTCAATTTCTTAATATGATCCAAATATACATGCACAGTATAATTGCAGGTTGGAAAACACAATGGGAGGTCAGGTGACAACATGATTTATGAAACCTCCAACCCACACAATGTTGTAAAACCCTCTACGCATTGAAGCCAAATACCTTATTGGGTGTTTACACAACGGTGCCTACCACCACATTCCTATGGTCTAAATAACAAAAATCTTTTCAATGCACACATACTGTTTAGTAAAATTGTAGGATGCAAAACATTGTGTTTTACAAAACCTGCAACCCACCTAAGACACTACAAACTTCATAATGAGAATTTCAATGGGAAAATAAAAGGTTCTATTTGCGTGTGGGCTTTTGGGCTTTCTATCCATTCCAAATTATGATTTTGAAAACCTGTCGACACATAACCCACATTGTGCTTCAAATGAAAACCCATTTTCACAAGGAACAACCTTTATTTTCCCATCGATGAAAACCCATCTTCGCACCGAACAGCCATTCAAATCTTCACACTCAAAATATTCAAAAGGAAAATTTTAAAAGCCAACACAAAAACACACAAAACACCTTTGCATTTCAAATGAAAACCCATCATCCCAACGAATAGTCGTTCAATTCTTCACAGTGAAATTTGAAAACCCTCAACACAAAAAACCATAAACAACTATGCATTTGAAATTAAAACCTTATACGCAAACAAAACCTTTTATTTTCCCATCAATGAAAACCCATTTTCTTTAACGAATAGTCATTTGTTCAATGCTTCACAGAAAACCCATTTTCTTTAACAAACAATCGTTCAATGCTTCACACTTCCTACATAGAATTAAAAAATGACATATATACATACCTATGTCATGCCTGCCGAATGTGTTTAGGTAGTGGGACGGTAGTGTAGACCCTCAGCTCTCGATTGGCCTCATCTGCTCGCGCTCCCCAACAAATTGCAAAATAAAAATGGGGAAAATGGTGACGTTTAAGTGTGTTTTGTCGATTTCTTTTTGGCCATTCATTCAATGCTTCACAGAAAACCCATTTTCTTTAACAAACAATCGTTCAATGCTTCACACTTTCTACACAAAATGGCAAAATGGCATTAAAAAATGACAGATATACATATCTGCTACTATTCGTCGTGGTTGTCGAATGTGTTTAAGTAGTGGGACGGTAGTGTAAACCCTCTGCTCTCGTTCTGCCTAATTTTGCCCACACTCCCCAACAAACTACAAAATGAAAATAGGGAAAGTGGCGACATTTAAGTGCGTTTTGTCAATTACTTTTTGGTTGTTCGTTCAATGCTTCACAAAAAACCCATTTTCTTTAACAAACAGTCGTTCAATGCTCCACACTTCCTACACAGAATGGAAAAATGGCATATAGAAATTGCAGATATACATACCTGTTGCTAGTCGTCGCACCTGTCAAATGCATTTAGGTAGTGGGACAGTAGTGTAGACCCTCAGCTCTCATTCGACCTCATTTTGCCCGCGCTCCCCAGCAAACTACAAAATGAAATGTGAAAAATGACGACGTTTAGGTGCATTTTGTCTATTGTTTTTTGACTTTCCTATCAACTACATATCCTTTTCTGATGACGGACACGTGACGACGCGTGCCTAATTGTTCGTCAAGTCTTTCTATCGATGCATTTTTTCTAGTGCATGGGATGGGGGATGGGGGTTATGATATAACGTTACATACATAGGTGTGTTCTGTCTACACTTTAGAACAAGGTTGGCCCTACACTCATCTCACCATTACTATTTCAAAGTGAAAATGTCATAAGAATATCTTAAGTATTAAAAATTGTTTCTATCTATTGCCATTGATATGGATAGAAGTGAAAATATCATAAAAATATCTTAAGTATTAAAAATTGTTTCCATCTATTGTCATTGATAGGGATAGAAGTGAAAATCTCATAAGAATATCTTAAGTATTAAAAATTGTTTCTATCTATTGTCATAAGAATATCTTTAAGTATTAAAAACAATTTTAAAAAAGATATGAATAAAAGTGAAAATATCATAAGAATATTAAAAAAAAAACAATTTGAAAAAAAATATGAAATTTAAAACTTTTTAATTTAGTAAAAACAATAACTAGAAATATTTAAGCAAGATTTATCAAGCCCGTTTTCCAAAACTTTCTTCCAAAATAAATACTAAAGCAGATATAATTACCAAATGTACAGAAAAAAAGGACACCTGTACCAGATTCGTAACACATTAAAATCTTTGTCCTTTCAAATCAATGCTTTAGAGAAGGCGGCAAGATCTCCCATTCACATTGTTCTAACAGGCTTTTGTTTCTAAAACTAGCATGTGATTGATATGATCTTTGTTGACTAACGTAGATCAATCTAGATATTTTGGCATGCAACACAATCCACGTAGCTCCCTGACTCGGTTATCATCAGACAGGATATTTCCTGGCTTTTAATATGAAGGCCACCTGTTTCATCAGTAATGTATAATTTAACACAAAAAATGGGTTCTTGTGCAGTATGTTGCAGGTTTTTAGCTTTCATTTGCCTACATTTTCTGGCGTTTGTGTGTGTGAGTGAGGGAGCAGCAGAGTTGAAGCACAGGCTGAATGGAGGATACCGTCCTGGGAAAGTGCAGACTAAAGAGATAGATTTGCTTGAATTTCCTCTAAATTTGGAATTCTTGGAGGCAGAGTTTTTCCTGTTTGGGGCCTTTGGATATGGCCTAGATCATGCTGCTCCTGAGCTAGTGAGTGGTGGGCCTCCTCCTACTGGGGCTGTCAAAGCTCATCTTGACCCTCTTGTGCAAGATATCATTGAGCAATTTGCTTACCAGGAAGTTGGTCATCTCAGGTAATATCATAGTTATCAAATACAGGGGATTCAAACAAAGTTTTCACTTTCTTTTTTTTGGCACTGTGGGAGTTGATTCAATGACATAAGGCTCTCTGCATTGAGGCTTGAGTTAAGAGTTATAAATAGCAAACAATGTATCAGGCTGTTTATTTTTAGGTTACTACAAATGGAAGTGGTAGATCAGAATTATAAGAGTTTTAGTTTATGGTTCCATGGCCAGGTTACCTAAAAAATTTCATCAGGTATTGTGATGAAAATGTAAAACTGTATTTGCCTTTTATAGTCTATGATTTGTATGAACATTTTAAAACTATAAGTATATTCCAACTTCATTAAAAGAGATTGCTTTCCAAGATACCTCAAAATCCAGTGGCTAGAATTGAAAAATTTCAGATGTAAGTGGGTCAAATACTCTGAAAATATCTGATGCATAAAGTAGGGGCTCCAAGTTAAGTTTCCAGTTTACTATGTAGCATGTTTTATTCATTTCATGGGACATGTGTCTCCATTGTTTTTAATCCTCAAGTCAATGGCATTGCGTCTTTGGCCTATGGCTCCATGGAGGGGACTTTTCTTTTGTGTTGAAATTTTAGGTGAAACTAGGAGTTTTAAATGAAAAATTATAGGAATATCATGTTGATAGAAGAAACTTTTAGCTCTTCCTCAACACCAGTTAAGTTTGAAGGAGTTATCTTTTTTATACTGCAATTTTCTAATACCATAAATGGAACTCTCAATATAAAAAAAGGAACCCAAACCCTTCCATGTAACCGCAGTTTTTCAACTATATGGAATCTGTGCTATTTTTATAATAGCTTGGCCTAACTCTTTGTTTATTGGCCCCTGTAGCAGCCTGCAACATACAAGTTAAAAGTTTTATATATTCTTTTACTTCTCAATGACCTGACCTGACCCATTGTTATTATTGGCCCTTTATGTTCTTTTAAATTATTATTGGTCATTGAGTGTGATTCAGTGTTTCATGGGGATGCATCGCCCCAAAAAACCCTGCGTTTCGTAGACATCTTCGTCTCAGACTTGGGGACTTGGGGGACGTTCCCCCACCATCCCACCACCAACGTCACCATCCCACCACCAGCGTTGCCATCTCCACAACGCTGTTAGGACTTCAAGATTGTCGGGGTGTCCTCAAGACGTCTAGGGGACTCTTAATTGTCTCCAAGATGTATAATTCTTATACTTATACATCTTTTTATAACTATTTTTTCAAGTACTATATGTATTTCAGCACCCTGCTGCCACCTCGCTATTGTCCGCCTGCCATCCCCCCAACACCCCCAAACTTAGGCCTTTGGTCCCCTCATCCCGTCCCCGTGCCCTCGTTGGGAAACTCCATGGAACTATGGTGTGATTCAAAAGTATTTCTGCACCCTGCTGCCACCTCGCTATTGTCCCCCGTCATTCCCCCACCAGCCCCCAACTTAGGCCCTTGTTCCCTCGTCCCCGCGCCCTTGTCCGGAAACTCCATGGAACTATGGTGTGATTCAAAAGTCGATTCAAAAACATACATAGTAGATCCAAGTATTGTTATTATTGGTCTTATTTGAGTAGCCTAGACTAAACTTTTTGAAATTTTCTTATTAAATTACTATTGTTCTGTTGTTCTCTTCATCATCAAGTGTGATTTGAAACCAACAGAAACCAACCGTGATTACAGTTGATTCCAAAAGTATTATTATTGACTTAGTTTAAGTTACTCTTCTTTTCTTGATGATGGATCACTGACTATGAACACACACAGTTGAGTTATTCTTCTCTTCTTGATGTTTCCTCCAGAAACAATCTCGGAATCTTTTGAAAACTAAGGCCAACTGTTTTATTTTCAAAGGCACATGCAATTACACATCTATGGCTCTCTTAAACTTTTCAAACGGATATGCAGGGCTATAAAGGCAACTGTAAAGGGTTTTCCAAGACCCCAACTGGATTTAAGCGCCCAACAGTTCTCCAAAGTTTTCGACGCTGCATTCAATACCAAGTTGAATCCTCCATTTGATCCCTATGCCAACAGTCTCAATTATCTGCTTACAAGCTACGTTGTTCCCTATGTTGGCCTCACAGGCTATGTGGGCACCAATGCCCATCTTCGCTCTAAAACTGCAAAGCGAGTAAGCACCCACTGTCAAAATTTTAGCTGCTTATAATTTAATTTATGAATGTCAGAACTGGTTACTCTTAACTGACAAAAACCCTAACTTTGATATGCATTTGCATACAGCTCCTGGCGGGTCTTCTGGGAGTGGAATCAGGGCAGGATGCAGTGATTCGAACCTTGCTGTATAAAGACAAGATGATGAAGGTGGCACCATATCCATACACAGTGGCTGAGTTTACACACAGACTTTCCACGCTGAGAAACACGCTCGGGTACACCCGAATAGTGGACGAAGGACTGGTTGTGAAAATAGCAGAGGGAGCAGAAGGACAGGGAGCAGAAGGAAAGGTGAAAGGCAACGTTCTTGCAGGTGATAATTACTCTGTGGCCTATGGCAGAAGCCCTGCCCAGATTCTCAGGATTGTTTACTCCTCTGGTAATGAGTCAGTGGCCGGTGGAATATTTCCTCATGGTGGAGGGGGAAATATCGCTAAAGGCTTTCTCGCCCATCATGACTGATCATTCATCACCTCTCTCTGAAAATTTCATGAAAAAATAATGGTCTCTTTGAAGACCATGTTACTGAAGCTTAGAAATAAATAATTCTATTTTGGTTATGTGGTATTATTAACAAGTCTCTTTTATAATATATAACAAATTGCAACAAGCAATTGTTTATTTTTAAAGAAATAGTATATTGAAAAAAAAATTGTTAAATGCATTCATAATTAAAAACCCTTTTACCATTTTTTATGTGACTCTAACTTCAATTTATATCACCACTTTTGTTCACCTTGTCAAAATGTATGACTAAAACTTAGGTACTTTTAAGCCCTAATCTCTAATAGTATGTGAAAAGAATATATTATATCCATAACCAAACAATAATAAAATAAAAGAAAAGAAAAGGAAAACAATAATATTACAATTTAACTTATATGAATAATATATACAATATACAATTGGAAAAAAAAAAGTCATGGAAGGAATATAAATCATTGGGAGGAATATGTGACTTAAAAGGTGATTCTTATATATAATGTTCAAGTTACATATACCCCAATGCTTTATTTAATTATAAAGCAAAAACCAATAATATTATAATATATAATTTCTATAAATTAATATATACACTTGGGAAAAAGGTTAGTGGAATTAATATATACAATTGGGAAAAAGGTTAGTGGAAGGAATATAGATAAGTGGGAGGTATATGCCACCTAAGAGTTTGGTGAATCACCTTTTATCTCTAATATATATAATGTTAAGTTACATATAACTCAAATAGTATTTAATTGTAATGCAAAAATCAATAATATTTCTATAATATAATGTTCAAGTTACTATAATCCAATAACATATAGTCCAATACTATTAAAATGTTAAAGCAAAATCATTTTTATTTAATGTAAAGCAAAATAAATTTTTTTTTGGTGTTAATTTTAAAAAACTATATTTATGGGTTAATGTTTATAAAATTATATTTATGGGCTAATGCTTATAAAAATATTATATGTTGGATGTATAGAAATAAATTTAATAAATAAAGATATTTAGTTTTTCAATAGTATTGAAATGAGGATGCTTTGGTTTCATGAATAAATCATAAAAATTTGGTTTTTCTACTTCTATATACAATTGGTAATATTTTAAAATATTTCATTATTTTTTATTAAGGAAAAACAAGTTTTGAAGGGCTCTGAAACCCTTTACAAAGAGATCAATCAGATTTTGAAGGGATTTGGAACCCTCAACTAGAAAGTTGTCCTAACATAAAGACCATGAAAGTATAGACAACCAAGGGTGAAAAAGGCATCAAGGCCAAAGAACAAGGTGTAAAATATTTAATTGTTAATATTTAAATATATTTTAAAAATATTTGTGTTATGTCAAAGTGGAAACATTGTCTTATATGGCTCCCTAAAAAACTAGGTAAAAAATCAATTTCTTTCTTAAATTTAAATGACATTTGAATAAAATTTTAGATCTTCAAATGAATGCAATTAAAAAAAATTACGTATTTTTTAATTTGAATTTTAAAATGTCAAAAAGTCAAATCCACAAGTATGGAGAATCATATGGTGTTGACTAAATATGACCTTTGATTCATTAAATAATAAGAACAATTAAATCTTTTAATTATTGGATTCATCTTCCAAGATATATAAGTGTAATTCAAAATTTATGATCAAAACTATTTGGATAATTATCTTACAATTATCTTACAACCATCATGAGAAAAAGGTAGGATAACATGGTGTTGACTCCATGAGCATGAACTTGATTCATTAAATTATAAGAACAATCAAAAGATTAAATTATAAGAGCAATCAAATATTTTAATTTTTCTTACAAGATATTACAATTCAAAGCTTATGATCAAAACTATTTGGATAACTATCTTACAATCATCATGACAAAAAGGTAGGATAACATGATGTTGATTCCAAGCATTAACTTGATTCATTAAAGTATAAGAACAATCAAATCTTTTAATTTTTCTTCCAAGATATATAAGAAGAAGATATGTAAAAAATTACGATTCAAAATTTATCATCAATTATCAAAATCATTTGGATAACTATCTTACAACTATCATGGCAAAAAGGTAGGATAACTATCTTATAACCATCATGACAAAAAGGAAGGAGAATCAAGGTTGGAATGAAATTCTAGTCAATCAAATAAAGAATACATGAAAATAGGAGAATCAAGGTTGGAATGAAATTTCTACTCAATCAAATACATTAAAATATCAAAAAATGTGGATAAGTTGTGACAATGTGTACATAGAAGAGTAACAATGTGGAAAGTGTAATGCCTAGATTTTGAAATTGAAATGAAAGAAAAATAGTATGTAAACTCCTTATTTTAAACATGCAAAACCTCTAGATAGAGTTCATGCAATGGAATTCAAAACAACACAATAATATCAAAACAACTCAAAATATTACCCATGACTCCATTGTGGTTCGATTTGCTCCTTGAATAATTGGGATATGGACACTCCTTTCTTGAATGACATCAATTTGATAGTATGTACTTAGCATGAGTGATAATGGGTTGATTTGGATGAGAGAATGCCTGAATTTATAGATTTTGGGAATGGATAATGGATGGTCAAGATTTGATTATGAGATCAAGGGTGGAGAATGGTTGAGAGTAATTCCCTAGGATCTAGGAGAACATGGAAGGTGCAAATGAAGATAGTTAGAATATGAATGACTAGGATTAACTTACCAAATTTAGCACTTGTGAGCATGAGGGAAATTAGGGACATGTGCACCTAAAAATGTTATAGCTTTGGGATGTGTTGAGAGAATAAGGGAACCATAAGGACAAGTGTTGTTAGGTTCCCAATATTCTTGGAATGTGTTGAGATAATAATGAGAGCACAAAGGCAAGTGTTCCTAGGTCCCCATTATTCTTGGAAAGTGGTGAGGGAATATAGGCTTTATTAAATAATAATATTATTTAATTATTTTAGCCACATGGGTGAGGTGGAAATGGGTAATTATTTATTTATTTATTTATTTGTGAGGAGATAGAAGAGGTGATAAATTAAATAACATAAATTTAAGTGCAAGATTTTACATGAAAGGGATATGTCCTAGGTTAATTAGGACTAGGTGATGGGGCGTAGGCTTAGGTGATGAAATTAGTCAATTAGGAATTAGGTGATAGGTTTAGTGATGATGAATAGACCTAGGGAATATTTTAGGTTAATGTTTTTTCCCTCTTTGATGCAATGCAACTAAGTGGCATTGTGTCAAAGAAGAATAAAAAGTAGGATGAGATGGAAAGAAGTTTTAGTGACAAGTTGCCCCAGTCGCTTAAGGATGATGATGGAAGTGATGCCCCCTCAAGAGAATTGTTGGGTGAAATGGAACCCAATAGGCATCTTGAAAATATAAAGAGTGATAAAAATATGTGTTGAATAAAGGATTAAAAGTGACTTGAGAGAGATCATTTTGGGATGATGTCCATGCCATGAATATAGGACTAAATGATTGATTAAGGAATAGATATTTAAATTAATTCTGCTAGGATGATTGGATTGAATTGGCATGGATGTGCACTTTAGATGATGAAATATCACAAGAATTTAATGCAATAAAATGACTCATGATTGGGATTATGGATAAATGATGATCTATAATGATAAACCTGGATGTAATGGGTGAGGAATTCATGTTGTCATAGTAACTTCATGTGTAAGGAGAAACCTTTTTTTAATGTAGCACTTAGCATTATGCACCATGATATAAAGGATCATGATTACGATGTGCCATGTGCATATGGACTGACACACAAACAAAGAAGTTACAAATAGAATAGTGATCCAATAGACACGTTGTCATAAGAACACTATTGTATGAAGCATGAAGGTGATGTGACGATACATGATTGGTGGAGCACTAAGACTAGAAGCAACAAACAAACACAAACCCATAAAAGCAAGAAATTAAAAACATGAAAAACACACAAATTGGTATCCAATGACAAAGCTAATGGTGTGTGGTAATATTGTATTAGATGGTTGGTTAGATCCAAGGATTAATGATGAGGATTGGATTAGATTTTTCCTGTTCAAGCTAAACGTTGATTGATTGATGGTGATAGCATTGTTGATGTGGGAAGGACACATTCCAAAAACAATGCAAGAATTGGGAAAGGTATATGATGATGATGATTGATTGGATTGATTATAGATTAGATAGCTTGTAGCAAGATAAGGAACAAATCTTATGGATGTTTTTAGATGTATGTGAGATTTTGGATGGGGTGTGAGGATTTAAGGGCTTCAACATGGATAAAGAGTTTTTGTAATCGTGCTTGTAGATTGGGATATGTTTGGTTAAGTGTTTTCTTTTGTTTTTCATTTTGATGGTGGAACTAATGGCAAGGGATAAGTCAA
This sequence comes from Sequoiadendron giganteum, assembly GCA_007115665.2. Lineage (NCBI taxonomy): Eukaryota > Viridiplantae > Streptophyta > Pinopsida > Cupressales > Cupressaceae > Sequoiadendron > Sequoiadendron giganteum. The sequence goes on along the minus strand of CM021102.1, from coordinate 594,768,885 downwards.
GCCTAGAGACAAGGATAAAGATGGTTTGGATGAAATGGTTGATTAAATGGATGTGATAGAGAAGATATGGATTGATGAAAGGATGTAGGGGGAGATGTTCAAGGACTACATCATGTAGGATTAATATATTTTGATCCAATATAGGGGTTGGCTAGTGTCATCTAGGCAATAAAGTGATGGTAGATGGTGTGTGGCCAAAGGATGACTATGTCAAAAATTTTCCAAAGTATGTATCATGTACCCCCAATCATTGTTAAGATCAAGGTGAGTAGGAAATATGGATGAGGCATGGTTAAATTGACATGGTGGATGGATATGTAATAGAATGACATGATATGACGGATAGGTTTGGTGGAATGGATGAGACAACTTGCCCCAAATTTCAAGGTTCACATAGCTATTTGATTTATACATGATACCCATAAATGGGTTTTCATCATGGTACTTTCCCAAGGCTCTATAAGAAGTGGTTTTCACCAATGGAAAAATTTATTTCTCTTTACTATATTTTTTATTTTTTCACTTTTTCTATTTTTTTGGGAGTTTTTAATGATTTTGTAATTTTTTGGAACTATGGACTTTAGGTATCATGTACATGGATTGCTAATATCTGACTTTTATATTTCAGTCATGACATGCCAATAATATCCTACTTTATAGAGTTGATTCGATAAGATTGTTGCACTAGTATACAATGCACAATTGTGACAATGATCTTTGATAGTTGGGTTGGCCTTGTCCAAATATAAACATCTCGATAGAGTGTCATCATAGATCTCTTATGATAGTGTTGTGGCAAGGATGCAACGGGTTCTAGTTTTTGGTTTATATTTAGGATGAAGTTGAATGGATTTAGATGGTGGGGGTGAGAATTGGGATTTGGAATGTGGATTCGATAAATGGGATTTTGGAGGTGGGTATGTAGATTGATCAATTTTGGATTTGGAATTGGATTTTATCTTAGTATTAGGACCTACATTCTTTTTGGATAGTGAAGTTTTGCATGATAATTATGAAGGTGGTGCACACAGGTATTGTATGTAATATGCAAATTTTGATTTATGGATTGCTTTTGATGACTCACTTTGATTGGATTTATCAATTTACTTTTTTTGGCATCCATTTTTTTTTTCTTGCTTCTTGATTTTTGATGTGTATCACTCTTTAGATTCATTTTGATTTTGAGATGGTATCTGCATTCACTTTTTCTTTGGTAGTTGATAGAAATACTTTGATCCATGGGAATGCTTCACTATGTATAATGGATGATGTTATTTGTCCCAATTAATGGGTTTAGAAAATTTTGTGGGAGTAGGTTGTTGGTATGGATGAAGGAAGTAGAGAAAAGATGGGTGGATGGAGGATTCTTATAAGAGTTATGGATAGCCTCTATTTTGATGCTTTCATTGGATGTGGTTGCCCAAACTATCATTGATTTGTCACCAATAGATTGCTAACTTGGAAATGTGTATCCAAGACCTTGATATCTATCATTTTCATATACTAATACTGATTCTAGAATGTCTTATTCATGAAGGCCTAACCCTTTTCCATTACAATCCATGCTTTGAAATATTTTATTTTTCATAGGATAATTTTCACTTTTGAAATAGGATGCAAATCCATCATTGGGCAACTGTGACTTAGTAGAAAGATCTATGTTCTCTTCTACAAGAAGTTGATGAAAGTGGTTGAGCCCAAATTATAGAATGATTGTGTCTTCTCCTTGTTTTCCATCATGGTATCTTGATCAAATATATTCAACGTGGTCAATTTTATTCTTGTGAATCCTTATGCATGTTGGGATCCATATCATTTGTTTGACTATTTATGTGTCCAAGGGAGGCAAGTGTCTCATCTTGGGGAATGGAAATTTTAGGATTATGGATAGGCTCATCTTTGATATCATGGCCATGGATGGGATAAAGGTGGAGTAAATGATCATCTTGGATTTTTGGATCAATAGTAGGATTGTGATCAAAGATCAAATTTAGGTGTCATGATCATAGATAGGATATTGATCAAAGATTTGATTGTGATGGATGGCATGATCATCTATTGGATATTGTCAAAGATTGGATTAACATGAACATCATGATCATCATTGCGGATTTTATCAATAACTTGATCTTGATTTGGTTGGGAGAAATTTGTGACATGCTTTAGGGTGAGCTCTTGACATAGCCATAGTTCCTTCTTAGACAAGATAGATACACTTTACTTTGCATTGATATTCCCTATATCAACTAGGCCTTTGATATGTGTTCCTAATGTCACATAAATAGTAGTATGCCTGGGCTAGTGGGATATTTTTGGACCTTATGACACTTATGGATTTTAGACCTTTTGGCTTTTATAGATTTCATGAAACTTCTATGTTTATCTTCCAGTGTTGGTTAACTCATGGTGATGGTAGTGTTTGATGGTATTTGATCTAGGATAGGCATAATGGTAGGAGACTCGTGGGTAGGTGTTGTGGACATGGATTTCTTGGAACATGTTTTTTGTTTGTCCCATGCGAGTAGTACTTGGAAAATATCTTTAGTAGATTGCAACATATTAAGTGTTTCATGTCAAAATTTATCTCTCAGCCATCTAGATTGCAACTGCGCACTTTGCTTTTCTCTCTAATACACCTACAAAAATTTGATACCTAAAACCTACTCAAAGTCTTGCAAAACTAGTTAGTCAAAAATCACCACAAGACACCAACACATCAAATGAAGTGAGATCGAGGAGAATATCCCTAGTAGAGTTGCCATAATGTAATGCTTAGATTTTGAAATTGAAATGAAAGCAAACTAGTATGCAAACTCTCTATTCAAAACTTGCAAAACCTCTAGATAGAGCTCACAATAGAATTCAAAACAACACAATAACATCAAAACAAATCAAAATATTACTCATGACTCCATTATCATTTGATTTTCTCCTTGAATGATTGGGATGTGGATGCTCCTTACTTAAGTGACACAAATTTGATAGCATGTACTTAGCATGAGTGATAATGGATTGATTTGGGTGAGAGGATGCCTGAATTTATAGATTTTGGGAATGAAGAATGGATGGTCAAGATTTGATTATGATATCAAGGGTAGAGAATGGTTGAGAGGAATTCCCAAGGATCTAGGAGATGGAGGGTGGAGATGAAGGTAGTTAGAATGTGAATGGCTAGGATTAACTTACCAAATGTAGTAAGTAGTTGTGAGCATGAGAGAAATTAGGGATATGTGCACCTAAGAAGGCTATAACTTTGGGATGTGTTGAGAGAATAAGGGGACCATTAAGACAAGTGTTTTTAAGTGCCCAATCCAAATATTCTTGGAATGTGTTGAGAGAATAATGGGAGCACAAGGACAAGTGTTCCTAGGTCCCCATGTTATTATTGGAAACTAGTGAAGGACTATAGGCTTTATTAAATAATAATATTATTTAATTATTTTAGCCACATGAGTGAGGTGGATAATAGATGGAAATAGGTAATTATTTATTTATTTATTTGTGAGGATATAGAAAAGGTGATACATTTAATAATATGATTATTTAAATTAAGAGTGTGACTTTAGGTGAAAGGGATATGCCATAGGTTAATTAGGACTAGGTGATGGGATGTAGGCATAGGTGATGAAATTAGTCAAATAGGAATTAGGTGGTAGGTTTAGTGATGATTAATTAGGATTGTTTTACTTGTGGTAGACCTAAGTCGCCTTGGGTATTGCAACTAAGTGAGTGTTTCAATTCTAGAAGGTTTAGATGTTTGTGGACCTATATTTTACAATAATTAAGTTTATTAAGCTTTTTGCATCTAATGATGTATCACGTGCTCTTCAACAAATTTTTTACATATCTAGAAGTGCTCACAAACCTAAAATTTTATTTCAAAAAAATTTATTGAGAAATCTCACATTCAATGAGAAGCATGAACCGAGAAGCACAAAGAAGTTGATGTCAAACACGTGATACTCTAGACTAATTTATGTTGGTACTTTAGACCAATCTACAAGGTAGTGTTTGTGTGTACTCTAATGATCAAGTGTGATGATATATCTATACCATACATGCCCATGATTACCATTTTTTATTGGAATCTCACTTCATCAAATCCTCCACTCTATTAGGGTACTATAAAAGGAGGTTCCCATGATACTCGTTGAAAAAAATAAGCTTTCTAAAGTAGGAATCCTGGAATGTTCTCCCACTAGATTCTGTTCCACCATAATTCCACCATAGAGGTTCCCCATCCACTTAATTATGGTTGGATTAGCCCCTTCTTTTTAGCAGTAGCCAGGTCACCAGTTCAAACCCCCTCCGAGAAACTGCCATTATTATGAATAAGTGTCTACAACTGTTGAGGCCCTCTCGATGATTGCCTTCTGCTGCTTTCGACTGTGCACCCACTTTAATCCATGCTCAGCACGTCACCCTTCATTATGCTCCACATTAGCCAATGGAGCTTCCATAACTATGTCTTCTTCTTTCATGATGCCATGTCTAAGTTCATGCTTTCACACAGCACCACCACCAACACCATTACTGAAAACTGTGACAACCACAAAACATAACCCAAAATCCTCCACTATGCCAAATCAAACATCGACCTCTACCCACTTCAAAATCTCCACTTCTTTACACAAATTTTCATATCTTTACCCATTTACATGACCGTTTAGTATTATAGTATCTAGGCAACTCCTTATGAGGATGGATATGTAGTGAGTATATAGCTCATGCGGAGAAGATCTGCAATGACATCTACAGTGGAAGAATACACAATGTGTATGTGGCGAGGGTGTTAAACATGGCAGCTCTGTCGATGGAAGGCAAATGCTACTTCATGCTAACTGTAGTGTGTTAGGATGAGGTGGCAACCTTTGAGCTCTAGGCAACTCATTGTTTCTAATTTTGATGTCAGCAGCAGAGATTTTTCAGTGGGCATTTCAGACTGTAGATTTCCAATGCCTAATCTACAGAAGCTTGGGATTTCTCACAAGAGAACACCTATCAGTATAATAAAGCTTCTTTAGAAAAGGAAGAGAAGAAATGGGCACCCTCTGGATTTTACTTTTTTTTAGTGAAAAGTGTTAATTTGAGTGTCAGATCAAACTTTCAATTATGTACATCATTGCAATATTATACTCAGAAAAGGACATATACAAATATTTTATTTAATATTTGAATACATAATATATGAGTTAGATTTTGACTATTTGGAATGTTGGAGTGTTATCATTTTAACTTGTAATAATTGGATGTTGAATTATTAGATTAGAGTCATATGTGTACTATCTTATATTGGAATAGCAATTATGATTTTGCATGTACATAATTGATGGAACAATTATTATTATTTGTTTAATTTTTGTTCATTAAATAATATAATTCTATTGGAGAGTTTAATAGAACGGAGGTAAAATCTTGTGTTAATTATTTTGATTATCTTGATATTGTATTGCTTGAGTTTTTGTGTTGACAAAAATTGTTGCAAACTATGATCTTGATGTTGAGTGTGTAATTATGAGATGCTTGGACAGTGAATATATTCATTTACCTACATTATGAAGATGTACACTTGATCATTTAATATATAGTACATGCGGAAGTATCCCTAATATTTGTACATAATGCAATGGGAATCTATTACACATTTCAAGCAATAATGAAATAGTGTTTACTGCTTGAGATTTCATTGATTGGTTATGGCACTTAAAGAGTCTTATTGTATGGATGAAGGTCCATCAAGAATAAATAACCAAGAAAGCACACTTGACAATGTTCAAGAATTCAATTTGGACCACTTTGATAATGAGCACGCCTCTAATAAAAATATTGAAAAATACACATGGTGTGGCTCAATATAATAGTGAAAGTATGAACATCATATTCATATAGCATCCTATTCATATAGGGAGAAAATGTTTGGTACTAGTAGTAGCAATGACCCAAACCCTAAAGTCTTGTTGAAGAAATGCAAAGTGCATTACTGGGACATGCCAAGAATTTTTTAGCTGAAATGGGTTTCTAAGTATCCATTCACAAAACCCATTGATAATGAAGATGGAGTAGACCTACCAAAACTATGTCCCTAAGAGATTTGTAGATAGAAATATAAGAAAGAGAAGATGTAGTAGCTAAAATTAGACATAATTGAGAAGCATGTAGGTAAAGTTAATGAAAAGGTAAATGCAAATGGAGAGTTGAATTTAGTGTTGCATTAGAAAATGAAAGATGAATGCACTTGTGCTCAAAGCATAGTTGAGTATGAAGAACACATACAATCATAAGCATGAGTAGTAGTTGAAGTTTCCTATCTACTCTAATTAGAAAAGTGATGGAAGCAAGTAAATTGACCAAAAATATATAACTAAATTATATTCCATATGTTAAATTGAGATTATCAATTGATAGATTTTCCAAAATAAAGGAATTTATATAATTTCCTAGAGTGCTCCATTTTGCACTTTCCTATTGGTATGTCAATATTGGTTGGGAATAGGTTTAGTTTCTAGATATGGTGGAGAAGCAAGATATAAAAGTTAAATTGAATTAGACAACTTTATTTTCCTCGTCTCTAGATGAGGTGATATCCATTGAAAATTTTTCTTGGGTATGTATGCATGTTTATACTATAGACAATCATATTTGCTAGCCTCATCTACTTGTAGTTCATAAAAATGAAAGAAAATTTCACCTCTATTAACCTAATGGAAAAATTTGTCATTTGAAGAGTAATGGATATTGGAGGCATGAGTGATTTACTGATTGCAAGGAAGTTGTTGTGCATTGGTGCAAATGAGGAATTAGTCATGTAGGGTCACAAAAATAGGCTCATTGTTGATTTGTAGATACCATATTTACCATACATGACTGACTTCTACTACATTGCCCATAAAATGAATTTGACTTTTAAAATTGTGAGAAAGTTTCTATCTATTTTAAAAGTTGAAGATAAAATGAATGAGGTGTATATATATATATTTGTAGATTTCTAAAAATATTTTTAAACTATCAAAGATATTTTGGACTTACTCAAAGTAACAAGCTACTTAAGGATGTTGATAGCAAGTGGATATTGTTACATGGATTAGCAATCAGGTTGCTCCAAGTGTACCAATCATTGATGGGAGTGTTCTTTTAAAAAATGTTCAAATATAGAAACGTTATTGAATCTATTTAGGCTTATTCCCTTTTTGGAAGAAATGAATGCTTTATCAAAAATACATAATATAGAACTATGTACATTGTAGAATACTCAAAGCTATGAAAAATGTCGGCTTACTCTAGATAATTTATATAGTATTTATGGGTCCAAACATTGTAAGTTCAAGTAAGTATGGACATTGAAAATAACTTACTAGAGTACAATGATTTGAGTGATTTATGAGCATGTTATTACATGGATATATGATAAAATTAAACTACTCTAGTCAATTTGGATGTAACTCTAGGGCTAGAAAACAATGTTTGATGGATGGATTTTAATGATCTTGTGGCTTATGTAAAGGATGTATTGCAAGAAATTGTGAGAAGTTTGGCATCAAAGATCATAGAGAACTTTCCTCAAGATGAATTTTTGGAAGCAATTTCTATAGTTTATCCTTAATATTGGAATTCCAATAGCATGCCTTCTATTAATTTGCCAAAAATTTAGAGCAAGGCAAGGTACTTGTCTAATTATTTTGGTAGAATGATAGAAATAAATGGAATATAGATAGAAGGGATTATATTGAAGACCTTTTTTTTTATAATAATCTTTTTGATCCATAATAATAATGACTGAATGATATAAATTCCTTAACTATCCCTTCTAATTTGGTTCAATAAATAGGTTAAGGAAAACCTTAAGTTTGATTCAAATTTTATGAGATTTAATTTTAAAATATTTTGAACTTATAGACTTATGCCAAATAACATTTATAGGCTTAGTGGAGGATGAAATAGTTTTTAGTGTCTAAAAAATTTGGATTTAAAATTAAATAAACTTGAAAAATAATTCGAGATTTATTTGAGGCTATATATGGCCAAATACAATGTTCAAACATTTCCATTTGACAAATCTATTGCAATTTGGAAGTCTACTTTTGAAAGAAGAGGTGTGACAAATATTTTATCTCAGTCAAGTGGAGACTAGCCAAGCACTTTGAAAAAGATTTTAGAGGGCCTAGTTCAACTATCAAACAAAGAAGAGGAAGATGGTTCCCAACCAATATCCATCACTAACAACTTAGATATTTGGAAATTTTGAAATAACTAACTCTAATTAATAAACCAAGTTCTAGTTTGTTTCTTCATGGTCCCAATGGATTGATATGTAATTGGAATCTAGAATCTAGATGTCGATTTTGAAATTGTGTCTATCAAATTATATAAATAGTATATTCATAGAGTGCAAGGTGGTGATGTTATTTAGTTTCATTTTCATTAGACGTTTTATGTGACCAACACATTCTTTCTTAAAAAGTGGAGAATTCAATCAGTTTAATGTGAATATTGCTACAATTATCTATGCTAAAATGACTTAAATGTATCAAATTTGAAAAAATTCTTACAATAATTATGCTTACAACCAAACTTTGAACAAAATTTAAACTTATATTAGACTTCATAAATCTTGTTCTTGATTGGAACATACTGCATAAAACCAAAGAGGAAGAAGATGCCTATAACTTTTCCTATATGTATTACATCTCAAAAGTAGTTATTGCTCTTGTTATAATTGAAGTATTTTGCAAGTGTTGCCTAGTAGTTCTTTATTAATTATTGAATTTCTTAAAAAGGTAACCAAGTGACTTACAAAATATTAATCCCATTATTTCCTCTTAAGAGTTAGCATTCAAGCCACATAATGCCTCTTGCAATAGCTTCTCAATCTTCTCCATATTGCGTTGGATACTTGATCAAGCGATATATTTTGTATTGAAGTTTAATACAATTTTACCTTTTGTGAATTTTTATAATAAGAACTCTTCCAAACATTAGTGCAAAAAAAATATCCCAATCAAACATCCAACATTTAGAATATATTGCAAGAGGCATCCTATAGCTTTAATTTTAAAATTTTATTACAAGAAAATGACAAGACCGGTCTTTTGTAAGTCAGATTGTCTTTTTAATAAATTGTTTAATAAAGAAAGGCCTACTAGACGAGGATTTTTGTTAGGTTTGTTTTGTGTAAATTTTGTAACATAAGTGATATCTAATTTTTAGATGTAATGCATGTAGGAAATATTTTAGAGATCCTCTTCCTCTTAGGTTTTATGAAGTGTATTCTAGTCAAGAAAAATCTTTTATGAAGTCTAATATAATTTTATTAGTGCATGTGAAGTTATGTTGTAGGAATAATTATGTCAATGTATTCCCTTATGAATTTTAGATGGTATTCCATTTTCGCAAGTGTCTCATTGATCTCTTTTTCATACATTACATTGTGAATTTCAAATGGCATTGGATTTTCTCAAGCATCTTGTCGATCTCCTTTACGTGTGTTCTCTTATAAATTTTAGATGACACTCTATTTTCTCAAGCATCTTTTTTATCTCCTCAATATCACTTATGATTGTTGTAATATCATATTCCTTATTGTTATAACTACTAAAAGATCTAGGATCCATATTTCTTTGAAAATAAAATTAAGATAATGTTCAAAAATTATGCATAGTAGAGACCAAGCTTATTCTTGACTTGGGCATAGGAGTGTATTATATACTTTTGCTCCTTTTAAAACCATATTGAATGGTATATCAATTCTACCTAGAAGACACATATTTATGACAAGCCTCTTTACTTTTCCCGTGATGATATTATTGTTGTTATTTATTTTCTTCTTAATTTTACATAGCCACCATGTTCTTCCTTGTAAAATAGATTAAATTCTATCAATTTAATGTTAATACTTGTGTAAGTCCTTATGCCCAAATGGGTTAAATTTATCTTATAAAAATTAAACCCTCAAAGAAAGAAATATTTGATTTTTTATGATTTTGTTGGTAGGAGGTCAACAAAATGCCATGTGAATATTAAATGTGCAAGTCTTTATTTTTATTTTTATTAGACATACTTGAATTATAGAAATATCAACTTAGTCCTCCATATCCATATGAGAAAACAAGACAAATAAATTTTAACTATGTACTTTCTATCGCAAACTAAAATTTATACAAATATCTCTCATTATTTAATATCTATTCATCAACATATATCTCCCTATAAGTTCAAGATAGCTAATTATTTTTAAGAGAATTATTATAAATTCATTAAATAATGGTAATTAATGATCATTAATTTTTTGAATAACAACATTTGAAACATTATATAAATGACAAAATATGGTATACTTGCAAGAGGCAATAATGTACTCTTCCTCATTCTCCTTAGCACTTCCTAGGAATATAGTTAGCTCCTAACATCTCATACCATAGATTTAGTCAACTAATTAACTTGGCACACCTTGTAATCTATGGAGATATTATCTTCATTTATGAATCAAATTTTCGTGTTGTCCTTGATTTCTTCTCTCAACAAAGCAAAGATATGTCTCAGTTAGTCTCTAGTTGTGAGGACAACACTTTGAATTTTCTCAAGTATAACCCCAATTTTCATCATAAATTTAATCAATTTTTTTCTTCCTTCCCCAAATGATTCTATCTTCTCCATAAAAAAATATTAAACTTCTTGAGCATGATGACACACACTTCCTATTTTATAAATATTCCTTGCTATCCAAGACTTACTTGTACCCAATCTAAGTAAGCATTGCATGTAATTTATCATTTTATTTGTTTTTTATCAAGGGGTAAACACTTTTGACCTGAAGCTATGAACCAGTAAGGTCACAAATGGGGGACCTCATCCCCAATTTAAAAATTCAACAATAACAACCTAATGAGGTTTAAACCTTGATAGCAAGAACAACACCACAATAACTTAACCATCACACCATGCCACTATTGGCTTATCATTTTATTTGTTCATCCTATCATTATGAACCTCGATTCATTACACCTAGATCAATTTATTTATACTAGTTTCCTTTAATAACTATTTGACAAAATTAAGATCCAAGTTAGTCATCACATTCATGTTGTGTAGACCTACGTGAACTTTAACTTGTTATATTATCTTTGCCATGCTCATCACATTGTTAACCTTATTTTCTCATTCTACTAATAGGGCTATAAATGTATTCACATATATTTACATGTTATTAACATACTTCAATTCATAATACAATGTATTCAAGCTCTTATCAATTTATTCCATAAGTTGTCTAGAAGTTTTGATGATCATTTGCTTCTTTAATTACTTATTCTCTTTGATCAATTGCTATATTAGAAATAGATTTGATAATTGAAAAAATATCCAATATGAATCTTTAATTTTTTGACATTATTAATAATTCTTGCTCTATCTTTGTTATTAATTATTCTTCAAATATTCTATTTTTACTTTTTAGCAACGTCTTGAACTTTCCAATACTCATGTCATACACCACTTTAGTGGTCAAATTCTCTAGTTGCATATACAAAATTGGTCATGTTCTTGAATCTTGGTTTAACTTAATCATCCAATTTTGATTTAGTGAACCTAGGGCAACCATCTCCTCTACATGAATACCTAGAGTCAATTAAGAACTACTAGTTGCATAAGATTTCTACAATCACTATTTGATTTAGGTCTTGGGATTTAGTGATACTAGGAAAATATAATGAAACAAGGGAATTGAAAACAACCCTAGGCTCAATAATACCTTGAGAAACATTAGAAGAAACTAAAAAAAATGAATTAAAAACTTCATCTTAGGTAGATCACCTATCACATGAGAACTCATCTATAAGGGTTTGGGGTAACCATAATAGACATTTTTAATGTGAATACAAGAGACGCATCTACATATAGAAATTTCAATAGAATCCTCTAAAAAATTTATGGGTGGAGGTTATGAATTTAAAGAACCAAGATCAAAACTTGAAACATTGGAAATATAGATCTTAGGGTCACTTAACAAAGTTGAAGCAATAACTAGTATCAAAATAAAGCACAAATTGATCCTTTTGACATAGAGACATGGGAACATAATCAATTGACATTATATAAATGGGAGAATTAAACTCCATAAATGAAATATATCTATAATTTAACCACTATAAATATATATATATATATCAATATTTTAAACTTCTTGGACACCCATTGAAACATTTGAAATATTGAAATAAACTAAAATAAGAAAAGTAATTGTGTTGAACACTTGAAATACTGAGAGGGGGGACCTGAATCAGTATTCCTTGAAATTCAATCTTAAAAGTGCATTACAAAGCATCTCATTAAACTTGCAAAAATGGAAAGAAACAAATAAACATGCACCACAAAATAAAATAGAAGAACACCATATTTTATGTGGAAAACCCTTGAAAGGGAAAAACCACGGTGAGGATTAACTCACTATATATCATAACCGATTATAATAGATCAGAGTTTAAGGGACTCATTGTCCAGAGAATAGGAGGGCTCATTGCCCAAGGAAGATCACTTCTTCCTAAATTTCAAATTTACATACAAAAATGGCTCACTACTAGAGTCTAAAATGTATATATGCATATGTTATATACTGAAGACATAGTTCCTTGTTCTTCTCAAAAATTTGACTTTACACACTTCATCCTTTACTATCACTCTTATGTGCATGCACAAGATTACATCACATCACCACACTCACATTATTCTCTATACTCTAAATATCAATAACAAATTGTCCTTCTCTATATATATCTGTTGTAATCAGTCATACCATCAGCTAGGTTGGCCTAAAATTTAAATGGATGAAATGTGTGACCCCAAAACCTATCAGCTCAAAACTACAACATACATGACTTACATAAGCAACCAAGGTGTATTCTTCACCAAAATAGGTTGGCATGACCTATAGATACCCCCATGAATTTTCTCCATACATAATTCAATCCCACACAACCCCAAAACCCTTAGGTCGACACCGCACAACCATACTGATAAAGAAACAACTAAATGAACCAATTGTCTTTCAAAACTTGATGTGTGGATCACCAAACTACTTGAAACTTAGAATTCACACATTTTTGACATCTCCAAGCACTTCCTGAAATCCAAAAACCACAATGATCATCCACGGTGGAATGTAAAGCATTCCAACATGAACTCTGCAACTGTAACTTTGTCACTACTTAGCCTGATACTTTGTCATTAATATATTTTGTTGTGGAAGATGTAAAACCCTAAAAATTTGGATATGAACTCATTCAATACGTACCATTATTACCTCAAAAATGCATGACAAGATATTGAAATGTGAAACAATGCGGACCACAAAACTATTCCTCAATTATATTGAAAATACACTATCTCGGTTTGGGACAACCAATTTCCCAAAAACACTTGATCTTCTTCAAATTATATTCATATTGATACACCATCAAGTCTATAATGGGTTGACAACACCATACACCATCATGCTCGTGTTGCCAACAATCTCCCCACTTGTCATTGATGACAACACACTTCTCTGCTTCACTCCCTCTTTGACATCAAGGGCAAAGGGTAGTAAATCCGCATTGCATCCCCTTACTATATATTTACATGAGAATAGCTCCCCCTCACTATGTTATACAACACCAAAGAGACAAAATTGTACTGCAACACCGTCTACTAAGTCTATATATGTACATTGAGACAAAAAATTATCTATAAAAAAATATACACATTAATTGGATGAGGGTAATATACCCTTATATGTTTCCTTTAATTTTGCAAGGTGTGCATCTCAATCCTTCTTGGAAAATGAAAGATTGTAGCTCTGGTTCTCAAACTATACATAGAGGTCTTCTCCTTCTTTCAGAGAGCTAGGCGTTGTTATCTTTTGCCCAACTTTTTCTACATTGACCAAAGCTTCAATTAAAGATACAAGCCTTAGACCTACCATATCACAAAATTGATTGTACTACATTATGATTTTCTCTCTTTGATCCTGTATTAAAAAGAATTGAGTGTGTAGATTTTCAATGATCACTCTAGTTGCTCCATCCCATCATTCATTGGATCGTACACACCTGAGGCTTAAGCAATTTGGGACTCAATTGAGTCCATCTAATCCTTTATTGTTTTTGTAGACAATGGCCATTTCAAACAAAATTAGAACAATAGTTTGACTTCCTCCAAACTCTTTTGAACATCCTTCAAGTTACCTTGCAACTCAATGGTATGTGCAATAGTGCATTTATCTGAGGCATCAGTTAGCCTCATATCATTCAATTTCTTTGCTACTTCCTTCTATGTCTTCTCGTACAAACTTGTAGAGTACTCCTTAAAAGAATCTAGCATTAACTTCAACTATTGTGCACCTATTAAATAAGTATCAATGGATACTCTGGGAAGGCCTTCTTGCAAAACCTTAACCACCTCATCAACTAACTTTGTGCCTTTTTGGTAAGTTTGTAGTATCCCCTTTCTTGTATATGCATGTAAAACATCACCAAGTTGAAACTTATGGAGAGGAGAAATCTTATCCAAATCCACTTGACCTTGTTGCATTGGAATTTTTATCAGTTGTGCAGACACCATTGGTTGGAACTGCATTTGCATATCCATAATATCTTTGAATGAATATCTAGAGGGTGCAGAGAATTCATGTCTTATTTTTGTGGGAGGATTGCTAGGGTTTGGAGGTAAGTATTTAATCCCTTCTAAATGGCTTCATGTTAGTATAATATAGACCAAAAGAGGTAAAAGATGAAATTTTGAGCAGAAGGTTATTAATGCTAGAATGGTGTGGTTTCTTCATTACCGATTGGAAGTCAAATTTTAATCCTATATGTCACAATATGGGAAAAATATCGATTTGGATCATATTATACAATATCCCCTAAAAATATTGGAATGAGAATGCATTAAAATAAATTGGTGATGCTCTCAACTCCCTTATCCAATTTGAAGAAAACTTATCAAATGGAGAGTTTGTGGTATATGTAAAGATCTATGTGGAAATCGATCTCAATTCAAAATTTTGGGATGAGCTCGATATCATAACAAAGTTGTGAAGCTAGAGACAAAAGATAGAGATAGAAACCAATCTGCCTATCAGTGATAAGAAGGGAACTAGAGAGAAAATAGAGACCAAAAGTTTTCTTAAAAAACTAGCAAGGGAAGAAATGCAATTAGTGGCCAATGGGGAAAAATTTCAAGGTCTAGATACCATAGAAATGAAGAAATATCATATTTTGGATAAGGGGAAAATAGGCTCAAAGCATTTGAAATCTCTTTCGCTCAATGAAATAGTGGAGGAGATTCAAAACCTAACTGTTGGTAGGAAAGAGTTGGGTTGTCAAAAAAATTAGGTAAACCACTTGAAGGAAAAATCCATAAGATGTGGAAGCATGAAGAGAATAGAATAGAAATTAAACTAATATAGTTTTTCATAAAGGTAAAGAGGCAGATCATAGTATGTACTTCCCTCAAGAAGACAAAAAAATCCCAATAGATGATGGCAATGCAAAGGAATATAAGAAGGGAGTAGAGTCTGCACGACAAAGGATGGAATTAAATAGGAAAAGATCTGAAAAGGTAGAAATTGGGGTGGATAGTGAGCTCTTCGAAATCACAAATAGTCATAGATTGAACCCTCAGAAGTTGATTCAAATAAGAAAGAAGGCTTGCACAAGGGAAAATTGGGAAGAAATGCTAGCTTTGGAAGAAGGTGAATGGGTTGACAAGGCAGAGGATTGGATTTTGGAAGCTAGAGAAAATTTATTTCACTACGGAGGTGGCTCCCCTTGCAAATAAAAATTAGGTACAAAATCAATAGAGTCAAAAACAAATGTCACCAAATTGTGGGGAAGGGAAGAATAAAGGAAGAAAATCAAACATGGAGAAACTGTGCCAAGAAGGGGATGTTGAAGGGAAACTAAAAATTACTAGACTATTGATATTTGGGAAGGTTAAAACCCTTCCCTGGGAGCCATGAATATCACATCATGGAACATTAGGGGCTTAAATTACCATAACAAAAAGTGCTTAGTAAAGTGATATATGGAGATATCAAGATCATATATCTTTATGAATCAAGAAATAAAGCTATTAGGAAAATATGTGGAGCTATTCCAATTGAAAGAGATTTTGGAAAGTAGAAATGGTGAATGTGGAAGGAGATTAAAGTGGTCTAGCTATATTTTGGAACCCACAATATGTATCTTTGGAAGTCCTTGTAGACTATAGGATTTGGATGGGTTGTAAAGTGACTAATTTTATGGAAAATTTGTATTTCATCCTAATAAATGTCTATGGCCTGGCATCACCCCCGAGAAAGAAGTAGACTTGGCAAGAAATAGACAATTTAATTAAAAAAATCCCTGATGAATTTGTTATAATAGGTGGATATTTTAATGCTATTCTTCATAGTCAAGGTAAGTTTGAAGGAGTGCAAATATTTCTTCAATATCTAATTGGATTTTATGAATAGAAATTATTTTATTGAAGTGCCAATAAAGAATGATAGCTACTCCTAGATGAATCGAAGATTAGGCTTCGGTAATATAGCAAAGAAATTAGATAGGTTTATGATCAAAGGAAGTTTAAGTGCACTCCCTTTATTGTTGGAAATCTTCATCACCCCAGCTTTGGGTTCGGATCATCCTATATCCTCTACATATGATTTTCATTGCATATATACATATATCCCCTTGAAGGTTCATGACTCCTAACTATAACTAATGTCTTTTCCTAGTACCTCAAACCTTTTTTGATAGCCTGTGGTAGTTTTTGATCCCATCGGTGACCTACTAACAAGTATCCAAGGCAATGAAAAAAGCATCACCTTCATCCTAAGAGGATCTCTAAGGTTCATCAATAAAATCTACCTCTTTCTTCTTATTATTTTTTCTTACAATCTCTTATTAGATGTCCAACTTTTCCATAGTTTCAACATTTCACCTTGAACCTACTAGGAGATTTGGATCTAGACTTATCATACTTCTTGTCCTTTTATTTGTATTATCGTCAAACCATTAGGGCCTCCCTAGTTGACTCAAAAATGTCCTCATTTCTTCTAAAATAAAATATGTAGCCACTTCGTCCATCTTTAACTTGGTGTTAGTGTTCCCAATGATCATAATAAGGTGGCCCATGAATATGGAAAAAATATAGCAAATTCATACCAATCCTTCTCCTACATTTTCACTCCCATAGAGTGCAATTGGGTAGCTACCATATTGAAGGAATTTAGATGTATAACCACATTCCCACCATCCTTCATCTTGAGGTTATATAGCTTCATTCTCCAAAAAAAATTATTCTCCAAGGATTTAGCCTAATAAGTTTCTCCAAGCTTCTTCCAAAGATTCACTAGGTAGTATCTTCATGCATATTCAACAGCACTGAATTAGCCAAACTAAGTCTTATAAGACCCTTTTATTTTCTATCCATCTTATCCCAATATTATTGTGATGTAGCTATTGGTTTGGATCTAGATACTACAACCCATGGATCCTTGCCTATAATCACATCCTCCATCTTGAGCTTCCACAACTCAAATTTTATGCTTGAAAACGTCTCCATATTTATCTTTGATGTGCTTGCAATCTCTTCATATAATAAGATCAAAACCCTCTCTACACAAGCCCCCACTCAAATGAATTTTAGTAAAAAACCCTCAACCCAAAACCTAAGATCTAAGGTGATCAGGTTTTGATACCAAATGAAGTGAAGTGGGATATATGGAATCACTTCCTACACTAATATTATGAGGAGAGTGCTTTGCAAATTTCAATATTTTAATAATTAAAGAAAGGGAAACAAATTTAAACATAAAATAAATAATATATGCCATAACACAGGTGTATGTGGGGAAAACCCTTTGAGGAGAAAAATCCCACACTCAAAAGTAGCTCAATATATTATTTAGTAAACAATTATTACAATACACTTGAAGAGTAAGCCTTCATAGGAGTATCATCAACCAAAATTCTAGAGCAATTCTTACAAATTATCAATATCTATAAAACTCTACACCCAACCTCAATCTCAAACACCTAATATATAGGAGATACAAAACTTGAAACCATAAAATGGTAATTAGTAACCCGTGAGCTAAACCCACCCAACAATGGCACCCAAATTATCCCCTAATTAAATATTCATTATGATGTATCATAACACACATCATAAGTTAGTAAACAAGTGTAACTCCCCTTTACATATCTTTTATGTATCTAATAACTTTACATTTCCCATGTAAACTTTTAAAATCCATAGCTTTTGATCAAATGGGGCAATTTGGCCATTTTTTAAAATTGAAGCACTCAAAAAGATCTACACAAAAAGAACCTGTGTAGGTAGTGTTGAGCAACCAAGAATATTTATTTTGGATAAAAACCAACTCTATATCCTAGAAATTGAATTTTTCTATTTTATATGGAAAAATCACAACATTTATAATCTTAACATTAGGATCAAGGTTGAGACACCTTTCCCCATAGTAATGAAAGAAGAGTATGGAATATTTTCCTCAATCTAATAATCACCTAATAACATATTATTATTTTCATAGATAAAACTTATATTAGACTCAACTTCTTGCTCTTCTTATAAGATAAGATAATTTATGATCTCTTCATTAATATTTTCCAACCTCGCACCTAAAAAATTTCCATTATTATTTTTCAGACGACATAAGTACTACACACTTCTCTAATAATTTGGTTAGTTTGTAAATAAAAGATAACCTTCCCACATCATCAACATTCAATTCTTTTTAAGTTCAATTCTAGGTGGGATACTAGAGAAAAAACCATTTGGAAAGTCTTTTCATTCCACTAAAAATTAAGATTCCATGTCCATACCCCATAATATAGAATCTCTGCCAATTCTAATTATGGCATTAAAAATATATTTGATTATAGTATTTAAATGTATCATCTTATTTTATCTAATAAGGTTCTTGACCTAACCTCAGTCACTTGTGTGATAATTTTATAAGACTTACTTGGAGCAGTTGGTCCTAATGTTATTCAATATATTCCTTAAAATATATTCAAGCCTTAGGAACTTAGAGGAATTATTGGTCCCCTAATCCTTTTTTTTTTTCAATCTTCTTCTTTCTTATATTAACATTCTAGTATTTATTAGTCAATTTTTATTAAAAAAATAATTCAAGAAGTTCTATGTACTTATTTCAGGTGATAAAATTGTTTTTCTCTTCTAATCTTTCACCATATCGAACAATAGTGGTTCTTGTAGTGGTTGGGTTAATTTTAATTATTCCTATCTTGTAAATATAAAATTATATTTTCCTTTCTCCCAATTCATTATCATATACCTTTCAACCTCTAACATCTTATATATAATTTTAGACTATATTCCACCATGTAACTTTATAAATTGGATCCATTTTTC
The DNA here is from genome assembly GCA_007115665.2 of Sequoiadendron giganteum. NCBI lineage: Eukaryota > Viridiplantae > Streptophyta > Pinopsida > Cupressales > Cupressaceae > Sequoiadendron > Sequoiadendron giganteum. The sequence goes on along the minus strand of CM021102.1, from coordinate 594,749,472 downwards.
TTGTTGTCATCCTCCAAGGATATGTATATCTCTATTTTTCATTTTCCATTGTGTCTAACTCATCAATTTAGTTTCTCATCCATTCTTCTAGTCAATCAAAATCATAAGGTCTAGGAGATAAATCAAAATTATTTCTATAATTAATAACTACTACCACAAGGTCATGGTATTTGAATATCCCATTCTCTATAAAAAATTACTATAGTAAAAATTTTGTTGGCTTTATGTTATTTTATCAAGATATTATTATATTATTTTTTAGTCAAACTCATTGACTCATATATTACTAGTGGTTTATATAAACTCGTCTCTCATGATCATGAATGGTCCACTAAGAACTCATTGCATCTAGGTGGTGCTCACAAGGGTGAAGCATCAAAACTTCCTAGGAGGTTATCCATATGAGGGATGGGTTCACATGAACCACTTACTTATGAATATGGGTCAATGAGCTTGACCAAAAAACTTTACAATTTAATCCTAATAAAACAACATAATTTGATGTACTATGAAAAATACCTCTTGCTTATCATAGAAAATCTTTCTCACCTTTTGATAAAAATAATTGATAAGTAACAAGGAGAGACAATAAACCATAATCCTAATATATAAAAAATAATGAACAAACTAATAAACACTTATATCTTTTAGTATTTTTATGTCGAAGGCGTATCCTTATTTGAAGTTCGCGAAACTTCTTTTGTCCATGGATAGTGAGGATTTTCGGATAAGGTATGCAAGATGGTTGAATGAATCTTGTGTGTTCATCACTTTTCGTCATTGTCATCATTGTTCTGTCGGTTTTATTTACGCTTTTCCATTGGTTTTATCACTATTTTTCTATTCATGCTTTAATGGCTTTCCATCGCATCCCAAATGCATTCGTACAAACAAATGCAGTGGCATTATTTCCACCAATAGTTTTTTTGTTCGTGGGCATGTAAATATTTTTTATTGCCTTAGAGATGATGCCAAATGTAAGGCAACATATTTCTTTATCGAAATTACTTTTTAAAGAAGGTAAGAACTTTATTTAATAATCTCGAAGTTAATCATTTCAACAACACTATAATATAATAATTTAATATTATTAATATAATAATAAGAATAATATATTAATAATTATATAACAAAAACAGTAAAATAAATTATAATCTAATACTAATATTAACAATATTAATAATAATACAATATTAAGGATAATGATATTTTTTCTAATTATAATATTTTAAAACATAATATTAATAATATAATAATGGAAATAATTTAATAATAAGAATAATATAATATTATAATAATTAGAATAATATAATAGTAATATCAAAATAATAATATAATATTATAACAATCCTTTGCAATTAGAAAATTTGCCAGAAAATGGCACTCTGCCAAGAAGGCAAAAAAATGCAAGAAAAAACAAAGGCAGGAAAGGCGAATTTCAAAAACCCTAATTGGATGGAGGAAGGTATCACACAGGAAGCAAGTGGAATATCAAAAGCAAACAATCACAATGACATGCTCACAATCGACGTTACAAAGGATATTGAGGAGGATGTCGAAGCGCTACTGAAACTGGGAATCATATGTCGATTCATTGGTGTGAGGTCGGACAGGAAAACCATTTTGGACTAGATAGACAAGACGTGGGCTACACCACACATAACCAAATTCTTGCAAAAAGGTTTTTTCACTATGATCTTCGTGACTGAAGAAGAACGTGAAAGGATTTTGCATGGGGAGGTATGGTTGATGGACTCCAAACCGCTCTACATGCAAAAATGGTGTCAGAACTTCAATACTCTGGACACCGATCCATACAACTACCTTGTTTGGATCTGGCTCTATGGCCTCCCATTGGAGTACTGGACGGAGGTTGTGTTGGAGAAAATTGGCAGGTGTTTTGGTAGATCTAGATGTGGACATTGCAAACAAAGATCTTTACACATACATCAGATTGGAAGTTGCAGCAACAAGGAGAATCCCAAAAAAAATCAGATTGAAGGCCTTGGGGAGGGAATCGATTCAATCCATTGAAATAGAGGAAAAAAATATCTTCTGCTTACAATGCAGAAGGAGGAACCATTCAACGGAGAAATGCAAAATACCGAAAAAGAAAAAAGAGGTTTAGGTTCCCAGAACGCGGTTAGAGAATGATAGACAGATTATATGCAAATCAGGACAGTCAGAGGCTGCAAATTAAATTCTCAATATCCCACCTAATTCAACATGTGATACAGAGGAGACAATTGGAAAATGCCTTGGCGATCCCATATTGTCACCGTGCAAAATGGTTACACAAGAACATCGAGCGAAAAACTGTGTTGAAAACCCTTTAACGGATGAAGAGGGTTCAAATGAAGAAGTGGAGGCCGATGTGCTCGATGTGGTTGACACTAGATGTATCAACCAAGCGGCTTTGAATCTACTGGAAAGAGGCAAGAGTAGCACGGGCAGAAAATCAAACAAACCGAAGAGGGAGACTGAAGCCGCTGAAAAGGGATTCAAAAGTGTGGCAGATTTCTTCAAGAAGACAAGTACCAAGGGAGAAGGCCTCTCCCTTGGGAAGCAATGAAGATCATCACATGGAATGTCATGGGTCTAGTGGCCCCTGAAAAATGCAAGATGGTGAAGCACCATCTTGGCAAACTCTCTTGTGACATCGTGTTGTTGCAAGAAACGAAATGTAATGAAGAAGAGGGATAAAAATTTGTCAAATTTTGCAAGGGTTGGACGGGTGTCTTCTAGGGTGCGACTGGTACTATTGGTGGTCTTGGCATCCTATGAAAATCCAATGCAATCAGTTTCACTACATTAAACAAAGAGAAGAATTGGTTGGCAAGGTGGTTATAGAGTAGATTCAACAAAATGGAATTCACTCTATGGAATGTCTATGGTCCTTCGCAAACTACTGAAAAGACCATGAATTGGAAAGTGCTCTCAATGGAAATTATCTCCAGCAATAATGGAAGATTTATCATCGAGGGAGATTTCAATTCCATTTTAGATTTGAATGAAAAGAGTGGTGGAATTGATAAAATCTCCAAGGACATACTGGATTTTAGGAATTTTTTGCAGTGGATAGATGCTATTGATTGCATGCCAAAGGAGGGATGGTTTACCCTAGACAAATAAAAGGATTTTTACAAACATCACGAAAAGGTTGGACAGATTTATGTATGGTCCACAATGGACTGTGGAAAACATTCCCATCACTGTTACAACACTTCCCATAGGTGTTTCAGATCATTACCCAGTCCAAATTGAGATTGGAACGGACTGTCATTAGGGATGTGGGTACCTCAAATTCCAGAATATGTGGTGGAGGGAAAGCTCTCTTTGGCCCTCTCTAGAAGGATGGTGTAGTGAATACACGATCAAGGGGACTGCTAGTTACTGTTTTGTGAAAAAACATGCTTACATCAAGGAAAAATTAAGAGTTTGGAACAGGGAGGTGTTTGGGAACATTTTTGAAAACAAGGAACCAGTAGAGATGGAATTAGAAGAACTAAATGAAAAACTAATAAGGAACGACATGAATCAGATTGACTATCTCAAAGAGAAAGAATTGAAAGTATTGGAAAGACAAGGCACATGAACTTGGATTAGGGAGGGTGACAACAACACCAAATATTTTCATGCTTCGGTCAAAGCAGGAGGGATGCAAAATCAGATCAAAGAAATTTGAGATGCTAATGGTGGGGTATGTAAAGACAAAGACAATATTGGGAATGTTGCATTAGAATTCTACAAGAACATCCTAAATTTTGGAAACATGGTGGACTCAGAGGCCAAATCAGAAATTCTTGATGCTATACCGGAGCTGATATGTGATGAAGACAACAAAATGTTGTTGGAACCATTCTCAGAGGAGGAAGTTCGCACTGCTATTTTTGGTCTTCATCCAGACAAGACGCCTAGACCGGATGGCTTCCTGGTAAGATTTTTTCAGGAATGTTAGAGTTTCGTAAAATTAGATATCTACATGGTTTTGGAGGAACTGACGAGAAAGGGGAAATTTATGAAGGAATTGAACAACATGGTGTTGGTTATAATTCCCAAGAAACCTGATTGTTGCACTTTAAATGATTACAGGCCAATTGCTCTGTGTAATACAATATATAAAATATTAACCAAAGTTGTGGCAAATAGGCTGAAAAAAGTCATGAACAAACTAATCTCAATAAAGCAAAACGGTTCTACAATTGGAAGGGAGATCATAGATAGTATAATTCTGACAGTTGAGACTATACACTCCATGACATCAATGAAGAAGGTTGGTATGGTAATCAAGCTAGACATAGCAAAGGCCTACGACAAAGTTCAATGGAATTTCTTGAGTAGAGTATTGAGTAAGTTCAATTTTTATAAGAAATGGATTAGCATTATTGAGGCATGCATTGAATCCCGTCATTTTTCTATTGCAATTAATGGTGCTTTGTTTGGTTTTTTCAAAATTTCAAATGGAATCAGACAAGGCGATCCCATTTCGCCCTTTCTTTTTGTTATCATGGTTGAGGCATTAAGCAGGTTTATATGTAAAAAAAGAGACTCTGGTTAATGGAAAGGTATATGTATGCATGATGATTTGAACCCAATCACACACTCATAATTTTTGGATGACACTACGTTATTTGGGGAAGCTACAATTAGAGAAGCAAGGACCATCAAAGCTTCATTGGATTTGCATGCAAAAGTTGCAGGACAACAAATCAACGACAAGAAAACATAAATCTTTTTCTTTAACACAAAAAAGGCTACCCAAGCAAGGATTGCTCGCACCCTTGGTTGGAAAATTGGGACACTACCATCCAAATACCTAGGCATCCCTATGTTCACAGGAGCATCGCAAACTGCTTTATGGGAAGAATTGATCTCGAGATGCAGGTAGAAAACGGAGGCATGGAAACACAAATGGTTATCATTGCCAAGTAGAATCCTTCTTATTAAATATGTTCTTGCTGCTACAGTTTTATATGCAATGCCATGCTTTAATCTATCTTCCAAGGTTTGTCATGCTCTTGAAATATTTTTCAAACAATTCCTATGGGAAGGCGCCAAGGAAGCTAAACGAATTCCCCTAATAAGTTGGGACATTGCCTGTAACAAGAAGGAAAATGGTGGGGCAAGTCTTAGAAAGATGGAAGGTCAAAATATTGCCTTGGAGGCCAAGCTAACACAACAGTACAACAGGCAATTCACATCAAATTTTGTACCATAATTTAGTGTATTTGAGTGCATGAATTGAACAATTTGGTTGGTGCCAAACTCGGCGCAAACAGGCATGGTCAACTCGACGTCGGATTTTGCACCAATTATTATGTTGGATTTAGCATCGTATAGAGCGTCAGCTTTAGCGCTGAGACATTATAGTGCCTCTGTTTGCGCCTAAAATGGCATTAGGTAGTAACCTCGGAAATTGCACCGAAATGGGCGCCCAATTTGACTTCCGATTTTACTTCCATGTCTACTCCCATTTTTTCTTCTAGTTTTGCTTCCAATTTGATGTCCAGTTTTGCCTCGAGGTTTGCTTCCAATTTTGCTTCCGGTTTTGCCTCCGGGTTTTCTTCCAATGTTGCTTTCCAATTTTGCTTTTGGTTTTCCTTCTAGTTTTGCTTTTGGGTTTCCTTCCAAGTTTGCTTCTGAGTTTTCTTCCAGTTTTGCTTCTGAGTTTTCTTCCAGTTTTGCTTCTAGTTTTGCTTCCAAGTTTGCTTCCGATTTTGCTTCCATATTTTCTTTTGGTTTTTCTTCCAGGTTTGCTTCCAATTTTTCTTTCAAGATTGCTTCTAGTTTGGCTTCCATTGTTGCTTCCTTTTTTGCTTCTAAAAATGCTTCTTGTTTTGCTTCCATTTATTAATTTAATATGTTTTATTTCAATTTGATTAGTTAAATATATCGTGCCTCTTAAATAACTCATATGATTATAGAGTAATTAATTTAATTATTTAACTCATATGATTAAATAAAAAGATAATTATTATAACATGATCATCATCTATAATTAAAACAAGTGAGTCAAATATCTATAATTTAATTGAATTTGACAACATCCATCCTGAGCAGTAAATTAAAATCATCATACTTAATAAATATCCATCCAAAAATCATCGACCACTTTTATTATATATAAATTGACAAGTCAATACTGATAAGATCACCATCATATATAACTAAAACAAGTGAAAGTCAAATATGCCAGTACATCAAAAACATGTCAAAATGATACATGTCTAACAGTCGACATAAGTGAAAATGATACATGTACAAATGATATAAATAAAATTGATAAATTATGTAACTCAAATTGATACAAGTCAAGATGATACATGTCCAAATGATATAGTGAAAATGATACATGTTAATATGATACAACTCAACAATATAGTACTGTAGGCCATGAAAATGATACATATGATAGTAACCATGAAAATAGTCATCATAACGATATATCAACAATGATCCATGATGTAGTCTATATGATCATGAATGTCACTGGTTACTATCACCAATTGTCTCATCATCATCATTGTCATCGGCCTAGGTGTCTTTTGTATCTACATTATCATCATCCTCTGCCATGTGATATTTACCAGCAGAACCAATATTTTGTGGATCTATATCATGTTGAGGATCATCTTGATCTTCTGGAAGACCCGTGTTCTACAAAAAAAAACATTTAAATTGAAAAATTGTTATTTATTTCATGCAATAATTTATTTTTCTGTTATATATCTAATATTACAACATATGAGATGAAACCATAATCATATTACATCATATCAAAGTGCACATACCATAATAAATTTTTTTTTTAAATTACAGTTAATACTGGTGAGTCAGGAGAAACTTCAACTTTCAAAAACAAAGCCAATTAGGCTAGCAAACTTGTGGATCATGCCAGCATTTGGTGGAAGAGGAAGAAAGATGACTGGAACTCTCGAGGCCCACCATAATAGATTTCAGTATTCAACCATGAGAGCAGAAGAGAGAGTTGATATCATGTATCAAAACATTAAGCATGCATTCTTCCAACCAGTGGAGAAGGAGATGATTACTTTGCTTCATTTTCATTTGCATAACCATATCACAGCGTGGGAACTAAGAAGACCAAGGATGTACAGTTTTATGTGGAGGTAATGGATGTGGTCCAAACTTTAGGAGGGGCAAGAAGGTCAATGTATGATCCTGATGAAATTGTGGAAGAACAACAAGAGAGGGACAGGAAAAATAAAATCAATACAGAGTTTCAAGGATTTGTCAAGCGAGTAAGAGAGCTATGGGAGCAGCCTCATCTAAAAGATTTTGAACTAGAGTTTGATATACCATTTAGAGATTTTGAGCTCCATGGATATAAAGTATTATGAAAGAAAAATGAACTTGAACTTGATCCAGATAAATTTATTGAAGATGGTGGTTGGTAATTTTTGAATATGGAAGCTAGTGATTCTGATTTTGATAATTCAGAAGAGTCAAATCAAGGATATGAATCCTCTGATGTAGAAGAGGAATCAGAATCAGATTTCATGTAGCCACCATCAAGAGTGTTACAAGCCAACAAGATGGAGGGAATTCTTATATAAGGATAATTTTCAATGTTGTAGGTACCAGATTTAATGCCAACTACGATGGCGACATTGAAATTCCCTAGCAGTATTTATGTTAAAGAAATTTCCTTTAGATGCAAGGATTCAAAGCACATCAACCATGTGGTACAAATGATTAAATCCCAGAGATGATTTGTAGCAATAAGAGTCTGAAAAGGCAAAGAGAGCTACACTGGTGACTCAAGAGAAACTTTAGCTTTCAAAAATAAAGCCAATTAGGTTGGCAGACGTGTGGATCAGGCCATCATTTGGTGGAAGAGGATGAAAGATGACTGGAACTCTGGGGGCCCACCATAATGGATTTCGGTATTCAACCATGAGAGCAGAAGAGAGAGTTGATATCACATATCAAAACATTAAGCATGCATTTTTCTAGCCAACGGAGAAGGAGATGATTACTTTGCTTCATTTTCATTTGCATAACCATATCATGGTGTGGGAACCAAGAAGACCAAGGATGTCCACTTTAATGTGGAGGTACTGGATGTGGTCCAAAATTGAGGAGGGGCAAGAAGGTCAATGTATGATCTTGATGAAATTGAGGAAGAACAACAAGAGAGGGACAGGACTGCAAAAACACAAAACTTGTAAGAGAGCTATGGGAGCAGCCTCATCTAAGAGATTAGATTACATAATCATGGACTGCAAAAACACAAAACATGTAAAAAAGGAAAGATGCTAAAACTGTAGACTGATTATATCCTGCAAATAAGATCATGCTATCCATAATGCACGCACTCATTTTAAGGCATTCAAAAAACAAAATAGAGATATAGTCTCCCCACTAAAATACAAGCATACATAGTAACCAGGTATTAAATTCCTTTAACAATTCTCTCAAAAACACATGATGATAAAATAATTAGCTTTGACTTAACAAGGATAAGGACAAGAACTTACAATTCGCCTCTAGATGTAGAAGGGCGCTTCACTTGAGCACACCCCATGTAGCTCTCCTCCCTTCCTCTCTTCATTTATATGACCACTAGTCTCACCTCAAGCTGCTCTTGCAAAAAAAAATATATATCATATTCATTACAATTAGTCTAGGTTTCTTGTTTCTACAACCCCCTCCTCCTCCTTCCCTTACAATCACAAAAAGCATGAATCCTTCACAGACAAAACCCCAAATTCTCAATAGTCAAAATGGATATAAATTAAAAACACCAAAATTAAGATTAGGCTCCTCTAAAACCCAAGAAGAAAATTCAAAAAAGAATCACATAAAATTGAAGCTTCTGGAACAAAAGTATTCGACCACATGTTTGTGTCCAGAGGTCAAGAGATCGAGACTCGCGGAGCTTATTTCATTTTCACTACATTGTCTCACATTTTTTCTTTCTTTAACAGATCCTCGTAAGCTTAATGGCAGATTAAAAATAAATGCTTTCATTGAAACCCCAATTATTACTAAAGCCTTCTTAAAAAGGAGCATCAATTTAAAACATATACATGCAAGGCCTTTCAGGGCTTAAATAGACTAGCCTTTGCACTAAACACTTTCCACAAACAAACAGAGGGCATTGCAATATAATACAAAAGAAAATAAAAAAACAAAAGTAAATTGTGAACCAAGATGAGCACCATAGACCTTGTTTTGAAGCACAGAAATCCGTTGTTCAAAAAAATTTGAACCTCCGTCGATCCGCTACAACGAAAAATCAATCACAATTCCATCAAATCCATCAAATCCATGAAATACTAAGGCATAAACATATCCTCGTCCTCCTGCTACTCCTCCTCCTTAACGATTTGGCAGTGTTGTGGTGACTCCCGCAAGTCTTCTACCAATGATGTGTTGAGTGAGGTGACCACCGCTGTCCCGTAGCTCCTTCATCAGCTCGGTGCGGTAGAGCGATTTTACCGCGGTCTCGCAAGTTTCTTCTTCCTTCTCGGCAGTAGTGCGGTGAAATATTTTGTGGCAGCATTTTTATTCATAGAGGAGGCCATGGAGAGAGGACGTGGATGGCGTAGAAATACTAAATTGCTGATAGGAAAGTGGGCGGACATTGTAGCAGACAATAGTGCTAATGACCAAGACTTCTAAATTTTTAGAATTATTTGCAATCCATATTTAGAAAAGGATGATTCTTATGGCCTAAACTTTGAAATGCTTCAGTATATTATGTTGTACTTGGATAATTAAAAACCTATTTTATTCTCCTAGCAAGCTTTTTTATTTTCCATTATAATTCTAGACCAAACAACATTTGCGGGGATGGCCTTTTACACCAATCTTAATGTGTATGAAGTTCACGAACCTATTGTCAAACAGTAAATTCATTTCGTAGATAGGAAATGTAAAGGCTTCATTTAAGAAAAGATAAGTAGTCTCTTTCTGAGGGTAATCCACATGCAAAAAGTAAAAAGCACATAAAAAAACAATTGTACAGTAGAAAATCAGATTCAATCAATTATGTCTTATTTCGCTTGCACACTTATCTGAAAGACATAGGGTATTCACCATACATTTCCCTTGACAAAGCAAACACGTGCTTTCATTTATTTTTACTAAATATCTCAGAAGTGAAATTGTTGTTACATAATGATGCACTGAGAAAATAATATATACAAAAAAATGCAAAGAAAAATGTTTAAAATTTAACATGCAACCTACTATGTTTTTTTTTATTGGTGATAATATTTGATTTTATTAATAATAATGCAGAATTTACATCAACTTCAAAAATCAAGTCCATCTAGCAACTTCTAAAATATGTCTGTTTAACCACCACAGTTCCCAACAAACCAAAAAAAAACTATTGAATACGCATGTAAACAACCCTATCTACTTTTACCCATACCCCATAATGTTTACATTTTTAAATAAAAAACAGGGCTTAACCCCAGAAAACGTACAAAAAAACTAAGATATAAATTGTATTTTAACCAAAATTGAGCTTCAGTTTATGCGAAAGTGCCTAGCATGCTACCCAGTTGCATTGGGCATATTTCCTTGATTGGCTTCACCTTCTTCCTTCGGCGCAAACCTTTCTTATCTCGCAGCTCCTCTCTAGCATCATCTTTGAGTCCCTCAATGACCGTCTCGACCTCCATTATTTCTACACAAACTTTCAGGGCTTTCCATCCTAGCTTCGCTCCTCCTCTCCACATAGCTTTGGTGATTCCTTTTGACCACCTAATGAAGGGACGGTTTATCTCTGCTACTTCAGGGTCCACATGATCTTCCATGCCTTCGCTCACATCAAAGCCTTCTCCTAGTATAGCCCATTCTAGGATACTTTCCACATTCACTAAGAAATCCTTGTGTACCAACGCCTTCATTACTTTCCTCAATTCCTCCACCGACTCTCCTAAGTCCAACCCCCATGCAATGATCAGTGATTAAATATCCATATTAGTACGATATTTGTATTTCAAATCTTCGAAGCCAGTACCTAGGATTTTTTGCACAGATTGCACCACCTTCACATAGTTGGAGAGGAACAATCCTCTCAGCCTCTTCACAACTGCTTTGCCAACAAAAGGGTCCAATTTTCTCTTCGAATGTAGAGTGAAATTGGCCTCCATTTCTTCTCTGGTATGCTAGCTTCCAAACTGCCTCACACCGCAGACCTGTTACACTCCTTGCCACCACAAATCGAGAAGCATTAGACGAAATGCCTTGTGTGTCTTTAAAACACATCCTATTGTCAGTCCTCACCATTAATGTCGAACGTATGCCCAGCGTTGCCAACAATACCTTCATCAATGCTTCAAGTCCTTTGAGAATTTAAAACACATTCCTCTACTTGCTAGCGTTAACTCCTTGCAATAATTACAATGGAAAAATTTCCTCCATAAGAATACCATAATTCTAAAGTAACAATTTGTATCAAGACAAATGTCAGAAAGTATAATTAAAAAGATAAATCCTTACAATTGCACCTCAAATTGGACCAAACAGCAACAACAAATGTGCCCTAATAAATCTTGCAGATTTAAACAACTTGAAAAGACCACTTTGGAGACAACAAAGCAATAAATAAGCATGGAAATCGACACAACAATTGAACACTGAAGATGGATTACGAGTTATAATGTATTTGCTCCATTAAATTGCTCAAAATATAAACATACATAACATGATTTCTTTTGATATGAATAAGTGGATGAGATAGTCTAGTATCTATTCTAATGGATTGAAATGATGATGATATGATGATCAAAATCAGACCTTGGTTTCCCTATTTGTACGGGAAGCAACAAGCTTCAGGTTCGTTCCAATTGTTGCCAAACATTAAATAATGCTTGTGTTTGTTGATAGGTAGAAGATTTTGATGAATCACGTACTAATACCCAAGATCCAACTGGGTTATTAAGATTTAGACAGGATGATCCAAACCATCCTTTAAACCATACTAGGGTGAAAAGAGCAAGTTTGAAGAGAACACCTGGAAGTGTTTCACACCAGCTCAAGGTACAATCCAACTTGGTTATGACACTAAATCGGCCTTTAAACCATACTAGGTCAAAAAGAGAAAGTTTGGAGAGAACACTTGGAAGTGTTTCACACCGGCTCAAGATACAATCCAACTTGGTTATGACACTGATAGCAATCCAATTTTTCCTAAACCGTCCATACTCGAACATTGCATCACAATCTATTCTTCCTACAAATAAAAATGCCACATATTAGCCCCTTCTAAATAAAACTCAAAATACCATGAAACAATGAGTCCCCTATATTAGTAAGTAAGTAGGCAGTCTATAGGGTATAGTTTGATTTTATACAAGGATTCTCATGAAAAGAATCTTCAAGTGACAGTGAGTGAGTTGTTTGAGATTGCAATTGATGGTACAATATTCAGTCTTAAAGGTAGTTAGCAAAGCAGTAAATGTGTAAGAAAATCAAATTGTACACAACAAACAATTGACAATGTTATCCTACATAATGCTTTAAGTTTGAAGACAAAAATCTCATTGTGTCTTGATGAAAGTAGTGATCTTAATGGTCAATCACTGACAACCATGATTTTAAAACATGGTATTGTGCTTATGGAGGCAGCATTTTAAGTAAGGCGATGAGTGGTGGTTTGGAACAATAGCAAGTATGAAGGAATTGCTTTATATGCATACTATGCAGTCTAGCTTAAGACAACATTCTTAGAAGAGTTTGAAGGTGGATTAGGGAACTCAAGAGTTACCATGATAAAGATTAAAGCAAAGACTGAGATCTATTTAAAAGCCACTATCATGAAGATATTAAAGATGTCAAATGCAAAACCCTAGCAGCTAGAGTAATGAACACAGTGCGAAAGAGGATAGTGTGCCAGGGAAGATTTAGGAGATCTCCACATTATCTAATCATAGGAAAATGCATCATTTATTTATTTTTTAAAATTAAAATAAATTATTCTAAACCCTATATAGGACACATTAATACTTCAAAATCATCTAATTTATTTTTTAAACTAAAAGAAGTCATTCTAAACCCTATATAGGATACATTGATACTTCAAAAGCCTCTGAAGGAATTTGAGATTATGCAAACATATGTCAATTAAATACCTGGATTACAAGCAGTAGCGCGAACATTGTAACCCTTGTTGATCAAAACTAGAATTAATAAACAACAATGAATCCTATGCCTCCTATCATGCACATCTCCTTACCATTCTATGTCATTATTTACTGAAACACTTCTCCATTTTGGCGGGCTACGCCTGAAAATAAGGTTTCAACAAAGGTTTTATTGTATGTTTATTAAAATGAAAACTCCATTATGGCGGGCTATGCTTGAAAATAATATTTTGACAAAAAAAATAAAGTATGTTTATTAGAGTTTTAGAGTATTTTGTTGGGCTATAATCTTGATTCCTTAAATGATTTATTCAAATGGATTATGACTAACGTCATTTTCTGCCACGATTATCGTACTACCACCATCTCTTATTATACCCTCTGCATTATGGAGGTGTTTTTCCCTTCCCTTCTGTTGTTTACTGCACTACCGCTTTGCTCAAGGATTTTTGTTGCGGGGTTGTGATGTATACCACTCTACCACATATGTTGCTCACCTTCCCGGTGGTATAGCGGTGTATGCTTTTGATCATTACTTGAAGAGTGTCAATGAAACAATCTTCTTTGTCTTACTGATATCTCAATGTCTCATCGACATTAGATCTTATGTTCCTCTGATGTTGGTTGCCGGTGTCGATGAGACAAGTTAATATCTCTTGTCGATATGCCACTGTCTCATCGATATTTTCTTTCGATGGTATTTCTTTATATATCGGTGTAACTCTGCCATGTTGGGGAGACTCGTAATTATCATTGTGGTATGGTGGTGTTTTCCCTTCTCTTCAGTTGTTTACTGCACTACCACCTTGCTCAAGGATTCTTGTTGAGAGGTTGTGGTGTATACCACTCTACCGCATATGTTGCTCACCCTCCCAGCGGTCTAGTGGTGTATGCTTTTGATCATTACTTGAAGAGTGTCGATGAGACAATCTTATTTGTCTTACCGATATCTCAATGTCTCATCGACATTACTTTGTTATATCCAAGAGTTGTGTTTCACCGAGCACTTGTAGATATGCCTTGTCGATGTGACATAAGTGATTCTCTCCTTGATATGCCCGTATCTTGTTGACATTTCACTAATTTACATCGTCAATGAGACATATAAATAAGTCTCTTCGACATAGGGGTGTCTAAACCGATGCTATACCCAAAGCTAAACTCGAAGCTAATGTCGGGAACAAAGAGTGGCACTAAACTCAAAGCTAAACTCGGAGCCAAAGGCAGCAATAACGGCAGCGCCACACTCGAAGCCAATATCAGTGATAAAGGTGTTGACAATTCCGGCATACATTAGTGTCTAAATTAGCACCAAATAGTCCTGATCGGTGCAAATAAATGCCAAAAATAGCACCATCCCAATAAATAGCGTCGACGTTTTCAAAAAATTGGCAAAAAATACATTAAAACATTGGGTGGAAGAAAAAAGCGGAGCAAAAAATGGAGCAAATCATAGGGATTTGTTGTGGTGTAATATGGAATATGTATAGGGAACCTACAAAGTTATGGTGCAAAATCATGCAGAAAAAATATCTTGATAATGACAACCCAGAGAAAATCCTCACATTTATGGATGCACAAGGTGATTCAGCTTTATGGAAATTTATGAAAGAGTGTAGGTGTATGATCATTGACCATCTTACTTGGAAGATTGGAAATGGAAAATGTGCCAGGTTTTGGCGAGACTCCTAGGATGGTAATGAATGCCTCCTTGATTTTTTTGACCAACAAGGCTGGATATCTATGGTGGAATCTGAAATGGGAGAATATGTTGCAAATTATTTGAAAGAGGCATATCCAGGAAATGGAATTTATTATTGGATTCCAATAAAACACAACAGTATGACATGGGAGGACCAGGAAAGAATAAATGAAATTCTACAGCATAGAAGAGTTGTGCTATGTAATCAAAGGGATGAAATCATATGGTGCGCTTCTCAGTCTAGAGAATACAGTGCAAAATTGGGATACCAAATATACACTATGCAAAGAGAGGCGGTAGATTGGCCAACACATTATGTTGGGACAAGATGGTGGCTCCAAGAGTGCGAGCCTTTTTATGGAGTGTTTTACATGGAAGAATTCTAACTAGTGAAAGTTTAAAAAATATATGGTATTCTCGGCCCCAACATGTGTGTCCTCTGTAAAATGGTGGAAGAAACCTTGAATCACCTCCTATATGAATGCCCCTTTGCAAGACAATTTTGGATATGGTTATGACAGGAGATGGACTGGTTCGTGGCTTGGGATGAAAATTTAATGAATTTGTTGAAGGGATGGCCGCAATTTTATAAGAAATCCTTATGGGGATCATTATGGATCATCTCCCCTTCTATGTTACTATGGAAAATCTGGAAGGAAAGGAACCAAAGAATTTTTGAAGGCAAGGAGACAAGTGTAGATAAATCAATTGAGAAAATAAAAAATGGCATCATTGAAATTGCTAACAACAAAGCGTATTCAAGGAAGATAGAGTATATTTGTGATTGGGATAAGAGAATGCAGATGAAGTGGGGTCTCACTCCTCCCATTATAAAAATTACTTCTCATTTTGTAAGAAGGAGGAATGCTAAATGGTTGCCACCAATGTTGGGGAGAGTGAAACTTGATGTGGACGGGGCAGCTAAAGGAAATCCAGGTGATGCAGACTATGGTTGCATTCTCAGGGATCACGATGGGAATTTAATTTTTGCTATACATGGAAGCATTGGCATAGACACCAATAATGTAGCAGTGATGATTGATTTCGAGAGAGGACTAAAGGTATGTGTGGACAGAGGGATTGATGCAATAGACATTGAGAGCGACTCATAAATTGTCATCAACGTAGTCAAGCATGGGAGTGTTATTAACTGGAGAATAAATCAACTATTGAAGAATGTGACAGAGAATCTTGAGAGAACCCCCAATTATACACTAGCACATGTATACAAAGAATCCAATCAGGTTGCAGATCACTTGGCAAATATGAGTTTACATGTAAAGGTCAGAGAGGAAATATTGGACAAAACCAATATACCATCAGAATTATTAAGCATACTCAAGGATGATTCTCCTACACTTTTTTACACTGATGGGTGGGCATCAGATGAAATCATAAATTTCTCTGTTCTTTTTCTTTGGCCTAAAAAATTTTGGCCAAAGGTTGGGACGAGTAGATCAATGTTGGTCGTGGCTTTTGGAACCTTGTTCCAAAATGGCACCACAACTACTCAAAAGCACAGAACTGTTACAGACATCTGCAAGTTGGAAAGGTGGATATACAACTGGTGTGGAAAATCAACCAATGGAGAAATCAAGTGTATTGAATTGGTTGGGCTCTAGCTAGGACCTTCAGAGCATTAGACAATTAGGCTTGGTTCGAGTTGGCTGGTAAGAACCCAAGTATGCATTTCAGTGTAATGGGAGTTGTCCCCTTTTGACAACATTTATCTATAAAAAATAATAATATAATATTATGAATAACGTAATAATTTTAATATTATTCATAATATATTACTAATATTAATAATAATATATTATTAAAAAATAGCAATATAATAGTAAATGTATAAAAATATATATAATGATAATATTGTATAATAACAAAAATATAACAATAACAATAACAATAATAATATAATACTAATAATAATAATAATATATAACACTTATCTGATTTCAACCCTTATCCTAAACATAAGTGAAGAATAAATCTTATTGAATTCCACCCTAATTGACCCATAATCCTAATCAACTCATAATCCAAACCCATTCAATTAGAAATATGATATAATACAATAAAATAATATACATAAAATATATAATAATACTATTATAATATAATAACATAATATAATAAATGTGTATATAATATAATATTATATAGTATAAATATAATATACTTTAATATAACTATATATTACAATATAATTGAATATAATTACATTATATAATATATTATAATACCCGACCCAATCATTAATAATATAAATATAATAATAATGTAACATAATCCGAACTTGATATATTAATAAAAATATAATAATATAATATTTAATACGTAAAAAATAAAAATATATATGATGACTCAAATTCTCAATCACACTTTCTGATACCAAAATGATGGTGATCTAATTGCAGATAAGCAGTAATACCTCAAATATCAGAAGACAATGATCAATAGCAAGCTCAAACTATAGCTGGCAAATAGAAACCCTTCCAGTGAAAATTACTTGCAAGAAACAACAAAACTAAAGTAACAGAATGTTGGTTTGATTAATCAAGTCGATTTATGGACAATGGTGACAAGAACATACATGTTCATTCCTCATTCAAGTAAGAGACTTTAAGGTTCATAAGCACTAGCGATGGGAACATTTGCAAGTTACATTCCTTACTCCAGGCAACAGGATTCAAAGTTTTAATGATATAAAAGAAATGAAACAAAAATGGAGCACAAAGGAGATCAATCTTCAGCCAAATCGACTGACAACATTGATAGCCTATACATAATCACTCACCATTCCTTTGGTACAGCTCTTCTCAAGCCTCTAATCCATGTTTCTTGTCTTTTGTTCTTGCCAAATAAACTCTATCCACCTCTCCTTCATGTTCCAATATGCTCTCCCAGTCTATTTGCACTAGCCTTCAACTATGTCTATCATTCTTCCATGAAGCTTCCACTCACTAATTTCATATCCTCTTTTCCTTAAACACCTTTAACTATCGTTTCTTTAATCAAATAAAAAAAAATCATTTACAACATAAAATATAATGCATCTGAATTAGAAAATCATTCTACCATCTTAAAAATATTTAAACATGGGTTTATACCCTCCTTTTATACCTATTTCTTATACTCTTTTATAAAGATTAGTCTTAAGTTTAATACTATCATGTAAATTTCCTTTCATGGCAATTGATATTAATTGTAAAGTTTCTACAAATACATTATGAGACCAGTTAAAAATCATCACTCTATCCTTTCGGCCAACAAATTAATTCTACTTTATTTGTTATACGTTCAAAACCTTTCATAGATGGGACAGATTAAATGACCCTTCAATAATGCATATGTCACATACCTATCCTAGAAAGACAAAAAGAAAAATATACTTTTTCAATTATGAATTTTTCATGATAAAATTTTCCTTGTTTTGGCCCTCTCAACATCAAATTTGGTTTTTCTCTTTTGATGCACTCTAATAAGACACCCTCCTCTTTTCTAAGAAAGTAATGTTTGGTAATATTTATAGGAACCTTGATTTTGTACGCATAAGGATGACATTATGGCCAATACTTTTTCCTTTACATAAAGTTTAATACTATATAATATTTTGCAATTGTTTAAGGGCTCTTAAAATTAGTATCTCTTGCCAATGGTAAAGTGTTCAAGAGAGATAACTAGAGAATTTAAGCTACTATTTAAAAAATAAAAATGACTTGTTAATTAAAAGAAGTATTGACCTTTTAGACTTAATATTTTATTAGGTGTTTATTTGATAGAAAGAAGGTGAAGGTATATCATGAATGATTGGTCTCTTTGGTTCAATTGTTTGATTAATTATTCTCTATTATATTATTTTAGTTTCATACTATTTAATCTTGAAATCACATATTTATAGAAGGATAAAGCATGCGGTAGATCTAATTGTTAAGGTGATATAGAGGGAAAACTATAACAATAGGAATTTTAGAATTAAATAAAAAATTTACGAGAAATTTAGTATTCATAGGAATTTTAGAATTAAAAAAAATTATGAGCATAAGTTTTAAGTATGAATAATAGTAAATAATAAAAATTAATTAGTTGTATTTAAAAATAAATGAATGGAAGGTTATAATTAGATATTATAAATTAATAGTCAATGACATCTCATATTGAATTAGTTTTAATGTGGGGTGCATGTGTAAGGTCATGCACTTAGTCTTATGTGGACCAACAACCATTAGCTGGAGGAGAGACATTTCATTAAACTATCATCTAGGATCTGGGAGGAGTTAAAGCTCACCTAAGGTGTAACAACTCACTAGGTTCCTTGGTTAGTTACATGTCTAAAAGGACAAAAGGGGAAAAAATTCATGTGAAAGGTTGGTTTCTAGAATGATTTAAGGGTAAAAGCACAAACCTATGTCACAATTTTGATCAACAAAACAACTTCTAGTGAGATAGTTTCAAGCAAAATGTATTTAGTTAGATAGGTTTCACCTGAAACTAGGTAGTCTTGACATGGAGCATATGTGACATGATATATTTGATCGAACATGTTTCAAGTGAAACCTATTTAGTTGAATAGGTTTGTCTAGAAACTAATAGAAACAAAAAAATAATGTAATTGGGTATTTCACCCAAAACCTTACTTGTGAGGAATGTATATCATGACATTGAGGTAGTTGTACCATAACTTCTCGAGAACCCACATACTTTAAATTCTTTTATAAATTGATTATATGTCAAGCATACACTTATAGGCATGTAGGGGTCTACTTGAATTTCATCATGAGCTTGTGAGTGAATTTTTCATTTCCTTTGAGTAGTTGCATGTAATATGTCCTATGAGATTATTATTTCCATTTGTTTGGAGGTAGTGATGTGTGTCATTTGGTAGCTAAGTTTTAATTACTCCAATAAATTATACTTCATTTTTATAGTTGATTATTTATCATATTATGTTGTTTTATTGAATGATTGATGTTGATCATGAACTTTGTGTTCATAATTCCATGAGCTAGAAAAGACCAAGAGTGATTGTGTGTAGTGGCATAGGCTGCAAACTATGTGTCAACATAGTTGGGATCTAGTGCTAGGGTGGCGATAAACTACCACTTTTCATTTATCCTTGAATTTATAAAGTCATTATGTGGTTTGTGGTTAGTTTTGAAGCAATCTATTCTTACTAGTTTAATGTGCTTGATGTGTGAGCATGTGTTTGATTTTCTTTATCTTTGTTAATGAGTCAATATTTTATGTGGATGAATAGTTTATTGTTAGTTTGAAAGGGTTCTTTGTGGATTATGGACTTATCCTCCTTCCTTTGTTATCTTGACTCTATCTTATTTATAAGATTGAATTGCAAGTTTAATTATAATTTTTAAGATAAAATAAAGATAATTGATTAAATAAATTTAGGCACTTGAAACTATTAGATTTATTTGAACAATGTTTTATAAATTTGTGCAAATAATCCAAGCACTTGAAACTATTATATTTATTTGAACAATGTCTCATAATGTTGTGTAAATAATTTAGGCACTTGAAACTTATTTGTCTAGGATTTGATCAACTCTATTAATTTGTATAACTATTTGTTTGGGCTAGATGTATGCAGAGAATATATAGTGATGGATGTGATTGAGTGGGGTTGTATATAGAAGTGTTTGTCAAAGAAATTTGTATTGGTTTTATTCTCAAAAACTAATTATATAAGACTATACACACACACACACACACACATATATATATACAATATACAAGGAGGCATTTGTTTATTTTGTACTAGAGGCTTATACTCTTTTAGCTATTTATATTCATAGTTATGTATAATTATTTATAATTATTCATCCATACATATATGGTTGTGTATGAATTATTGTATGTATTTAAATCAATAATATGATGTCAATTGTATCCAATTATTTGAACTTATTAAAGCCACCCATTACATGGTAAGATATATTAAAGTTATTGGGTTGTATGATATAGGGTACTTGGAGACTATACATGAATAATATTAACTCAACTACGTGCTCCATATGTTTGTGGAAATTAGCTTCAATCAACATTGTAGTAACTATATGTCTTGATTACTATTGAAACTAGGTATGAGATGCATTTTATATGATTGTTAACTCTTCAAAACAACATTATACATGGTAGTTATACATTATATATTTGGAAAAAATATTATAATAACCTTACACTCTACCATCCTTGTGTTAGGTTAGAAACATCATGGATAGTTCCTTATATAAGACTGTACAATCCTCATATGGGCACATTATATGAATATACATTTTTAAAGCAACAAGAAGATAGTATTTAAATAATGCACTATTATGAATTTCACTCAAAGGTAGGGTATATTGGGAGTATGAAAAATGTTACAGTATTATGAAAACTTATATTTTAATTGTACCTTATGTTTTTAAATTTATTTTAATAATCATTTTATAATTATGTCAATTAATAGATAGCAATGTTGTGAAAAAGTGACTTGTATTTTTATATAATTATAATACAATTATAATTGAACACTTTGGTCAAAATGATGTTAAAGCCATATTCATTATCAACTCAATATACTCTTAGGATTGCATGGTAGTCGAAAGTCATGAGTAGCTAAAGGATATATAGGGTTTGCATGGTTAATTACATGTGATAATGATTATGCTTATTATACACTTGGTTATCAGATTTGGTTATGGTGCTTTTGTATATTTACATCACTATTTTTCACCCTTGGTGAAGGATCGGACCACTTCCAATAGGAAGATGAGCAAAGCATTGCTTGGTCTATGATCAGAGATAAATCACATGGATGATGTTTTTTAACAACTATTATAGAGACCATATTGCTTGCACTCAAAAAAGATGAATAAGACAATGGGTCTTACTATTTTGTATAATTCAAAAGTTAATCCTTGTATGAATTATATAGGACAACATCTTATATGTTGATTTATATTTTATTGTATTATCTTCAAACATGAATTATAATTGTTGCATAGAATTTACTAATGTAAAGTATCTATTAGTCTAAATTGTGAATCTTAAAGGTTTAGTTATAGTTTTTTTAAACATGCATCTTTAAAAGAGAACAATTAGTTCTAGTTAGACAACCTCTTTCTTTCCTTAATGTATTAAATGTGTTTATTAATTTAAAATTAAAAGCTTGTTACAATAATCAAATGTAATTTGCAAGAGTTGGAGTTTTACAAGATAAATGGGGCACCTAATCCTTCAACACATAAAACTTTATAAAATATACAATGCAAAATAATTTCTTGTAAGGGAGAGACAAATGTATATACTTTGTCAATTTAAATTACACAATTATAATAGAGTGACCACTATTTTGAATTATTTTCAAGCGTGCATAGTCCAATATTAAAGAGATAATATAATATAAGTTAGCAAAGTTCACAAAAGTATACAATAGAATTTAACTATATTTGTTAAGCCTTAGAAGAATAAGAGAGAAGAGCTAGATCATTAACAAAAGAATGGAGTTCAAAATAATGGTATTATAAATCATTATCCATAACCTCATGTCTCCATGCGGTTGCTTCACTCCATTTTCTGCTTAAATTTAAACAGTGGAGTGTTCCCATGCATAAATTTTATTGTTGAGAAAGGATAATTTGGAATCTTTTCCTATTTCAATGGAGCAACTACTGTTTAGGAATTGAAAATAAGCTATGGGAAAAAAATGGGGCTGGAAATAAGTAGCAACTTCGTATTGTTAAAAATCCACGTGACTCCACAAATTTCTTTCCCTCTTTTTTAAGATTTGCTTTCTTTTTTCTTTTTTTCTTTTTTTTTTTGGTACAAATTATTATTAATACTGTTAATACAAATTTAAGCTAGCTGCTAAAAAATAAGTAGAAAAATTAAGCATTCATGGGGCCATCAGCTCCACAAATAAGTCCTAAATGAGTTGAGCAATGGTTGCTAGCCAAAATAAGCTAAGCAGTCGCATGGGGACATAAGGTAAGTATATTGTGGAAGAAAGAGTTAGAGTTGTTAAATCTAAATTAAAAAAAAAAGACATTCAAAGAGGAAATGTTGTTTTATTCTAAATATCCTCTACAATAAAGTTAGAGAGTATGTGATATTTTAGAATACCTCTTCCTACTTATTTTATTATTATACAAAGTTATATTTGTATTAAATAAATTTTAATATTTTTTTCTTAAAATGATAAGTATTCAGATATTGTAAATTAATTTATTGGAGGCTATTAAAAAAATTGTAGATATAGAAAATTTGAAAAATAATGAATTATATTTGTCTCAAATATTTGATACTTATCTATGTTTTGATAAAATAATTGGTCGATAGGCTACATATAATGTGAGATTTGAATCCAAAACAAGTCTCACGCCTGCAAACAAACAGCTATTGAGTCATCGAAAAACAAGTTTTAGTTGTCGTTTAAAGGTAAACCAGCTGTCATTTAATGGTAAAAGCCTCCAAAATATTAGGTGAAAGCCTCCAAAATCTCACTTATCATGTAAAAGCTAGATAAATATTGATTTTCCAACTAGATGGGAACATTCTATTTACATTTGCAATGTTTTTTTTTCAATTTGATGGCAACTTTCTTTTTTCATTTGCGTTGCTTTATGTTTTAAGTCTGTATGCAAATATTTCAAAATTAGATAATACTTAATTTCTTTAAGAAAAAACTCCAAATTTGTCTAAGTTTATTTCATTCCATTATTTAGCACTTATTATTAATATACATATAATTTTCTATCAATGTAATCTTTGATCCTACTTTAAATGCAAATACTAGTATAATTTTCAATTATCTCATATTTTAAATAGACTAAACAAAACTATTCAAATAACAAAAGTTCCCATAAAACATTTTTATCTTAAATTAATAAATATTCTTTTTTGAAATGAATCTATATATTATTTATTAAAAAGTAATAAAATAATATGACATATCAAATCCATGCAAACCAAAACCAAGTAAAAATAAACTCTTATCTTAAATTAAAAGTTCTTTTAAAATTTTGTGTAATTATTGATTGGGTCAACTAAACATTCTCCTTTGAGTTCTCTTTTTGACTCTGAAACAAATGTGTTTATTATTCTTGCCTTAAATAGGAAAGTCTTCTTTAATTTTGTTTTTGTTATCAATTGGGTCAATTGAACATATTCCTTGACTGTGAAAGAAAATATGTTGTTGTCATAGCATTTCTCTTTTTCTGCCCATTATAACTATAACAAAACTTCAACGACCCTTTATAATGTCTCATCATAGGACTATGAATCCTTACCATAGTCAAATCATATATTTTTGTCCTCTATATACCTCAAAGTTCAACTTTTTTTTCTCCCTAAGAGTACCATGCACGGACCAGTCTCATCACTAGCATGAAGATAAACTTGTAATGAACACATATATCATACTTGATCTGTCAAACCAGCAGCCAGGAAAACAGAGACTGTCTATAACAGTCATACAAAAGTTGGGCATATATAATAGAGAGCAATCAGATTGAAACAAGAGAGCATGTATGAGCACAATCACAGACTGACAGTGAAGGAAGGAGCCAGAACAAAGAACTGGAGCAAAACCAACAGAGAAATCTATAATCGTATAACTGCCCATCCACTGACATAAACAAAAGTTCTGATTAATGATATCAAATTTTCACAATCTATATTGTATTGTTCAAAGATTTTTGGATTTGATTGTGTATAATTTTTTGTATCAACATTTCGGATCACACTCCGTGTTTCATCATCAAGATTTTTTCTTCTTATGCTCTCTGCTCTCGCCCTGATGATGGATCGTGTAGTGTGATTCAAAACGTTGATGCAAAAAATTATACACAATCAAATTCGAAAATCTTTGAACAAAAGATCTGACTGTCAAACCTTTGTTGCCAACACTCAGATTGAAACATCATTTACACATAAGCTCCATCAAATCTGTTCAATAATTAGTTTATTGGAATCAATGTTTTATGATATAAATCAGTTTATACTATGCTTATACGACTTGCTATGACTCTTAGTAACCAATGCTAATGGAAGTTTTAAGTAGATCCTTTGTTATTGCCTGCACATTACTTTGGAGAAAGCATTTGTCTGTACAAGGTATGGTTATCTTGATGTGTTCTCTAAGAAATTCCAAGTCTAATTCATCATGTTGGGAAGACATCTAAATTCAAGTGTTAACTAACGAGTCACTTCAGCAATTCCAGGAATGTCTTCACAAGAACTCAAGTGATGAATTGCTATATACATCTTTCTTACATGAAGGCGGCAACAATGGAGGAAGATTCCCCTGGTGGAATTTGATTTACATATTTTCTTTCCTCATAAGAATTTTTTTCTTGGAAGTATGTGCTGCACAAATTCCAATATTATTTGTGTAAGATGAAGAAAACCCTGGACAATATTTAAAAGCATTCTCATATATTCAAATTGGATCAGTTTTTTTAATTAACTAAAGATGGGGAGATTTATCATTAGAGAATTTTATCTCTTTTTAAGGAATTGAATACAATATTTTAAGTCAATATGATCCTTATATTTAAAGGGTCAATTATAAGTGTCATTTTCTTTATTGTGAGAAGAGACATACTTACAAATTACAATGTCAATAAGGGATGGATTGTAATCGAGTGAACATGTTTACACAAATTTTCTTAACATAAATTTGATGGTAAGTAGCAAGTATTTTTTGCATTGTATCAAGTTATGCTATTAATATTAGGATTAAATATATATTTTTATTATTAAATTGTATGTTTTATATCATTTTCTATTTTAAAGTTAACACATGCTATAATTTAAAATATATAATAATGTCAAGAGACGTAACTAATGGATTGTAATGGTGTGAGCCTAATCACAAAAATCATTTATCTTAAATTTGACATCTATTTACACATTAAATTAATAATCAGTAATTAAATATAGTATTCATATATAAGTGAAATTGTGAAATTTGGATACACATGTCATTTTCCATTTAGTTTTGTGCTTATTTTGAGGAAATGTCAATACATGTACATGGTGAAAAATGTCATATTCTTGTGTGAAGTTGAGCTCATTCCTTCAGATTTTTTTTTGCATGCACACATATCCCTATACACTTTTACTTTATCTTTATACACACACTTCTATATATTTTCCTTATCTACTCAATTATCACATTCACCTATGCACTTAACCATACTTATTTGTGATCCATCTAAATCTAAAAGTTTTCCTACACTAGGACACTTGTGTAGTCATATAGGTTCCCTTTTTCATTTTAAAATTTAAGATTCAATTTTGGCCAGCTAACCCTATTCATCTTCTTGCTTTGAATTGACTAAACACACGTTTGACATAATTTAATATTGTGTGATATGATTTAAAAACATTTATTACATCCATTCTAAACAAATTTGGACATTTTTTGAATTCAAATTCTAAAGAATTGAAGCAATTACTAATGACACATTTTAGTTTGATCGAACAAAAAGAATAAGAACTATGCATACTAAGGTTCCTACCTATTTTTTTATCCTTGTTCACTTTTTGAAGGTTGATCTAGGATAAATTATCTCCTTGTGACAAATCAACAACTCTTAAGGTATTTCTAGATACCACCAAGTCTCCAAATATTCAAGAAAAGAAGAGCACTTGGCATACCATCAGGTCAATAAGCCAAAATCGTAGAACAAAATATTATTGATTTCAAGGATGAGTCCAAAATCAAGATTATATATATATCGATGATTATGATTTAGTCCCAAATATAAGAACATATCCTCTAATAGGGCATAAACCTAGTGCAAACACCAAGGCATTTTATTGGTAGGGGCTTGCTTCCAAATCAGGCACTAGGTAGATTTTAGAATCTTCCTCATTTGACACATTTTTTGGTCATTGAGCTAAGTACCCTTCTCTTCTTATTTAATTTATTAAAATACAAAATACACCCTATCTAATTCACCATTTATTGCTACATTTAGCTAACCCTCATTGATTATGCTTTATTGATTACATTTATTTAAATTAGTCTACTTTAAACCTAAAGAAGTTGAATTTTCCTTTTAAAATTTTGGTGAACCCATCTAATCTTACATAACTGAACCTTCTTGTTTAAGTTTAACATTAGATTAGGATTTTTAGATTTAAATTTTCTAAGTTTACATTCAATTTTTAAAACATGAACTTCTATTTACATCCATGTGCTTCATTAATACTTATTTTTCTATTATGGTTGTCTACTTTATTGTGATATCTTTCCAACTCACCCTTAGGTATCCCATTAGGGTTTCATATTTAGATCTAACACACCACTACCATTTCTAATTTTTCAACATGTATAAATGTTCATTTGAGCTTTATTTTTATATCTTTTATTTATGCCTAGAAGAAGTTCTCATTTAGACCCTAATATGGCCACTCAATTCAATGAAAATGATATCTTTATTTGTGGCCATATTGTTATCAACTTAGGTGAATAAGGACAAGAACAGGATGATGTGGTCTCTTCGGGTGGGCTTCGGGATTTGAAGAAGGACAAGAAGAATGTGGTTGATGTGGAGTAGGTTGTTGCGGACTCTCCTATGGTGGACTCTGACAGGAAAATGAAAAGGATGGTGGTTGCTGCAAAGATTGTGGAGTCCATTCGAAAAATCAAAACGCTGATTGCGATGCTGACTATTGTTGATAAGGGTAAGGATGTTGTTGTGGATTTGGATAAGGTTAGCTCCTTGCATGAGGAGGGTGATGAGGGTAACGATGTTTTTAATATTGATAAAGAAAATATTGTTGATGTTTTGGGAGCCGCTAAAGAGGGTTCCATTATTTTTTATAAGCTTTTTAAATGGATTTTCCATGAACTTAATATGACTAATGTGAAAGTGAGGGGTGTTTTGAGCAAAGCGAAGGATTCCTCTATTCAAGATTAGATAGATGATCTAATGAATTCCTTGAAAATTGTGGCGGAGAAAATGCTTCTGTTGAAGCAGAATCTTGAAGGAAGACTCCTCACCTTGTAAAATCACATTGAAAGGTTATATGCTAATATGGATAAAGGAAGGGAGGGGAAAAAAATTGGGTTTAATGTCGAATCTGTTGGTATTACTTCCCCTGTGGATAGTGTTAAAAATGGTAAGGATGTTGATGATAATGATGCTAATGACAAGCTAATGGAAGGGGAGAAGCTTGGTGATAAGGGTGGCGATAAGGGTTATGTTTTGATTAGTGAGGTTAAATCGAGTGGGCCTAGGGTTAGGACCCATAACAAGACCAAAGCTCAAGAAGATGCTCCTGCTAATGATCTATCTATTGTTGGGGATGAAGGCTTAAAGAATGCGGTGTGTAATGTGGAGGCCGCATATATCCTAAAAAATATGTAATGCTATTGGGTGGGGTCCTACTTTTTTGCTGACATTTTGTTGTGGAATTGTTGTGGGGTGATCCCACAATAATGGGTTACACTTTTTGGCCAAACTTGACATTGAAATCAACATTTTTCACTAGATCTTCACTTTTGTACGCCTATAGAAGCTAAACCATTAAGAATTTGAAGATGAAGAAAACTAGTGATTTGTGATATTTTGTGTTGAGAATCTAATTAAATTTTTTAAAAAAATTAAAAAAATAAATTGTGAATTATTTTATGTAGTTTTTATTAACTTATTTTTTTTTACTAAACATCATTTTCAAAAATTGATGCTTACTTTCAACTGCATAACTTTTTTTATAGAAAGCATAAAATTATAATTTTTTAAATACAATGTTTTCACACCA
Source organism: Sequoiadendron giganteum (assembly GCA_007115665.2). Taxonomy (NCBI): domain Eukaryota; kingdom Viridiplantae; phylum Streptophyta; class Pinopsida; order Cupressales; family Cupressaceae; genus Sequoiadendron; species Sequoiadendron giganteum. The sequence goes on along the minus strand of CM021102.1, from coordinate 594,720,870 downwards.
TTATCTAGTGGATGTATATTTTTTCATAATTTTTTGTTGCATATATATTTTTTAATTAATTTTCTAATTCAGAGTAATTATAATTTGGATATATTATACTTTCAGCTGCATAACTTTTTTTGTATTCATTTGAATTAACTTATTCTTTTTTTATTGGAATAAGGACATCAATAGCTATTGTACATGCATTTTTAAGAAAAAAAATTCTCTCTTTTCCTATTTTTTCGTATGTGTGAAATAAAGACCTCGATGTTCATTGAAAAACCTACATTCACAAGAAATAAAAAATAAATATAATAATAAAATTAAATATATTTAAAATTATACTTTTTGGGAAGCTTATAATAAGGACTACATGTTTACAAAAAAATAATTTTAAATAAATTAATTTGATCCCCTAAAAGGTAAATCAAAAATGGTTTTTTATCAGCATTTTGATAGGTGTAGAGGAGACTCCATTATAGGTATGGTTTAAAACTAGCGGCTTTCTATCCAAGGGGGTTTGATATAAGTGGGTTTGATCAAACCCTCTTCAATTAAAACCATTAAAATGGAACCTTTTTAAGGCTTAAATCATTATATTTTCTAAAGGGTTTTTTTACCTCTAATCAAAACTTAGGTGAATAAAATGATTATACCATGATGCACATGTGACTAAACAAGGTGTTCAACTTATAAATCAAGTTTTTGTAAGAAAGCTAAGGTAGCGGAACAACTTCTTACACTAATCTTGAGAGGAGAATAATGCAAAAATTTTAGAGATCTTTAACAATTAAATAAAGTTAAACATATAAATAAACATAAATATCATGCATACCATGACATAGTGATTTATGTGGGGAAAACCATTTCGAGAGAAAAATCCCACACTCCAAAAGTTGCCCAATATATTATTCAAAAATCATAAAGATTACAATATACTTGCAGAGCAAGCTTCTCATAGGAGTATCACCACCAGAGATCTAGAGACAACATGATTTCTATCAGACTCTTAGAATACATCATCGTTTCTACCACAGTCATAATACAATGCCCTCATAAAATAGGGTTACATTCTAGGGAAAGATAAACCAACAAAATATCCACCATTAGATCTAAAACCTAATAATTAACGATCTAGATTTACAATGTATCATTTATATAATGTATGTCAGTCATTTTAGAAGTTTCCTAAAAATTTAACAAAAAATTCTTTACATGCATCCCACTCTCCCCCTTGCTGCCATTGTATATTACACCTATCGGTGTAATTAGGAAATATATATATATATATATCCTATCAACAATAACCTCTATATAATTGCAAGGTTGAGACACATTTTCCCAACAAATCTCCCACTTTTCGAACACCTTGCAAAAGCAATAGGAGGGAGTAAACATTGTCTCTTAATTGCTAGGGGCCGAAAGGCCCATAGTCTCTGAACACCATCTAAACTTCTATGTGCTCATAGGCTTAGTTAAAGAATCAACAACATTCATCAAAGTCTCTACCTTAACCAGCTTCACCCTACCATCTTCAACCATATCTCGAACAAAATGATATTGTACATCAATGTGCTTGGTCCTGGCATGAAATGTCAGGTTCTTGGTTAGACATATCACACTCTGACCTGTCACAATAAATTGTTATTGTACCTTATTTTATTCCAATATTTGAACACAATCTCTTAATCCAAATGGCTTCTTTACAAGCATGAGTAGCTTCCATATACTCTGCTTCAGTAGTGGACAAAGCAACCACAACCTGTCGCTTACTCATCCAACTAATCGCACCACCAAATAATGTGAACACATAAGCATTGGTAGATCATCTACTATCAATATTACCTACCCCATCTGAATCCACATAACCATGAATATCAAGGGAAATCTCATCTTCAGTCACATTACTATGATAACATAAGGAATGATCTGAGGTATCACGTAAATATTTGAAGACCCTTTTAACTGCATCCCAATGAATACCACAATTAGACATATATCTGGAAAGAACTCCCACTACTTGGGCAATGTTTGGTCTAGTACAAACCATAGCATACATCAAACTTTCAACTGCACTTTGGTAAGGCACTCTGGTCATGTCTTCCATCTCTGATGGACATGTTGGACAATCTAAAATAAATAACTTTGTTCCAACTGAAACAAGAACACACAATGATCTACAATCCTGCATGTTAAATCTCTGTAAAATTGAATCGACATACTTTGGCCAAACCATAGCTTTCTTCTCATTCTATCTCTTTTAATTTACATCCCAAGAATTTTTCTAGTTGCACCAAGATCTTTCATTTCAAATTTAGTAGCAAGTTGAGATTTATGTTCTGAAATCATGCATTTCCCTTTGCCAATAAATAACATATCATAAACATATAATGCAATAAATAGGAAATGATTACCATCAGTTTTATAATAAACACAATGATCTGATTTAGAATGCTCAAATCCCAAACTCAACACATATGTATCAAATTTATGGTACCACATACTAGGACTCTATTTTAAGCCATACAAAGATTTCTTCAATTTGCAGACCAATTTACTTTTACCTTTCACCACGTACTGCTCTGGCTGTGTCATATAAATATCCTCCTCCAAGTCACCATGAAGGACAGTAGTTTTCACATCCATTTTCTCAACCTCCAAATCATCCCACAATACTGGTTTACAATTTTTGGGCAAACTGGACACTAAACTATTTTTTTAAACTAAATCTTCACTTTCGAGCTCCTATAGCGGCTAAACCATGAGGAATTTGAAGATGATGCAAACTAGTGATTTGTGACATTTTGTCTATAGATTCTAAATATATTTTTTCAAAGTTTTTGGAATCATATTGCACTTATTTTTCTATATCCTCCGAAAACTAGTTTTTTTCAACAAACAACATTTTTAAGGAGTAACGCTCACCATATACAATCTAACTTTTTTTCCATGAAGGATAAAATTCTAATTCTTTCCAATTTAGATTTGTAACTCCAATATCTAGCCCTTTCATTTGGTTTCATGGTGTTTTATTGAATTTTTTTCCTTAATCAAGTTTCAAAGTCAAACCAATTACAATTCAGACATAGGCAAACCGTATACAACATAACTTTTTTTGTATGTATCTAAATTAATTTTTTTTAATGGATCAAGGACATCAATACCTAGCCTGAACATATTTTTCAAATTTTTTTTTGATAATCTACTATTTTTCCATATGTGCAGAACAAAGAGTTTGATTTTTGGTGAAAAACCTATGTTTAATAAAACTAAGAAAACAAATACATAATAAAACCAAAACATATTAAAATTATATTTGTTGGATAGCTCGTTCTGAGGACTACCATCTTCCAGTTGGGTATGTGAAATCTCCTCCATTTTCATCCTCAACCCGAGCTTCGAAGGACAAAAATTTGAAGTTTTTTTTGTGTTGGAGGGTGGGAAGGTCGGAAAAGGGGGGTTCGAGTGAACCCCCTTTCCACAATGGGAAAATGCGGGTTCCCACATTTAAAAGGTTCACTCGAACCTAGAGTTTGTTCGAACCCCCCAAAACAATTTTTTTTTTAATGGGGTCAATTTTTGGAATTTTTCCTTCCTCATTCCAATTGTAAACTACTTTTGTGGGTTCACCCCTAATGGATGACATTTTTGCAACAGGAGAGAATATCTCACCATAATCAACACCCTCAACCTGAGAGTAACCTTTCATAACCAACCTTGCTTTGTACTTCTCAATACCTCCATCTAAACCATTAATCTTTTTCTTGAACACCCATTTGCAACGAACAAGTTTTTGTCCTTCAGGAAACGGTACAAGATCCCATGTATTATTTTTTTTGAAGATGCCATTTTTTCATCCATTGCAATCTTCCAGGATTCTGCATCATTCATACCTGGTGGGCCTCTTCTACATATTTGGGTTCATCCATGTTAGTATTCAAAGAAAGAATAAATATCCAATCATCAAGTGTATACCTTTCAGGTGGTTGTCTATGCCTTGTAGACCTATGAACAAATTGAGTTGGAGGTTCTTCCTCCTCTTCTAATAATTTAGAGCTAGATGATCTCTCCTCAACTTCTTGTCTATCCATAGGCCTCGATTCAAATTTCTCAGGTGTAAAAAGAAATTGAATCACATCTTCATGTTTACTTTGTTCTAGCTGCAATATAACAGAAGAAGGCTTAGTTTCTCTAAAAATAAAACTTCTACGATGTATTACCTTATGTGAAACAAGATCCCAAAGCTTGTATCCTTTCACACCATAACTATACCCGATGAAGATACATTTTACAGCCTTGTTCTCCAACTTTATTCGCTTCTCCTTTGGCACATATGCATATGCCTTGCAACCAAAAACTCTAAGATGTCTTAATGAAGGCTTGTGACCCAACCATGCCTCTATAGGCATCTTATCAACAAGAGTTGATGTAGGAGACCTGTTAATCAGGTAACAGGCAGTGACAATAGCTTCAGCCCAAAACCTTTGTTCTAGGCTAGCACCACTAAACATACTCCTAGCCTTCTCCATTAATGTCATGTTCATTCTTTTTGTAACTCCATTCTATTGTGGAGAATACGAAGTTGTCTTTTGTCTATGAATACCACAATCTTTACAAAATTTATCAAAATCATTAGAGCAAAATTCACCACCATTATCAGTCCTCAAACATTTTATTTTCTTTCTAGTCTATAACTCAACCATTGCTTTAAATTCTTTAAATCGACTGAAAACTTTGAATTTACTCTTTAGAAAATATACCCATGTCCTTCTAATATAATCATCAATAAATGAAACAAAATATGTGGATTTACCAATCAAAGGAACAACTACAAGACCAAACACATTAGAATGAATAAAATCCAATACACCACAAGATTTATGAGAACTTGAGTAAAACTAAACATGGTTTTGTTTTCCATAAATGTAATGCTCACAAAAATTGAATTCAAGATTATAATTAGACAAACCTTCAACAAGGTTTTTATTTTTCAAGGTCCTTAGACCCTTTTCTCTAATGTGGCCAAGTCTTTGGTGCCATAACATAGTTTTCTCTGCATGTAACTTTGTTTCAAAAGAAAGAGCACCCTTGGGTACCCAAGAGCCATGACCATCTGCTAAAGGTGAAACCTCACTTCTTCCACAGACTTGCTTTTCACAGAAGTACTATTACACTCAACAGTGCATGCATCAAGCTTATACAATGCACCATATCTAACACCTCTAGCAATCACCATAGCACCTCTAACCATCTTGCATCCTACATTAGAAAATACTACCTACACACTCGCATCTATTAGTTTGCTCACAAATAACAAATTTCATGCTAATCCAAGGATATGCAACACACCATCAATCTTTTTTATTCTACCATCAGGAAATTTGATTTTAACTTCACCATGGCCAACAATGTCTAAATGAGAATCATCACCCAAGTACACCTTGCCTCCATCAAATTCTTCATATTCAAAAAACAAATCTCTATTAAAGGTCATATAGAAAGATGCACCTAATTCAATTAACCATGCATCATTACCTGCACGAGTTACCAAAGTTGCAATGAATGTGTTGTCATCTTCCTTCTCAAACTTAGAATCAGAATCAAATTTCTTCTTTTTCTTCTTCTTTTCTTCTTTGCATTCCTTACGAACATGTTCAAGCTTACCATAGTTCCAACAAATAACTTTGGACTTTCCAGGAGATTTAGATCTCCCCTTGCACTTGGATTTGTCATGCTTCTCATTCTTCTTGCCTTTTTCCTTAGGTCTTCCACGAACATTTAGGGCCTCCTTGGCAGTGATGGATATCTTCCTCCTCATCTCTTTAGAAAGCAAAGAACCCACCACATCTTTAGTATTCAAAATAACAGAAGTACTCCCAATAGCCATAACAATAGAATCCCATGAATCAAGCAAAGAACAAAGCAAGATCTAACATTTCTCCTCCTCATCCATGATTTAGACACCGATTGATTCCAATTGAGCCACCAACATATTGAATTATTTCAAGCGGTATGTAATTCGTCCACCCTCTTCCATTCTCAAGGAATACAATTTCTTCCTCATGAAAATATTGTTCACTAAAGATTTGGCTTGATACATCTCACCAAGCTTCTTCCATAGTTTATGTGTGGAGGTCTCTTCATGGACATTGATTAAAATAGAGTCTACCAAGCACAATCTAATTAGACCTTTGGCTTTGCGGTCCATAACATCATATTGCGCATCCTGATTAGGATCTGCATGCCTTGAAACATTATCATCAATAGCATCCCACAGATCTCAATCTATGTATAGATTCTCCATCTTTAGCTTCCACATCTCAAAATTATTTTTAGAAAATTTCTCCACCTCTATTCTCCCTGATGAACTTGCCATCTGAAAATTCCTGCAACAAGATCATAAAGTATCCTTTGCACAAGCTCCCACTCAAATCTGGATTAGTTCAAAAAACTAAGCAACCCACAACTGAAACCAAAGGTGATCAGGATCTGATACCACTTGTAAGAAAGCTAAGGTAGTGTAATAACTTCCTACATTAATCTTCAGAGGAGAATAATGCAAAAAAATTACAGATCTTTAACAGTTACAAAAACTTAAACATAAATAGCATGCATACCACGACACAATGATTTACGTGGGGAAAACCATTTCAAGAGGAAAAACCCCACACTCCAAAAGCTGCCCAATATATTATTCAAAAATCATAAAGATTAGAATATACTTGTAGAGCAAGCTTCTCATAGGAATATCACCACTAGAGATCCAAAGACAACACGACTACTATCAGACTCTCAAAATACATCACCGTCTCTACCGTAGTCATAATACAATGCCCTCATAAAATAGGGTTACATTCTAGAGCAAGACAAGCCAAAAAAATATCCACCATTAGATCTAAAACCTAATAACTAACGGTCTAGATTTACAATGTATCATTTATATAATGTATGTCGGCCATTTTAGAAGTTTCCTGAAAAAGTTAACAAAAAATTATTTACACTCATCCCACTCTCCCCCTTGTTGCCATTGTATATTACACCTATCGGTGTAACTAGGAAATATATATATATATATATATATATATATATATATATATATATATATATATCCTATCAACAATAACCTTTATATAATTGCAAGGTTGAGACACATTTTCCCAACAGTTTTGACTAAAGCATTGCAATAAGCTCAATCTCATCATAAATTGGCTAGTATTTTTTGCAACACACTAGTGGATCTTGTCATCTTACAAAGAATTTTTGTGAGATCTTGGATCCTTAATGAAGCCTTATAATGATGTATCTAATTCATCCTCTTCTATTCCCACTTCTATTACTTTTATAATCACCACTATCATTACTACTAGCGTTACTCCTACCACTTCCATTGTTCTAACTTCATTTTCTTTTTGCTTACCCAAAGCTTGTACTCAACCTTCCATTACCCCTTCTAGTACCTCCATCTGTTTTAATATTCCACTTATATCTACACTTATTATGTCCATATCCAAGTACTTTTCCACCTTCCACTCCCATAACCCATACCATATCCCCATCCCAAACCATGGGCAACACTTCTCATTTGTGTCCAATCCATTTACCTCTATGTCCATGCCCAATATCCTCATACCACTATTGCTACCCCTCGCTATCTTGGATACACTTGTGAAAGAGATGGAAAATATAAATAAACTTAAGGATAACAAGAAGGATACAATTGCATATACTCCTTCACATCACCCATCTTTAGCTTAAGGAGGTTGTTGCATGTAATTTTCCTTTAGGTTTGTGTCTCCTCATTTTGAAATGTATAATGGAAAGGTGATTTGATGTTAGCTAAGGTATTCCCAAGAAACCTCAAGGATTATGCTATTCAGTGTTTTTAATCCCTACATTTGGGTTTAATCAAGTGGTTTGATGATCTTGCAAATTCCTTTTTACAAAAAAATCATATAAACATGTGATAGAAATTATTGGTAGTGATCTTACTAGATGCACACAAAAGAGTAATGCGCCTAGTAACAATTATTCAAATTATCTTTGTGTAGAAAAATGAAACATCAATTGACATGACGATGGGTTATAAATCATTTTTTTAGATAAATTACTTCTAATTATATACACCTAAGTTGTTTTCCATATTTTAGAGATATGTGCACCCATTTGAAGAATATTTAGTTTAACTCATTAGCATTGTAGTGTAAAAAATTGTATACCTTAACAATTTTACATTATGTTTTGTCCCCCTAATATATTGGACTACTTTTCTAATTTTCTAAATTATGCATTCCAAAGCCTAATTTTTACTATTTTTCGACATTGAAACAAGTATAAACTAATGTTTATTTAGTTTATCATTATTTCACATTATGGTTAATTACTTGGAAATCTTGGTACTTGGAAATATTCTATTTGTATGAGATGACTTCATTTTATCTGATACATATGTATTGATATTACTGGTCTTTTATTTTATCATTTGAGGAGTGGATCATGGTTTTTCTACTCATCCTTCTATGGTAATCATAGATAGGGATAATTATGAAGTCTTGGAAAAATAACATCTTGACACATCTCAAGTGGCTTAATATTTTTCCTTATCTTTATGGACTTATACTTGAACTAGATGCACCCGAGATAAGATTAGCATGGGGTAATATTATTGATCATGGTGTAGGATTGATTTATTCTAATGTTGATCCTAAGACTATGTGTATTGTATCAAACCTCAATTGTCCCTATGCACTTTGGACCAAATTTTGGGAGATATTTGGAGACCTTCCTATCACTCCATTCCCAAATGATCTTGATAATAATTATATCACCTTGCTTGATAATGTAGATAATCTACCCTTTGATGGTGATACTTTAGAGAAGCTTGAGTATATTGTAGGTCTTTCATGTTCTGATGGTAATAGATTTTTCTTCTTTCTCCCACTCCTCTCATCTGCTATTTTTCCTAATAATATTAGTATTGAACTACATCCATAACCCTTATTGATTCAATGTAGTAGTCCACATTCATCATATTCCAAATTCAACTACTTAGAATTAATATCTATCAAAAATTTCATCCTTGTTTGTGGAGTCTCATATTGCATATTTGGAGGATTCATTTGAGGAAATTCATACCCTCTTTGATGACAAATATATCATCACTATTATCCCATCATCATTTTCTTTGGATCTTGTCTACATCAATATTCACAAGTTTTTGAATTGGCATCACACAATTTTGACATGTAGACATTTTAGTAGTTTTTAGAGACACGCATTTGAATTTTGATTCCTTATTCATTCGAATTATGAGAATGGCTTCTAAAATCACCAATGGATCTATTTATTCATAAGGGGATATTTCTTTTTTTGCGGATAGTAGTTCTTATTCTATCTTTAGGCTTTTTTCATTAGCATAGGATCTAGGAAGGATTCATAATCTCAAATTTTATCTTTTGTTAAGGCCCTATGCTATTATTATGTGATAGAAGAATTTATTGGGGTCATATTTTCCTCCTTTTGTCTTTCACTAATACACATTTATTTCATTGTCTCTCTTTTGGAGGATATTTTCGATGAGGTTTTCTCCTTTTCTCTAGTTAAAACATGGGTACCTCATCAGGCCTTGTAGCTGGGACCCATACATGAATTCATCATAAATTTATTTTAGCTACTCCCTAAGTTGCACTTAAAGGGGCATGTTAGATTAAAAATGGTAATAACTAATTAATTTCAAATTAGTATTAAGTCCCTTTTTACACTAGCATTCTTAAGCTTACTTGGGTCATATAATTCTTTTGTCTCAAGTCATAGGATTAGGAAACATGTTATGATATTATTCAATCCTCATCTATGGTTTCATTTATTAATTATTTATGCTTTATCAAGGATAATTCATTATATATTATAATTTTTTATTCCTTATTGCATCAACACATAATCTTAGACTTATATCAAACCAATTGCTTTTTCTCTCTTTTATGATGGGGTATTTTAGTTACAGGTGATTTATAAGAGCTATGGGCTTTGAGCATCAATTATATTTTTTTTTACAATCCTAAAGGAAGATATAACTCAAAGTATTGTTTAGAATAAATTTCAAGCATTTGGTAAAATTGGTAGGATAGAAAATAACTTTACATCAACTAGTTCTTGTAAAAGAAGCAATAAGAGGAACAAGATTTTAGTTAACATCCAAAATTTTCATCAAATAATCAACAAGGCTATAGATTCCTAAAGCAAAATGAGGAGAGAATTTGGTAGGAAATAAAATTATAAAAAAATATATTTTGTCACTAAAATTTGTAGTTATTTTTAAGCTTTGTAAGGTGCACATTTTAATCTTATGGTTTGAGTGTGATAAGTAGCAATGAATCTAGAGTATGAAGGATTTAAAATTGAAAGGAGGAATGTGTTTGCATATATATTTTGATATTCTCTTCTATAGTCACACATATTATAATAAAGATATGGATTTATTCTAGCAAGCCTAATGTGTGTTGTCCCATCTAGCAATTTCTCTTTTATGATAGTTAGAAGGTTCAATAAATAGTTCATTCTATGGAGTTTAGAATTAACTTGAGAGAGCATGGTGTCCATGTCTATTGTCACACACAATTATTATTATTATATGAGATTCTCTAAAGGATTTCAAACAACCAAGAAGGGTAATGTGTAGATTCATTTACCAAAGCTTGGAGTGCATGTTCACCCTCTCGACTTAAAAAATAAAATCCCTTAACTCATTCTATTCAAGCAACCTTTACTCAAAAATAAATTACCTCTATCTAGATTTATATTTTATAGTTGTAATAATAATGTTTTAGCAACATCTTGTTAGAATGCTTATATAAACATCCAAATTATCTAGCTAAATTAGCTTTTTGAAAATTCTCCTCAACTTGAAAACTTTGAGTAGCCTTTTCTTATAAATACATCACCTCTAACTAGATTAACAATTGATAACTATAATAGAAATGTTTCAAAAATTCCCAATTATATTACCTATACTATGGACAAATTATTTAGCTAAAGAAGAGTTGTAGACAAGGTAGAAGGGGAATGCAAAAAGAAGTTGAAAAAACCTCATAGGATCTTTATTCAAATCCATTTGAGGTGAAAAAGACACCATATGGCGAAGAAAATAGTTTCAAACAAATAATAAGATGTGTTGTGCAACTGTGTTGGACAAAGATTGTAACTTAAAAAAAAAAAAAACAAGAAAAAGTGTTCTTGTTTGTTTGTACCTATTTTTTTTATAAATGATTTCTTGTTTGCTTTTACCTAATTATGTGTTTAATCCATATATGATCTTATCCTACACTATAATGTGATCTTGAGAATCAAAAATGGTTTATTGTCACTTGTGTAACTTGAAGGTTCAGTGTGTATGCTCTTCCCTCATGCAATTTCATGATCTTGGGAATTAGAAATATGAATATCTTCCTTTTTTCTATTTTTACTAAGCCTATCTTGAATTTCATCACCAAGTTTCAACCCAAACCCACATGTTCTAGTGGGGTATATAAATTTGGGGATTGAGAAGCAAAAGACTCTCCCTATAGTGTGGATTTGTCATTTTTGTTGTATCTTTGTTCTAGATGAAAAATATAAGTGAGGAGGGATTCGACCCTAATCACACACCTTATAAAAACTCCTCGATTTCTCAAACTTGGGCTCACATACCTTTAAGTATATAAAGTACATTTTTATTTGAACCTATACAAACATAGCTTAGGGAACCTTTTTATTGTTTTGTCTTTGAAGTGCGCCAATAAGTGATTAGCCTTAGGAAGTTATGCTATAATTTTAGAAATGAAATAGCAAACCATATATGCTCACCTCTCATGCTTTAGTACAATATTAAGGATCAAAAGTGGTCAGCATCTTGAGATTAATAGCCCATATTATTTATGACTGTGTTAAATTATATTAGTGAGCCTACAAAATCAAACACTCCACTTGTGTAGCTAGGGAATTCTTGTGTCTTCATATTCATCTTGTTTATGATAAAACTACAAAAATTGAGTCAACTGTTTATGAATCCTAACCTAATAAAAGCAAGAAATTATGAATCCCTTTTTTTTATCAATTCCAAATCCCTTTGAGAATGATCATGATGATGAGAGCCTTGTAGATCAACATGAATATTTTGATGATGATAGCCTTGTGCATAAATAAAAATATCATAATGATGGTAGCCTCATGGATTAAGATGAGTATCCAAAAAAAGCTCAATCGTTTTCTCAAAACTAAGTAAGGTTGCACCCACTAGACCACTTCCTAATTCAAAACAAAGATATTTTGTTTATGTATCCTACTTCAAGATAGCCTTCCCCTAGATTATGACCTTAATAACTTATAAGGGGAAACCTTTCAAATAAAAATCCATGAATAGATAATCTAGCCATCCATGTTGATCCCAATATATTCACCCATGTAGCCCCTCATCCATCAAATCCTTACCCTTCAATTCATCCATAAAATATCCCTTCATCGACTTTAATCCTCATTTACCAACCTTTGAAATCCTAAACCATTAAACATACATCAAACCCTAGAAATACTCCATCTATCCATCCATATTAATCCTAATCGTAATTCATAAACCTTCATAGATCCTAACCTATCAGCTAATGGAATTCCTAATAAAAATGAACCATGTGTTAACCCTCATTGAGAAGAAAATGTTTTAGAACCAAAGGGTCCTTCACACCAAGACCAAAGCCAAAAAATGTATGTGCTTGATCAACTCAAAACCTTAAATGAATAATTAACTTACCATCTTGCATAAGTCCTTCGTCGCATTCACCTTTATAGCATAAGAAAATTTCCAATTAACTTATTCAATAGTATCCATACAATCAACCCAACTTAGCTATGAAGGATGTTATTTAAGGGATAAAATTAAGGCATCATAAGAAAAATTACAAATATGAAGAGTTTTTTCATAGGTCCCTTCTATGTCCATTCCAACAAGTCAAAAGATAAATGAAGGTAATCCTCCTTTTTCATAAGATCTATAAATTCCATGAAATCCAAGATCCATAAGCATCATGAAATTAAAATACATTCCACTCATAGATTCTTAAAGTTGAACTATATCTAATATCCAATTGATAGTAGAGATATTAAACTTGAAGATAGTAAATTAAGAATAGATGTATCTACATCACAAAATCATAACTTGGGGATATATGAAGGTCCTTGTCCAAATAAAATTCAAACTCATCCTCAACCAATAAATATTAAAGTGCTCACATCAATCCCATCCCATCAAAAAAATCATATCAAGTTGGTCCAACCACCCTTTTTCTATTTGGTTTACTTGTATATTAGTGAATTCAAAGTTCTAAAGATTCTTGGTTATCTAAAAATGATTTCACATATTTTTTTCAAAGTAACAAGCATCCCATTGTAAATAATATGAGTAGAATCATGAAATATCAAGGTAAATGATTAAGCCTTTGAATGAGAAAGGAATACTAGATCCTATTCATGTTTATGCAATTCAAGAATTTTAGGTCATCAAATACAATTCTCCTGACAAGAAAAATAAGTATGTCAACAATTCTTCCATGAGCACTAAGGTAACTTCTCCCAACATCAAATAGATTTCCTCCCCTCATTCTTACAAAAAAATAGCTACCACCAACCTTAAATCTCCATCACCTAAACCCCTTGCTTGGGACCAACATAATTACACATCAATAAACCTATTCCGAAATGATGAAGCTATCACAATATTCATGTGGTTTAAAAATTTAATTCCTTCATAAGATCACAACATGTGATGTGAAATTGATTTAGATGCATCCATATCTTGGGAAATCCATTCTAAAGTATATAATCTCCACATTCCAAAAGTAGAAAATCCAAATCCTAAAAATTCATGTGAGTACCAAAGTCTAGCAATCCAAATGTAAGGAAATCCCAAAGTTAAATCCCATATTAATGCCAAAATATATTATCTAAAATCCAAGCATCAAAATTCCAAGAATACAAAATCCATTTGAATCCCCAAATCCAAATACCCAATCCAAACATTCTAACAATCGCCAATCTAAGCAATCCAAATATCCAAGTGAAAATCCAACAAGCTAGAACACAAAATTAATTTGGATCCCTAAATCCTAAAATGTGAAATCTAAGAGCTTGAACATCTCTACAAATCTTGAATGCTATATACCATAAAGCTAGCATCCAAGGTCAAAATTTTAGAATCCTTCAATCAAACATCCAAAATTTTAAAATCCATCATTCAACCAAAATAAATGCCATCTTGGAGTCTAGCATGGTGTATAAAATTGTTGGTCTTGATTTCCCATGGTTCAATGATATTTACTCATGCCTTTGCAATCCTACCCTTACATCCCATATTTTCATGCCACCAAATCCCCTATCTAAAATACCTTCATAACCACATCCCTTTTATCCAATCTTTCACATAATCATCAAACTTTCTTCACTTGACATGACCCCACTCTATTTTTCCTTGGGAACACCCTAGATATCATAAGAGTTATGATGATACCATGTTAAGATGTTGACATTTGGGAAAAGCCAACTTAGACCTCACTAAATTTTACAACATTAATCAATTGTGATACAATTAGGGTCAACATGATGCAATTGTTGAAAATGTAATGCTATTAGCTTTCCATGTAAATATATATGCCTAAATCTAAAATATAAAAATACCAATCAAAAAATTAGAAAATTAGCCGAATCTAAAATAATATAAAGGAGAAGAAAAATACAAAAAATTCATCAAACTTAAAAAAGAGAGCAAAATACACAAAATATTCAAAGAGAAAATTTGGGTCTACAAGAGAAAATCATTCTTATGGCACCTTGGGCAAGTACCATGATGAAAACCAAACTTTGGCATCATGCAAATCAATTTTCTATGTACCCTACACTTAGGGGCAAGATGCCCCATTCACCTATGTTATTTTTCCTTCATAATCCTTGGTCGTATATATCACCACCGTTATATTATTTTCATATGTCATATCTACATACCCATTACATTCACATATCCATGTTTTCATACCCATCCATCCTACCTCCTTTCTTTTTACCTTCATAATGAAGTGAACGATATATTGAAATATTTTTTGGGACATCTCTTGACATGTTTAATCATTTGCAACAAAACATTCTAGTTTATTTTTATTATTAATGGACGAAGTTGGACTATCTTTAGCAAGCATTTTAGCATAGCATTATGAATGACACATAGTACAATAGGGTATCCCATTCCTATGTGATGTAGTCCTTAGAGACCACACCCTAAATCCCTTACCCATTTCCATCATGAGTTCAACCCATCATTTCTATCTTGAGTTACACAAACCATTCCATCCATCCAACACCCTCACTATTGGTGCTAGAACTAGTTTCTCCTTATATTTTCAAAAATCCAATCCATGCAACTAGTCCAAATCCAACACTCCTATCCATCCAAATACTATATCAAAGTAGAAAAATCTAACCAAAGATAGCCAAGTAGTCTACAACATATATAAATTCCCCCTTGTTACATGTATTTTTAATCGTTACATTGTTATTAGGATATCATGGCAAATCCTCATGTTGTTCTTAGGATATATCGTTCTCCAATAAAAAATATTATCATCATCATGAATTAATCTTTAAATTTTAGTTGACTAGGGGAAAATTCCTTTTTATTCTTTAGCTTATTATCTACTTGTTTTCTTGTGTCTTCTTATTTTGCTTCACATTTATGTTGGTCTTTGCAACATTTCATGGGAACAACGTCATCATGGTTTTCTATATCATGGCACATCTTGTAATTTACCTACTTGGATGTTTTTTCCTTGTAAAATAGATAACAACTATATCATCATGGTCTTCTATATCATGGTGCATCTTGTCATTTGCCTATTTGGATGCTTTTTCTTATACAACCATAGCAACTATGTCGCCATGGTCTTCCATATCATGATGCATCCTATTATATACTATAATAAATTAAGTTGCTCAAATGTTTGAAATTTCATGCAAGTTTTGCACCATTCATCATCACATCATCCACACTCACTTTCATTTTATCTTACCTAACTATTTATAACTATCACTCATTCTACTTATCCTTTTATGTTAACATCCATTCTATCCCAAGTTCTTTTATTCTATTTTGAGTGTTCATATATCTCTTTCATCCCAATATGTCCTCTCAAGAGGCATCTCTTTTACCATTGTGCCACTTGAGGCATCCTCTTATATCTATTCATTCACTTCTTATGCTTTCTTTGAAAAACCATCACTTATTTTAAATGTAGTGCCCTTTCAAAAAGGGGCGAATGTAGACACCTAGCATTTACCACCATGTTAATTAAATTTGTTGTCATTCTATTCAAGGAACTTCATTGTTCTAATTGGCTAATTTTTTCATAATCATTTTATTGTCATCCCATTGATTTATCAATTTCATCATGATTGTTCACCTTGTTGATTAATTTATTGAATTATATTAATTAATTAATCTCATTCCCATTTATATCACCCCAAGTTTAATTAATTAATTAGATCCTAATTTACTCATGCACACATATTTAATTAGAATAAATAAATAATCCTAATTATTTTCACCCACATTTCACTCATCACTCAGAGTTAGTTAACTAATGGATCAATCCCACATTTCACTCATGTCAATTTAGTTAGTTTCTCCTTTAACTCATTAGTCAAATTAGTTATCCGATTAATTGATCAAGTTAACTCTCAATTAAGTCAGTTGATTGATCAATCAAGTCAGTTAACTAATCAATCTAGCTAGTTAATTTGCCAGTCAATTTAGTTAACTTATCAATCAATTGAGTTAACTAGCCAATCAAACTAGTTATTTCTAGATCAAATATTTAGTCCTAAAATATAGATTAAATCAATTTTGAACATTCATATTTTCACTTAAACATCTATAAATCCAATATTCCTTCTAGGAATTAAGGAGCCCTCTAAATAATCTTTGATCTATTTTTTAATATATTTAATTAAAAATAAATAAAGAGAGAGTATATGATATTTTAGAATACCTCTTCTTATTTATTTTATCATTATACAAATTTTAATAAATATTATTTGTGTTAATTAAGTTAAATAATTTTTTCCTTAAAATACAAGTATTAGGATATAATTATTTTTTCTTTTATTTTTTTCTTGTTGTTTAAATTATATTTCTTGTAAATTAATTTATTGAAGACTATTAAAAATGGTAGATATAGAAAAATAAAAAATAAAGAATTATATTTGATACTTACCCAATTTCTAATGAAATAACATAATTTTAAAGCTTTATATTTCACATAGATTATTGTGTGAAAAAAACTATTCAATAACTTAAAGAAACAAAAGTTGCGATAAAACAAAAATTCTTATCTTCAATTAATAAATATTCTTTTTATAAAATAATGTTATATATTATTTATTAAAAAATAATAAAATGATATGACATGTCAAATCCATGCAACCAAAAAAAACTATTAATAAAAGGAAAAAATAAATTCTTGCCTTAAATTATTCTTCTAAAATTTTGTGTAATTATTGATTGGGTCAACTAAACATTTTCCTTTGGAGAGCATTGTGTTTATTATCCTTGCAGGTCTTTAATTTTATTTTAATTATCAGTTGAATCAAGTAAACATGTTCCTTTGACTGTAAAAGCAAATGTGTTTGTTGTCATAGCATTTCTCTTTTTCTGCCCATTATAACTTTAAAAAAACTTCAACGACCCTTTATAATGTCTCATGATAAGACTATGAATCCTTACCGTAGTCAAATCATATATTTTTGTCCTCCATATACCTACCTCAACTTTTAACTTTTCTCTCTCCCTAAGAGTACCATGCACGGACCAGTCTCATCACTAGCTGCATGAAGATCAACTTGTAGTGAACACATATATCATACTTGATCTGTCAAAGCAGCAGTCAAGGAAACAGAGATAACTGTCTGTAACAGTCATACAAAAGTTGAAAAGAAAACAATCATACAAAAGTTGAGTATATATGATAGAGAGAAATCAGATTGAAACAAGAGAGCATTGTGAGCACAATCACAGACTGACAGTGAAGGAAGGAGCCAGACTAAAGAGCTGGAGCAAAACCAACAGAGAAATCTAATTATATAATTGTCCGTCCACTGACATAAACAAAAGTTCTGATTAATGATATCAAATTTTCACAATCTATATTGTATTGTTCAAAGATTTTTGGGTTTGATTGTGTACAATGTTTTGCATCAACGATTCGGATTTTTTCTTCTTATGCTCTCTGCTCTCATCCTGCTCATGGATCACGGAGTGTGATCCAAAACGTTGATGCAGAAAATTGTACACAATCAAATCCGAAAATCTTTAAACAGAAGATCTGACTGTCAAACCTTTGTTACAAACACCCAGAAAACATCAGTTACACATAAGCTCCATCAAATCTGTTCAATAATAAAAATCACTTTATATTATGCTTACACGGCTTGTTATGACTCCATAGTGGCATCAGGCAAATCCCGCCAGCAATTCATTGCCGGAAAATTAATGACCAACAATTCACTATGGGAAAATTCACCACCATGACAAATTCACCTCAAACCAGCAATTCACCGTCAATTTTTTTAATTTATATTTTCAAAACTTTAAATTTTTTTTGCAAAAGAATGGGATTTGGCAGTGAATTCCTGGTGGTGAATTTTCCTTAAGATAAATTTGTCATAACAGTGAATTTTCTTGTGATGAATTATTGATGATGAATTTTCCCGTAATGAAATACTAACAGTGAATTTTCCTAGAACCCTCCATAATAACCAATGCTAATAGAAATTTTAAATGGATACTTTGTTATTGGAGTAAACATTTGTGTGCACAAAGTATGGTTATCTTTGGTTATCTTGATGTGTTCTCTAAGAAATTCCAAGTCTAATTCATCAGGTTGGTCATCTTGGGAAAACATCTAAATTCAAGTGTTAACAAACGAGTCACTTCAGCAATTCCAGGAATGTCTTCACAAGAACTAAGTAATGAATTGCTATAGACATCTTACTTACATGAAGGCGGCAACAATGGAGGAAGATTCCTCTGGTTGAATTTGATTTACATATTTTCTTTCTTAATGAGAATTTTTTTTCTTGGAAGCATGTGCTGCACAAATTCCAATATTGCTTGTGTAAGATGAAGAAAACCTTGGACAATATTTAAA
This sequence comes from Sequoiadendron giganteum, assembly GCA_007115665.2. NCBI lineage: Eukaryota > Viridiplantae > Streptophyta > Pinopsida > Cupressales > Cupressaceae > Sequoiadendron > Sequoiadendron giganteum. The sequence continues at coordinate 594,701,674 of CM021102.1, read as the reverse complement.
AGCATTGACTCATATATTCAAAGATTAAAGATGGGGAGATCTATCATTAGAGAGTTTTATCTCATTTTGAAGGAACTGAATACAATATTTTAAGTCAATATGGTTCTTATACTTAAAAGGGTTAATTATAAGTGTCATTTTTTTTATTATGTGAAGAGACATACTTACAATGTCAACAAGGGATAGATTGTAATCGAGTGAACATGTTCACACAAATTTTCTTAACATAAATTTGAGATATATAATAAGTATTTTTTTTGTAGTGTATCAAGTTACGATAATAATATTAAGATAAAATATATATTTTAAAAATATTTAAATTATATGTTTTATATCATTTTCTATTTTAAAGTTAACACATGGCATAATTTAAAATATATAATAATTTTCATAACTACGTGACAACAAGGGGTGGATTGTAATGGTGGTGTGATCACAAAAACCCTTTATCTTAAATTTGGTAGTCATTTACACATTAAATTAATAATTAGTAATTAAATTTAAAGTATTCATATATAAGTGAAATTGTGAAATTGTGAAATTTGGATATCCATGTCATTTTCCATGAATGTCTTGATACATGTACATGGTGAAAAATGACATATTCTTGTGTGAAGTTGGGCTCATTCCTTTAGATCATTTTTTGCATATGCACATATCCAGGCTATACACTTAGCCCTACCCTATCTTTATACACAGACTTCTATATACTTTCCTTATCTACTCATTTATCGCATTCAAGTATGCACCTAACCACATTTATTTGTGAGCCATCTAAATCTAACCATTTTCCCACACTTGGACTCTTGTGTGGTTGTATAATTGTCCCCTTTCATTTTAAATTTTAACATTCAATTTTGGCCAACTGACCCTATTCCTCTCCTTGCCTTGAACTAACTAAAAATATGTGGCATAATTTGACATTGTGTGCTAGGATTTAAAATCATTTATTAAATCCATTCTAAACATATTTGGACATCATTTGAAATCATTCATTTTAAAGCATTGAAGAAATTAATAGTGACACATTTCAATTTGGTCTAACAAAAAATAATAAATATGCATACTAAGGCCCCTACCTATTGTTTTATCCTTGTCCACTTTTTGAAGGTTGATCTAGGATAACTTATCTCCTCGTGACAAATCAACAACCCTTAAGGTATTTCTAAATACCACCAAATCCCCAAATATTCAAGAAAAGAAGAGTAAGACATACCATCACCAATAAGACAAAATCCTAGAACAAAATATTATTGATTACAAGGATGAGTCCAAAATAAGATTATATATATATGATTATGATTTAATCCCAAATATGTGAACTTATCCTCTAATAGAGCATAGACCTAGTGCGAACACCAAGGCATTTTATTGGTAGGGGCTTATTTCCAAATCAGGCACTAGATAGATTTTAGAATTTTCCTCATTTGACACATTCTTTGGTCATTGAGCCAAGTACCCTTGTCTTCTTATTTGATTTTTTTAAATAAAAAATACACCCTATCTAATTCATCATTTATTGTTACATTTAGCTAACCTACATTGATTATGCTTTATTGGTTACATTTATTTAAATTAGCCTATGTCAAACCTAAAGAAGTTGAATTTTCTTTTTACAATTTTGGCGAACCATCTAATCTTACACAACTCAACCTTCTTTTTTAAGTTTAACATTAGATTAGGGTTTTTAGGTTTGCATTTCTAAGTTTACATTCAATTTTTAAAACATGAACTTCTATTTACATCTACGTGCTCCATTAATACTTATTTTTCTATTATGGTTGTGTGCTTTATTGTGATATCTTTCCTGGCCACCTTTAGCTATCTCATTAGGGTTTCACATTTAGATCTAACACACTACTAACATTTTTAATTTTTCAATGTACAAGTGTTCATTTGAGATTTTTTTTATATCTTTTAATTATGCCTGGAAGAAGTTCTCATTTAGATCGTAATATGGCCACTCAATTCAATGACAATGATATCTTTATTGTTGGCCATATTGAGATCAACTTAGGTGACTAAAATTATTATATCATGATGCACATGTGAATAAACAAGATCAACTTATAAATAAAGTTTTGACTAAAGAATTACAACAAGCTCAATATCATCATTATTTGGCTAGCATTTTTTGCAACACATTAGTAGATTGTCATCTTACTAAGAATTTTTGTGAGGTCTTGGATCCTTAATGAAGCCTTATAATGATGTATCTAACTCATCCTCCTCTTCTATTCCCACTTCTATAGCCACTACTACCATTACCCCTAGTATTACTCCTATCACTTCCATTGTTCTAACTTCATTTTCTTTTTGCTTACCCAAAGCTTGTACTCAACCTTCCATTACCCCCTCTAGTACCTCCATCCATTTTAATATTCCACTCATATCTACACATTAATTCCATAGCCACTACTTTTCCACCTTTTATTTGCTTAACCCATACCATCTCCCCATCCCAACCCATGGGCAACACTTCTCATGTTGTGTCCAATCCATATTACTCTATGTTCATGCCCAATATCCTCATACCACTATTTTCCCCCTCATTATCTTGGATACACATCCCACAATAGTGGTTTACAATTTTTGGCCAAACTGGACACTGAAATTATTATTTTTAACTAAATCTTCACATTCGGGCACCTGTAGCGGCTAAACCATGAGGAATTTGAAGATGATCCAAACTAGAGTCTCATCAAATTTTGTTTTTAGATTCTAAAAAAATATTTTTCAAAAATTTTGGAATCAGATTGCACTTCTTTTTCCATCTCCCATGAAAACTGGTTTTTTCTAAAAACAACATTTTTAAAAAGTGGCGTTCACCGTATGCAACATAACTTTTTTTTTATGAAGGATAAAATTCTAATTTTTTCAAATTTAGATTTGCAACTACGATATCTAGCACTTTCATTTGGTCTCATAGTTTTTTATTGAACATTTTTTCCTTAATCAAGTTTCGAAGTCAAACCAATTGCAATTCAGACATAAGCGGATTGTATACAACATAACTTTTTTTGTATGTATCAAAATTCAATTTTATTTTTTTTAATGGATTAAGGACATCAATACCCAACATGAACATATTTTTTTAAAAATTATTTTGATAATTTGCTATTTTTCCACATGTGAAAAACAAAGAGCTTACTTTTCGGTGAAAAACCTATGTTTAATAAAACTAAAAAAACACATACATAATAAAACCAAAACATATTAAAATTATATTCATTGGATAGCTCGTTCTGAGGACTACCATCTTCCTATTGGGTTTTTGAATTCTCCTCCATTTTCATCCTCAACCTGCGCTTTGAAGGGAAAAAATCTGGAAGTTTTTTGTGAGAGAGGGTGGGAAGGTGGGAAAAGCGGGATTCGAGCAAACCCCCTTCCACAATGGAAAATGCATGTTTCCACATTCAAAGGGGTTCGATCGAACCCTAGTTCGAACGAACCCTTTTTGGGTTCGCTCGAACCTTGAGTTTGTTCGAACCCCTCAAAATGAATTTTCTTTTAGTGGGGGCATTTTTTGGAAGTTTTCCTTCCTCATTCGAATTGTAAACCACTTTTGTGGGTTCAAATAGAAAATCTAAATAAACAACTTAAGGATAACAGGAAGGATACTATTGCATATAATCTTTCACATCACACATCTTTAGCTTAGGGAGGTTGTTGCATGTAAGTTGCCTTTAGGATTGTGTCTCGTTATTTTGAGATGTATAATGGAAAAAAAAAACCCTAAATTTTATTCAATCATTCACAACATGTATTTATTTTACATGTGGTGATTTGATGTTAGCTAAGTTATTCCCAAGAACCCTCAAGGATTATGCTATTCAACATTTTTAATCCCTATATTTGGGTTTCATCAAGTGCTTTGATGCTCTTGCAAATTCATTTTTATAAAAAAATCATATAAAAATGAGAGAAATTACTGGTAATAATCTTACTAGATTCACACAAAAGAGTAATGAACCGAGGAACGATTATTCAAATTATCTTTGTGTGGAAAATTGAAACATCAACTTGACATGACAATGGGTTATAAATCACATTTCTGGATGAATTGCTTCTAATTATATAAACCTAAGTTGTTTTCCATCTTTTAGAGATACGTGCAACCATTTGAGGATTATTTAGGTTAACTCATTTGCATAAAATACTTCGAAGCATGGTTCATCATCAACACAATCTTGGACTAAGCCTTTTGAGTTTCAAAAGGCTAATATTTTTTCATGAATCAAGCTGACAATTCTTCTTCTTTTACTTCTTTTAAATAAATTACTCCTTGGAAGTTTACCAAGCTTAAATAATTTATGGATGATGTGCTTAAAGTTTGTGGAGTGATAATTTAATTATGCTCCCTCTTATTTGGATCCCACCAAAATGCTTCCTAGTTCATACAATGATAAGACATTTTGGATCTATAATAGATTTAAAGGTCATTATGCACAATATTGTTCTATTCTTACGAATAAGGTACAATATCTCATTGAAAACAACATACTCAAAGTTGAAGGGGTTAATGGTAATGAAAACACATTAGTTGCATCCCCTTACAAATAGATTCTAAATTGATGCAAATTATTCACATTTAACATTGACACACATGATAGGAAAGGCAAAGATGACAGGGAAGGTTTAATGGAGCCTCTGACGAAAGATAATAGAGGTAAAAATGTTGTGGAAAAGGATTCTAAGGGTGACACGATGGTGGAGGCGATGGTTGTGACTGGAAGTGAGACCATCATCCGGAGGTCTGGGAGATTGACCAAGAATAACAAAAAAGAGGTAGGTGGATTTGAACTAGGAGGAGGAGCAGTCAAACAACAAAGATTACAAGGGTGATGAGATGTCTGAGGAGAAGGAGGAGTATGTGAAAGGGCCCCACACCATTCCTGATAACAGTAAAGAGCAGAAAGAGAACTCAACTTCCCAGTCCTCACACCTATTGGTTGTTGAGCATACTAAGAATGTGAAGGTTGTTGATGATGGGGAGGAGTGTCATGTGTTGAAGGAGAGAATGGACAAATTGGATAAGATATTGAATGACTTGACCCGCTTCACTGTTAAGCTGGTCCACTTTGTCACTAGCACTTTGTCTGTGGTAATAAAAGATGAGCTGGAAGGGAAGAATGCTAACGATGATCAAGATTGCATCAGGGATGATGTTGTGGACCTCCTATCAAAGAACTGGAACAATGCTAGTTAGGTGTTTTTTAGTTTGTGTTTTGGCTATCTATTGTTAATCCACGGTCCGTGTTTTGTTTTTTTAGCTAGTTTCTATGTTATTTGGACTTGATATTTTTTTGCCTTGTGGCTCATTGTGTTAGGGGTACAACACCCTATAAATGTTGCTCATCTTATCAAAAGAATTGACACACATGATATAAAAACTAATATAGAACATAACGATGATAAAGTTTTTGTGGGAAATGTTGAGTTTAATGCTACATCTTGGTCTTCGTATTATGAATCCATGAATACCATTATATGATAAGGATATCCCACAAAACTATCACAAACCATTTTGCATTAAGGCATACACGAAAGAATGGGAATTTTGAGATATTTTAGTTGATCCAGCTAATCGATTCAACACATTTTGAGAAGCTCTATTAACTTTTCTACAAAATAAAACTAATATCATATGAATATTTTTGAATTTCATTAAAGATGACAAATGAAATGTCATACAAGACTTTAGATTGGTTATCTTGCCACTTGAATTTGGACAAAAAAGGAGCAATTTCTTTGCCATGTCATCCTTGCTTCTAATCATTTCTCATTTTACTTTGAGGAGTAGGACCACTACTAGAAATTTTTAAAGGAGTTCATTTAATGATGCACAAATATGTTAAATTTGTTCATGAAGGAAGTGTTATAAAGATCAAAAGAGACAAGTCCAAAATAATCCCAAAGTTGAGTCATTTCACTTTAGACGCGTTTATTCCAAATTTAAAATAAATTTCATGTGAAGATTAAGAAGATATTCATAAAATATAATAATATGTGTTTCAAGATCAACAAGAACAATAAAACGGAGACACCAACCAAAATTAAAGGGCACCAAGTTGAACTTCAAGTACCAAAATAATAAAATGTAGAAACAAAGAAGAAAACATCAAATAAGAACTAAATAAATCAATTAAGTAAAAGCATTTTTTTTAGTTTCATATGAAAAAACTATATAGAAGTCAAAGCAATAAGTTATGATGCATCAAATATTTATCATCCCACCAAAATGACATGTTCAAAAGCAAGAGTGAGTACAAAAGTAGTGCCTAATGTCACACCTATTGAACACGTATTTTCATTTAGCACAAATAAATATCAAGAAGAAATGTATATTTAATTGAAAAGGAAAGTAATGAAGAGCAAAAAGCAAAAAAAGAGAGGACAAATTAGATGGAAAATTTTCAAACAATGAAGAACTAATGGATGAGTCTCAACTAGAGGTTCCAAAGGAGGCACATAAGAAATGTTATTTCATGATTTATGACCACCACTACACATATATTCACATATACTTATAGGTTATATATAATTCATTTTACCTTTTTTATTTCATTTTTAATTCTCATTAGGCTTTTTTATTTATACCTCAACTATTTAAACTATGCATCCATCATTATATACCCATTTCACCTTCTATATTTGTTTCACATTTTTATCCTCCCTTGCTCGTGGGGCATTCTTGATTGCCACTTTTCCTTCACTAGTTGCTTATTCCTTCCTTGTTTAAATTACCTTTGTTTTTATTTATCACTTGAGATTCCACACTTATTATTCCTTATTATTTTATCCCTTGTACATGTTTGTATTGCCTTTACTCCATTAAATTCTTATATTTTACTTTACTTATGCTCCTAACTTATTAATCATATATTGCAATATCACACTTCTTAGAGATGATTCATTATTATATCCTACTTCTCAAAGATTATTCATTGACTCATATTTTTAGTACATCATGCTTATTAGAGCTCATACAATGATCATACTTTGATATGTTTTGATATCAATCTTACAAATTGATATGTTGTGCTTATTAGAGCCCATATTTTGATCATACATTGCTACATTTTTCTTTATAGAGCCTCATGCATTGAGATTGTATGATTATACCATGTGTTCTAGAGTCACTAATTTCACTTTCCTTCCTATATAACAATGTCATATTATCATTTAATCTTGATCATTTCCTTGTCATATCACACTCCTAGAGTTACCTTTACCTTCATAAAGGATCATGCCTCGCCCTAACTATATATAGTGCTTAATTTGTCATATGTTTACATCAAGGGAACTATGCCCTACCTCCTTATAATTGGGGATATTACACCCTCCCTTCAAACCTTATGTGTTCCTATTGCTATATATTAAGAACTTACATCCTTACCCTGTGGGCATTGTGCCTTTTCAATTCTTATAAGTTGCACCTTCATGGTTACAATTTTACATTTGGGGGCATCAATCCCTCCCCTTTTACATGTTATATCTCATGATCACATTCTTACAATGGTTACATCATGTTTCCCCTATGCACATTGTACCTAATCTTGTAATATCTTGGGGACTTTCCATATTATTTGGGCTTCATGCCTTTATTCGTTATACATTACCATTGGGGTTTCTCCCATTGAGGGCAGCATCACCATTTCCCCCCTCTTTTTTCATGTTAGGGGGAATATTAATATTCCTTGATCATATCTCTATATCATATGTTCTTACCATGTTTTATCATTCTAGATGTTACTCATTCTTATCATATGGTGTGTTCATCATTGGCATTGCTTTACATGATTCATATGCTTACATGCTTATTTATAGATCACATTTAATTTCATGTAAAATATTCCTTCTCCATCAAATCCTTACATCCTATGAATGCTACCAATTGAAGTGGGGCATATATTTTTACTAACATTCATTGGATTGAGCTTTCAAGTAGTGACATGCATTATAAAAATTCATCATTATAATCAAGCAAAATTATATCACACTACTAAAATCAAGTAGATCGCATTTTCCATTATCAAGTGGAGTCACTTGGTTGCAATCAAGTGGAATATTTTCACATAATTTATCAAATGGGGAGAATCATTTCCAACTTTACTTATTTCTTTCTATTTCAATTTCATAGATAGCTGGAAAGTTCCTTTTATACATAATTTTTTATTTACAAGAAAATAGCTACCCATTACATACTTTTTTTTCTATTTTGTAGGGTTTATGGAGATCACACATTGAAAGATATTATTACACAATCACATTTTAATTTCCCTAACACATAATTTTAACAAATACTAATTTGCAAATGGAATTCAAACACAAAAAATAGGCACAACAAATATTACTCCAAAATATGATGAGAACTCCAAAATGTATGTATAATATATTGACTATAATTCATAACAATGATCTAGAATGATTTTCTAGATCACCACAAATAAAATAACAACAATACTAACTTCCTAAAGAATCCTCGAAGCTCAAATGCAATCCCTAAATGAGAATGCCCTTAGGAACCAAAGGGGTTTTGTCCTCTAATCCTAGTGAACAATGGGTTTTCGTCCAATGAACACCAATCCTATGGGTTTTCATCCAAAAAAGGAAATAGAACACAAGTGTCCTTAATTTAAAAGAAAAATGAAATAATAATTTGATGCCCTTACATGAATTTATTTCCTACATTTATACGCTAACAATCCCTTTAAGGAATAGTCCATCCTTGAGCCCAATTGGCGCTAAGGCCCAAATTTTGAATTTCTTGCATGCTACATTAGGTTGGTCTTAAGGCCAACTTAGATTCCTCTGGATTAAGCACGCCACCCTACAGACCCATCCACACACTTTCCTTGCCCTTTCTCACTTCTTAAAACTCCACCTTACTGTCATTTGATCCCACAATGTCTTATCATTCAAGACTATAGACATGGGTGCCAATAGACTAGCATAGTTGCCTCTTGATAGCAATATATTTTCATTGTCATATCCCTCTCTCTTACTATTTGAATATGATGTGTAAATTTAATTATAGTTGTTTTGTTCTAAATCGCACACCTGAACGTGCTCCTATAGAGAAATGCTGAGGGATTCCTAAAACTAATTCTATTATGGTATAGTGAACCTGAAATGATGATCTTCTGATGGTGATATCTTCTTATTATTTGTTCCTTTCCCCATGATCTCTAGATATTTTATGGGGCCTTTATTACATATCTTATGTCCCAAACCACAAACTGAGATGCTCTCCTATAGAGGAATGCGATAGGATTCTCAAATTCCACTTTGTGACTATTTTTCCAAAAAAAGGGATATGACAAATCCTCCCTTCCCAAAATTTCTTGTCCCCAAGCAATGCAAGTTTGGATGCTCTAGGAGGTCCTTTATAGGTAGCATCTTCAATTGGCAAATCCTTCCATTGGACAAGAGACTTTGTTATATTTTGGTTCCTTAGATTTTTGACCTGAATATCAATCACAACTTCTGAAATAAGGATATGTTACCATTCACCATCAAGGGGTGGAACCTCAGTAGCATGAGATATATTCAATCCCAAAACCTTGTTTGGGCATGAGATGTGGAAGACATTGTGGAGTTTTCTATCTATTGAGAGTTCTACTTCATAAGCAACTCCTCCAATCTTCTAGATCACCTTGTATGGTCCATAGAACTTAGGCCTGATCTTCTCTGCTCCTCCTTTCTATGCACTTTCTATTTTCATTCATCTTTTGTTGATTTTGAGCAACTTGCAAATGATCCTTGAGAGTTCTCAAGATGTTTTGACTTTAATTAACCAAATCACTTATTGAAACTCTATTGTATGTGAGGATCAACTACACAAAGGTTAATGCATCTTATCCACAAAGGGATTTGAATGGAGACATACCAATGGACATGTGATGAGTTGTGTTGTAACAATATTCTCCCAAATGCAGCCATTGATCAAGGTCGTCTATTGACTAGTGACATAATTCCTCGAGTATCCTTCTAACCACTTGTTTACAATCTTAGTTTTCCCATTTTTTTGTGGATGATAACTTGTGTTAGGGGTGAGTTTGGTGCCTAACAAATGGAACAACTCCATCCAAAAAGTGTTGAGGAAATTACTATCATTGTCACTAACAATGTTCAAGTAGGTACCCATGCAACCATAAAACTTCCTTGAAGAATAATTCTGCAACTTGTGGAGCTTTGTAGTCACTGGAGATGGAAAATAAATGAGCATAGTTGGTCTATCTATCCACTAAAACATAGATGTAGTCATTTCCTTATGATTTGGGTAATCTGGTGATGAAATCCATGGAGATACTTTCCCATTTGTGACCCAGAATTGGGAGAAGTTGTAGTAACCCGACCAAAAACTCTTGTTCCCCCTTGTTTTTATGGCATGTGACACATTCCTAGATGTGAGAGAGAACATCCTCCTTAAGACCCTTCCAAGCAAACCTTTTCCTCATCTTTCAGTAAGTTTTATAGAATTTAGGGTGCCCTGTTGTTGGCACATTATGATAAGCCTCCAATATCTTCTCCTTTACCTTAGATCCCAAAACTAGGAATACCCTATTTTTGAATAGTATCAGGCCTTCCTCCACCACATACTTGTCATCCTTCTCTACACCTTCTCAAACACTGGTAGCAAAAGGATCTCTAATATACTCCTCCATGATGGAATCCTTCCAATTAGTTGATATGACAAACATATGTCATAGTGTAGGTCTCCTAGAGAGTGCATCCACCACATTATTCTTCTTTCCCTTGGTATATTCAATATAAAAATCATATTCTTGTAGTTTCCTGACCCATTTTTGCTGCTTGTCATTCAAATTTTTTTGACTTAGGAAGAATTTTAAACTATTATGGTATGTCTTGACCACAAATATTTCACACACTAGGTATTGTCGAAACTTCTCCAAGGCATGCATTATAACTACCATCTCCTTGTCATATATTGGATATCCTTTTTTATGATCTCTCAATTTCCTTCTTTCAAATTCTATGGGGTGCCCCCTTTGAGAGAACAACTCCAATCGCTTCATCGAAAGCATCAAATTCTATAACAAATAGAAGTGAAAAATTAGGGATTGCCAGAACTGAACAAGAGATCATCACCTCTTTCAATTTATCGAAGTTCCTTTGTGCTTCTACAATCCATTCAAAGGCTCCTGATTTAGTTAGATTGGTGAAAGGTGCCATAGTCTGAGAGAATCCTCTGACAAACCTCTAGTAGTAGCTACACAATCCAAAGTAATCTCTTAGCTGAGATAAATTTGCGGGAGGAGGCCAGTCTAAGATGGCTTGGATCTTCTACTGATCAACCTGAACTCACTTAACACTTATGATATGTCCCAAATACAATATCTCTGTCGATCCAAAATCACATTTAGACATGTCTTTGCAAAGAGACACTGTTGTTCCAGAATTCCCAAGACTGTATCCAAGTGCTTCAAATGTTCTTCTCATACATTTTTTTATAGATTAGAATATCATCAAAAAAACCAACACAAAATTCCTCAAGTTCTTACCAAAAACATGATTCATGCATGATTAGAAATTTTCCAGAGTGTTGGTGAAACCAAAGGGCATAACCAGGAACTCAAAATGTCCATAGTGAGATCAAAAAGTAGTCTTCTAAACATCTTCTTCCCTCATTTAGATCTAGTGGTATCCAGACCTCAAGTTAATATTTGAGAAGTATACTACACCATGTAGTTCATCAATCAACTCATCTATCTGAGATATGGTGTACCAGTTCTTAATGGTATTTTTGTTCAATGGTTGATAGCCTATGCATATCTGGAGAGTGCCATCTTTCTTCTTTACTAGCACCATAGAAGATGCAAAAGGGCTAGAGCTTGATTTGATGTAGCCCATATCCAGTAGCTCCTTTATTTCTTTCTCTATCTCTTCCTTATACATCCGGGGATGGCGGTAAGGAGTGGTCATAACCAACTTTAATCTCAGTTTAAGTTCTATGATATGATGGAAACCTCTATTTGATGGTAGTTTAGGAGGAATTCTATTGAAAACCAAACTACACTTATCCAAAATCTTTTGTATATCAATATGAACTTGACCATTCTTACCTTCTGAAGAGTTCTTTGAAATCACCAAATAACTAGCAGTCCAAACAACTTGGTTCTTCTAGAAGATCCTTTGCATTCTCTTGGTTGAAACTACTTGCGAACCACCATTTGTCATTCCCTTTAGGACCACATCCTTCCCATTGGCTTTGAACTTGATCTGCATTTTTTGGTAATTTGTGGTGTACTCATGTAATGAATGTAGCCACTACACACCTAAAATCACATCAATTTCACCCAAACCAATGACATAGAAATCATCACAAACCTTATGATCTCCAAATTTTATGTCCAACTTCCAGACTTTCTCCTTGTAGGGTAAGTTATACCCATCTGCCATAGTGAAAGTAGACCCTTCAAAATTCTCCACATCCAACCTTCTCCTCACAAGTGCCTCATCAATGAAGTGAGTAGCTCCTCCATCAATCAGGACAGTTACTCTTTGTCTCACAAGGACTTCATGAACCTTGAATGAATGGTATCTATGTGCGCTGGATAGAGATGCTAGATTCCACCATTGTCCTTCTCCTAATCTTCCTCCTTTGGAGGGATGCCTTCTAGATCATGGAACTCTTTAGACCCATTTGATTCTGATTCTTTGTTAGATGTGACTTCTATATAGTGGACTTGCCCCTTTCCAAGACACCAGTGTCCCGAGACCTGTGGTTCTTTGCAAGAAAAATGAAGTTTCTTCCTTCTGAGCTCATTCTTGGTTTCAACATCACTCTTCCTAGGTGTGGTGGGGGGAGCAGGTTTTTGAGCAGTCTAAGGCTTCTTTTGGAAACTTCCTTTTGGATTATTCCATTTTGAAGGTTTCAATTTTTGTTGAGGAACAAAATTCTCCAGATCAAAATCCTTCTAGATAGTCTCTTGAAGTGATGAGGGGTGGAATGAATTCACCAATCCCTTGAGTTGTTTCACCAAGTCTTCTATGAATAGGACTATGAGTCTCCTCTTTGAGATGTCGGTTACCATGACTGATAGCTTCTAGAAATTTGCAACATATTCCTCCACGCTCCCTTTTTTCTTGAGGCGAGCCAATTCTCAAAAATGTTCTTCATTGGATCTCTTCTATCAAATCTCTCAACTAGTTTGCTACAAAATTCATCATAAGATTTGATCAATTTGTGGCCTTGAGTGATCAGACCATGGTACCACCAATCATGAGCAATTCCTTCCAAATGTAGGGTGGAAAATTTTATGGTATCTTCCTCTGACATTGGCTTAAGTGCCAAATATGTATCAAGTTTCTACAACCATGCCCTAGCAGTGCTTTTCTCAAATCCATCAAAAGGGGAAATAGATAGCTTTCCCAACGAGTGCACCAATTATTTCAGTGTGAGGGGTGAATGGTAAGTTCCCCTTTTATTCTTCTTCATTTCCATGATATCTCTCAAATACACTATCTCTTTGATTAGAGGGTCCAAAGCCTTATACTCTTCATAAGCTCTTGAGATGTCATCTTGGAGGGTAGTTTCTTCTTTTGGAACTTCTTATAGTATTTGAATGAACTTAGGTTTAAGGGGCGTATTACTATAGTCTACTCTAAAACTTTGTGTAGTAATCACCTTCTCCTTCCCCTTTCCACCACTTGATTCACTGCAGGCACCAACTCCATTTATACTATCATTTTGGTTCCTTCATTAGTCTGCATCCACTAAAACATCTAGCCAAGCATGTCGACAAGATGATCTTTCCCTTGTATCATTTTCTCAAAATTTTCTTCAGCTTCATCATCCTCCATCATTTCTCCTTGACCCACTTTCTTTAGTTCTCTCCTCCGGAGTATGATCTCCCTTTCACTTGGAAATATTAATCATTAAAAAACCCTACACACTAGCAAAATATTTCTTTGATACCACAGTAATGTCCCTAACACATAATTTTAACAAATACTAATTTACAAATGAAACTCAAACACAACAAATAGGTACAACAAATATTACTCCAAAATATGATGAGAACTCCATAAAGTATGTATAATATATTGACTACAATTTAGAACAATGATCTAGAATGATTTGCCAGATCACCAAAAATCAAATAACAATAGTAATAACTTCCTACAACGTCCTTGAAGCTCAAATGCGATCCCTGAATGAGAATGTCCTTAGGAACCGAAGGTGTTTCATCATTTGATCCTATTGAACATTGGGTTTTGTCCACAAAAGGAGATAAAACACAAGTGTCCTAAATTTACAAGAAAATGACATAATAATTTGATGCCCTTACATGAATTGATTTCCTACATTTATATGCTAACAATCCCTTTAAGGAACAGGCCGGCCTTCAGCCCAATTGGCACCAAGGCCCATAATTTGAATTTCCAACGTGCTACATTAGGTTGGCCTTAAGGCCAACTTAGATTCCTTTGGAATAAGAACTCCACCCCATGGATCCATCCATGCACTTGCCTTACCCTTTCCCACTTCTTGAAACTCTATTGTTACTGCTTCTTGATCCCACAATGTCTTATCCTTCAAGCCTATAGATGTGGGTGCTAGTAGACTAGCATAGTCGCCTCCTAATAGCAATATATTTTCACTACCATATCCCTCTCTCTTAAGATTTGGATATGATGTGCAAATGTCATGATGGGTTCTATGTTCTGAACCGCACACTTGAATTTTCTCCTACGAAGAAATGCAGAGGGATTCCCGAAATTGATTTTGTTCGAGTACAGTGAACCTGAATTGATGATCTTCTAATGGTAATATCTTCTTGGTATTTGATCCTTTTCCCATGATATATGGATAAGTTATGGAGCCTTTCTTAAAAATGTTATGTCCCAAACCACAGATCGATATTTTCTCCTATGAAGGAATGCAGTAGGATTCTTGGATTCCACTCTGCAACTATTTTTTTGGAAAAAGGGACATGACACACACCTTGCAAGGTCCATTACTTTATATGTGGACCCCATGATGATATTATTTGCATGTTTGCATATTTAATATACATGCATATTTGTGAGTGCTACTCTTTTGAGAAACATAATCATTTAGGATTCACATGTATCTCAAACTGTAGGTAAAATATAATTGTAAAATTTGCATACCTATTCCATTTCCCATTTAGTTCGTGTCTATTTTGAGGAAATGTCTTGATATATGTACATGGTAAAAAATTACACGATCTTGTATGAAGTTGGATTCATTCCTTTAGTATTTTATCCATTTACATACACACATATCCCAAGACACTTAGCCTTACCCTAATGTTATAACGTATATTTCTATACATTTGCCTTGTCCATTCATCTATCGCATTCACTTATGCACCTACCCTCGTTTATCCATTAGCCACTAAATATAATCATTTGCACACATTGGGACACTTTCGTGGTCTCAAGGGCGATCCCATAGTCATGAACTTGTCCCTTTTCATTTTAAATTAGAATTTCAAATTTTACTAGGCCTCATTCATCCTCTTGTCTTGAACCAACTAAACACGCATATAGCACAATTTGACACATGTTCTAGTATTTAAAGATATTTATTGTATTCATTATAAACACATTTAGAAACATGTTTTGTGTTTATATATATTGTATATTATCATCTATTATATATTTGATGTAGGAGCATCTGGGTGCATGAACAATCATGCACAACAAAAAAAATGTGTGTTGTCTTTAATTTCTCATTTTTGGTTGTTTGATTTTTGATATTTTAGGCATGATTTTAGGGCACTTTTCACACATTTCCAGCATATTTAAAATCAAATTCTTATACGTATTGGATATGTGGCACCAAAGGCTTAATATTCATGTGTATGGAGGCTTAAAAATTGAATTTTTCCTCACCAAATTGGAGGATAAAAAATCCAACACCTAGGCATGTGAGTGGGCATTTATTTTAATTTGTAACTCACATTTGTATTTAAAAATTGATTCTTAATTGATGGTGGAGGAATCTAGATGTTGGGAAGTGGAGGTAGTGGAGTGAGACAACAAAATAAATTTTTTAGCAAACAATTTGAATTTTTCCTGAAGGAAATGAAGAGGGGAGGAAGAGGGGTGAATCCAATGCCTAGAAAAGTAGAGTAAATCATTGAATATAGCAAATTTTAGAAGAGAGTTGCAATGCCCAAGATTGAGAAAAGAAAAGGAAAGCATAATGAATAAAATGATAGAGAAATGAGGCAAAAAATGAAAGAAACCACATCTAGAAATGAAGTATTAGAGATTGGGAGCTGATTTGAAGTGGTTGTGAGGTCATTCATGCCTACAACAAAGTTTTGGCTATGATTAGTTTACTCTCTATGGCTTGTTGTTACAAACTGTGGAAGCTTGGAATGAAAAATCAGATTTGTTCATTTAAATTTCTTGCAATTACATATGTTAGTTAACATTGGGAATGTGTTTATCTAATTCTTAGTTCGTAATTTTGAAAAAAAATAATCTTGTTTGAATTGTTTGGGTTGCATCAACAAAATTTTTTTACAATGTGGAATTTTATGGGTTTTTTCTGAGTTGAGGGGGTATTTTTGGGATAAAAATTATTATCTTATTACATTCCTATAGATGAATATGGGGGTTTTCAATATCTAATTTTTCATTAGAAAATACATTCAATAGATGGTTCAAAATAAACTTCAAAAGAGGGTCTGTCGTGAGTTTTTGAGTGTAGTTTCAGAGCTGCATGAATTTTCTTTATGGGACTGCAATATTCACATTGTTGTTTGGAGTTTGATGTTTGACTTGCATCAATATTATGTATAAACTCTATATATTATATAAATCTTATATATTATATATAAGTTTTTGTGCACATATATTCTTTTATTTTCTTGTATCCTATATTTAATATGTTAGGTTAGTATATATATGTATTCATGCAATTTTTATGTTAATTAAATCTATATTCTTATGTTTAATTTTTTTGCTAGATTATTTTCTATTATAAGCATATATACTTTCTTTATATCTCCGTATGTATATGTATATTTTCTTGTAATTTTTATGTTATTTATATTCTTATATCTTCTTGTAGGTAAAATAAGTTGAGTCCTATATTTAATATGTTAAACTAATATATATATGTATTCATGCAATTTTTATGTTAATTATATCCATATTCTTATATTTAATTTTTGCTAGATTATTTTTTATTATTAGCATATATATTTTCTTTATATATACGTTCTTTATATTTGTGTATGTATATGTATATGTATATTTTCTTTCAATTTTCAGGTTATTTATATTATTATATCTTCTTGTAGGTAAAATAAATTTTGAATCTTATATTTAATAAGTTAAGTAAGTATATATGTGTGTACGTGTGTGTGCGCACACATATATACATATACAAATACAAATACATATATATGTGCATTTATGTAGATATATGTACACATACATATATGTACATATACATATATATACATATACACATATATGTACATATACATATACATACACATGTACATATACATACATATATATATATATATATATATATATATATATATATATATGTTATTTATATTCAATTTTTGCTATATTATTTTTTATTAATAGCATATTTACATTCTTTATATATATATATTCATGGTTGTCTTTTATTATCTGTTTTATATATATTTTATTTGTGTTTATTTTTTCTATATTTATGAATGTTTTGCTTTATATTATTTAATTGTATCTATTTGCTTTTTCTCTTTCTTTTTAATCCTTCTATGCTTTGTATTCATTTTTGTGTTTTTAGTTTATATTTGAACATATAATTTATATTTAATTTGAATTGAATTTTTTATAATACAAAAATTAAGTTATTTTATTGTATCTTCTTATATTTATGTTTTTTATTAATTTAGTGTTCCTTGCTATATTGATTTTATTTTAGTTATATTATATTTCTTACTATGTATATATTACATACAAGATAATATATATTGTCTACCTTACTTTGTATTTTATTCATTTTATTTTCATTGTTCAACTTTTATTACTTCTTTTTTATTGCTTAGCTTTTTTGATTTCATTTTGGTATTTTATAAATCTATGCAATTTAAGTCTTCCCTTTATATATTTTATTTGATCTTTCTATGCTTTATACATCTTTAAGTAATTCTAATCTCCTTAGAAAAGAGGTTTTTTTTTTTGGCAATATTAATAAGTTTTATTTGCATATATTTACTTTAGTTCTTATATCTATTATATTTATGAATGAATATATTATTTTAAATATATTTATGCTAAAGATTATTAATATATGCTATAAATTACTAATATATGTTATAAATTATTAATATTTGTTAAAAATTATTAATATATGCTTAATATATATTAAAAACTATTTTAAATATAGTCAATATATTATTTTAAATATATTTATGCTAAAGATTATTAATATATGCTATATATATATATGCTAAAAACATGCTAAAGAGTATTCATATATGCTATAAATCATTAACATATGCTAAATATAGTTTACTAAAGATTATTAATATATACTAAATATACTTAACTAGTTCATTTCTAAATTATAATAAATAAGATTATTATCTTATAATTTATAAGAGTTTTGCTAGATTATTGTATTAGAAAGTATATATTAGCATACAATTAATAAGATTATTATGTTATAATATTTATACTTTCTTGTTATTCTCTTGTTTTTTCTTTCTAGTTTATTGGTCTTTGTGGTCAAGTTAGTTCTTCTTAATACCTTGTTTCTTGTACCAACCTCTCTTACCCCCCTTCCTTCCCTTCCTTTTTATACAATTTTTGGTCTCTAACTATTCATTTTACTCCTTACGTTCTTTACTATCATGATGATGGATCATAGAGTGTGGTCCAAAACGTTGATACAAAAAATTATGACATAATCTAATCCAAAAATATTTAGCAGTAACATTTAGAAACAATTCAAAATCATTCATTCTAGAACATTAGAGCAATTGTTAGCAACATTTTGATTTCATATAATTAAAAAGTAACAAATATGCTTACTAAGACTCTTTTGTGTTCAATTTTAAGAGGTTTGATCTAGGATAATTTATCTCCTCATAAAAAATCAACAACACTTAAGGCATTTCTAAATACCAAGTCCCCATATATTCAAGAAGAGGAAAGCACAACATCAACAATTAGGTAAAACTGCATACTAGAACATTACAATTGCAAGGACGAGACAAAGCTTAAAGTATAGATCTAATGATTTTGACCTAAATCCTCAAATTTGTCCTCTAATATAACACAAAAACACAAACACCAAAGTATTTTACTAATAAAAATATTGTCTCCAAATTAAGGATTAATACGTAGATTCTAAAATATCCTTCATTTGACTCTCATTCTTCAACCATCGAGTGGAGCATTTGACACCCCACTATATTTAACTAACCTAAATTAATAAAATTTAATTGATTACATTTATTTAAAATTAACTTAAGTTGAACCCAACATAGTCAAAGATTTCTTTATAATATAATTTTAAAATATTTAAATTATACTATATTTTAAAATTAATATTAAAATAGAAGATACTAGAAAATACAATTTAAATATAATATCATATATTGATTTAATTGTAATTATTTAATTTTTTTTATTTTTATGATTATATAAATAATATATTTTTGATATCTTTTTAATAAATGTATTGAAATATATAAAATAAAATGAAAGATCTTAATGATGTTTAATCTTGAAAAAATATCAATTTAAAAGACAAAGAAATATATCAATTTAGAGACACCTAATAAATTTTAATAAATATATATCTCAAACTAGAAAATGCAATTTAAATGCAATATTCATATATTGATTTAATTGTAATTATTTAATATAAAAAATCTATAATTATATAAATAATATATTTTGACATCTTTTAAATAAATATATTTAAATATATAAAATAAAATGAAAGATCTTAATGACATTTAATCTTTGAAAATATCAATTTAAAAGACAATGAAACATACCAATTTAAAAACACCTAACAATTTTTAATAAATTTAATATAAATATCTCAATGTGACATATCACCTTTAAAATATACGATTTAGAGACACCTAATAATTTTTCATAAATTTAATATAAATATCTCAATGTGACATCTGTCGACTTGAAAAATACCGATTTAGAACCACCTAATAACTTTCAATAAATTTAATATAAATATCTCAATGTGACATCTGTCGACGTTTACAGATATCCAGACAGAAAGCATGATTTAAATTCAATATAAACACCTCAACATCATATGGGTCGACGGTTACAGATTTGCAAACGAAAACCGTCATTTTCAGTCGATGAAACTTTGACGTTGAGAAACAGTATGTCGGTTGTCAGTGTTGAAAAGATATTAGACAACCTCTCCATGGGGGAAATGCGACAAGTATAAGCCACGCGGCTTAATCCTGAGGTTTTGACTGCTGTATAAGCGCTAAGGTCCGTAGACTTTCTGTTTTCTTGTAGTTGTTTTACCTGCTGGTCGGAGCTTACAAAGCTATGGGCTTCGAGGGTAAAACCTACCCGAGTTTTGTCTTTTGCTGGCTTTGATTGGCCCCTGGATTTATCTTCTTCGTTCTAGATTCAAAATGAAATTTATTTAATACAGTAAATCAGCACATACCTAATTAAATAAATAAGTACTGAAACCCCTGGGCAGCCATTAAAGCTCAGTGAATTTAGAGTTCCAGTGCACGAATTCAGAGTCTTTGCTGTGAAAAAGCAGCAGCTTAGCTTTGCTTTTGTATTAAGGCAGGCTTGTCCTTTTTTCCGAGATAAATTAAGAGGTATGCTTGAGTGGCAATTAAGAGAGGTAGGGTAAGCTGAGGTAAGTTCGCAAGTACAGTGGTGTAGGTTTCGTTTGTGGTGTTTCAGAGCGATTAAAAAAGTAAAATTTGGTGGTTTGCTTAATGAGTTAGGGTAGGGCGTTTGAGACGGTTACGCCCAGGGCTCAAAAATATTAACTCGTGCGGATTAGTTTCACAGGGGAAACATCCGAGCCCCTTTGAGTCGCTAAGGTGCGCATTGGTCTCGCTTTTGCCTACCCGGCAAGAGGGTTTGTTCGTCGCAGTAGCAGAATAATTGTGTTGAAGGGGAGGGAAAGGAAGGATGCGATGGCCTTCATCACGGGCGTTGTTGTGGGATTTATCGTCGGAATTGCAATTGTGGTTGCCTTTGTCCATTCAGAGAACACGCGAGCCAGAAAGCGAAGCCAGTTGGTTAGTTGATTCTTTTCATTGTTTTTAAATTTTTAAGGCAATGCTAAAATGTCGTGATTTTCTTCAAGATTTTAGTATTCTGTAGAACTTAACTTGTTGCCAAAGGGTTACTGCATAAAAAAAAGTGTGTACAAAATTTGAAGAAATGGCATTTTGGATGATACTTCAAGTTCCATTATCAGGATGAGTGATCTATTTGTACAACGCCATTACTCTGTTAGAAGTGATGTTTCTTATCGAACTTATTGCAGTTCACCTCAAGGTCCCATGCTACTCTGCATCTTGTTTGTTGCACTGTACTCAATATAAGTCTTGAAAACATACTTTGTTCGGATCGTTAGACTAGCTGATATCAATTGCAGTCTATTTTATGAAGCCCATAACTACTAGATTATAGCCACCTTTTCATTCAACTATTTGGGGTTTTCTTTCTTTCCTTAACCTTCATGCTCTTGTGTACATGGCCTATATAACCAACTAAAGAGATGTGTACCACATTTCAGGATATCCATTACCCCATAATATCATATGCCTAGGTACGTAACATGGCTTCCCTCCTTGACATGTTTTGTTCTGAAACATGAATAAACTAAATAATGAGTTTTCTGCAAACCATTATACAGCGATGCCACAATCTACGTTTAACTATCCATATGTGATCTTCTTGGGTAGCTTGTACCTATCTCCGAAACTTGTTCCATATTGCCAGTTTGTAGATGAATGGTTTACAACTCTTTATACTACGTTGCCAACCTATAATATTTAATATTTAGTATTTTACCAATACTTGACATAAAATCTGGCCAATCCCAAAGCAATGTACACTTAGTTCCCGTCCAATATACCATGCAAAGCACAAGGATTTATATTACAGACACATTGATCACATCTGATCATCCATGGATGCTAATCCAATCTATTCATAATTGACTTTTTATGCATAATGATGTCTTTCAGAAAGTTTATTCAATGTTTTGCTTTCTCTCTTTTTTTTCTACTTAAATATGTAAGCATTCATTGAGAAAGTTTAGCCAACAAAGGTTTGTTACAGGCCATGAACATTGCAGCTCTATCAAGGTTAACGGTGGATGATGCAAGAAGGATAATTCCAAAAGAATTCTTCCCACCGTGGGTTGTTTTTTCCAATCTTCAAAAGGTAAACAATTCTTTTGTGGCTTGAGTAACCTCTTATATGGGCTCTTTATCAAGAACATGTATGGGATAACTAAATTATTGCATGTCCATAATGTATTCTGCATATTTATGGGATTGCTATCAGATGATCACATAAATCTGTACTTTTCTGTTAATACAGTTAAACTGGCTAAACCATGAGCTAACGGTGGTGTGGCCATATGTTGATAAGGTATACTATAATACACTGCTATGGTAATTTGCTTTTGGATTAATTCTTTTTTGGGTCTTGGTTAACTTTATGTTCATTGCACTTAAATATGGATTCTAAATTTGATAATATTCATGACATACTTAACTTTGGTAATTAAGAAAACTATTTGTATTCTCAAATTTTAGTGTTTCAAATTCATCTTTCTCATTCTTATCCAAGGGTTTATAGATCTTAATTTTGCTACATTTTTTGAACGCTTCTCATGTTATGCAACAGGCAGCATCTCAGATGATCAAAACAATGGTAGAACCAGTTCTAGAGCAATATAGACCAGCCATTTTGGCTTCTCTCTCTTTTTCAAAGTTTACTCTCGGTACTGTTGCGCCACAGTTCACAGGTTTGCATTCAACCTATGATATTTAGCTATGGATATTTTGAAGAGGTTTTGTTGTACCATAAACAATTATTTCTTTGTTTGAAATATTCTTGAAAAGAAGATTTCAGTGTGTTATCATGCATTAATTTCTATACGTCCAAATGAAACTTACCAATAGCTAGCATAGTTTTGGCTAGTTTAAATAAGTATGTTTATTTAAAGCTCAATGTTCAGGAGCAGTGTCAAAGTGAAGATTTTACATGGTTCGTAACCGTATGAACAGGGTTTACTGGTAGGACGTGAAATATTTGTTAGAGGGCATCTGAAGTCCTCATTAAGTCTAAGGAGACTTTATCTTGCTAAAGATTTGGAATTGGATATACCTGTTTCCTATCCCGATTATGAATCATTAAAATAAATATTTGTAGAAGTCAGAATTACTATGTCATTATCAGATGGCATACAACAAAGAGGGAAATTTATGTTCCATACTTACTGAGTTAACAGTGACTAGTTTACACTAATCAACTTTTAACTAAATTCACAAGAAAGTTAATTTATTTTCTTGTTGCTTTACAGGAGTTAAAATTGTCGAAAGTAGTGACAATGCGGTCATTATGGAGCTAGAAATGCAGTGGGATGGTAATCCTAGCATTATCCTGGATGTTATGACCTTAATTGGTGTGGCACTTCCTATCCAGGTAATCACTAGAGTTCTTTTGCAATTTGAAATGCACTTCATTAACAATAATGTTTTAAATTCTTTTTGCAGCATCAGTATCTCTAGTGAAAAATGATCATTTGTTGTAATCTGTGATAGTTGCAAATAACAGCAAATTGCACACATTCTTTTGAATGCTCAGATATATAACAATTCAGATACTTTTATAGCTAAAAACTAAGGGCCTTTGCTCTTTATTTTGATAGAAATAGAAACAACAGAGTATGCATAGCTAAGTGACAATTTCACTATCTTTGGACTTGTATATTGAAGATGATTCAGAATACATTTTTGAAGATAGGTCATTGCTGATTAATGATGTAATAGCCGCTTCTACTGTGGTTGCTCTCAATAGCACTGTTAGGGATGGGTGAGAAGGGCATATGTTTTAAACTTCCTGTTATTGGATTGTTGAACACAACATCTAGTCACCATATCTCACTATTGTCAATGAAATTGAATGATCACTGACATGGAACCAATTAACTTATCAAACTTATCAATGCCCCCATATTCTACCTTTTTGATCAGGGTTACAACAACTTCGTACATGAATCCTATCAGCTAAGTGTAGATCCTAAGGTTCTAAGAAAACAGTTCTGACTTTTCCTTCTTTCTTGATCAGGGTCCTAACAACTTTGTACATGAAACCTACCAGCTAAGTGTAGAGCTAAGGTTGTAAGCAAACAGTTCTGACTTTCCTTCCTTACTTGACCATAACTTTTTAGCTCTTACTTGTCTTCTTATGACATGTAAATGCCAATGGCTCCTCTCATGTCTGCCAAACAATCATAATACAATCAAACAAGCATTCAACCATACAATATATACACAACAAAATTAATAATGTTACATAAGAAAGTGCTTTTGGATAAATCATAAAACTATTACAAAGATATGAAACAATTGAAATCTCCAAAATCCACTGAGTGATGATCAATGATTGCTTGTAAATCTGGATGGGTTGGAGCATTAGATTGATAGACTTCTAATGAACATAATTGGGCCAGAAGTCCATCAACTCCTTTCTTAAGCAACTTCTGCATTTGATGAGAGCTTACCATATGTAGGGACTTTTCCTTCAACCCTCTTCGCTCCATTGTCTTTCCTTCTGATTGAAATCTCATGAATAGTTCTTGGAAGTTCATCTCAATTGTTCCCAAAGTAGTAAGTCATTGTACTCCCAAAACAATATTTGTTGCACCCATGGAGATAGCATACATTGGGCTATCAAGGTTATAATCTCCCATGGATAATTTAATGCTATGGCATTTTCCAAAACAACTAACAATTCCACCATCTACAATCAAGACCAGAAACTCTGGAGCTGGATATATAAAGCAATTTAGACGAGTAGCAAGCTATTTGTTGATGAAATTATGAGTACTACTTGAGTCAATCAACACTGTTACTTTTTGCTTCTTTAAGAAACCCGCTACCTTGAGAGTTTGTGGGGCGCTAAAACCTGAGAGTGCATGACAAGAAATGATTGGTTTCGAATCATGTGATTCCTCATCCGATTCCCTAACACCCTCTAATATTGGTTCCTCTTCTTCCGCATTCAGACCTTCAATATAGAACAATTTCTTTTCATTGCATTTATGTCCTCGACTATATTTTTTTTCTCACAATTGAAACACAACCCTTTTGCTCTCTTCTCCTCAATTTGTTGTGGAGTCAACCTACTAGGTTGAGCAAGAGGTGTTGAATATCCTTTCTCTCTTATCCCATTAGCCCCTTGCTCTCAGGAATCGAATACTTCTCCTCTACCTTGCGTGCTAAGATAAAAGACTTAGATATAGAGCTAGGACTAAACATGTGTACCTCATGTTGAATGTGATTTTTGAGACCACCCAAAAATAAATCATTCAAGTTCTCCCTATAATTGTATCCACTCTTAAGGATAGACTTTGGAATTGTTGAATATAATCCTTGATTGATCCTGTTTGTTGAAGTTTAGCTAGCTGGCCGAAGAAGTTGTTTGTCACACTATTGCTATACTGTGATTGGAGCTCCTCCCTAAAAATTGACCATGAGACAATGAGACCCTTTTTCTATCGACGAGTACAAAGCCATTGATACCAAATGAATTGATCTGGTTCTAGATATAGGGAAGCCATTGTGACCATTTGTCCATTTGGGACTTGATGTACATCAAAAATATTCTCCATTTGGTTTATCCATGTTAGTGGATCCTTGCCATCAAACTTGCGCATATCCACCTTTGGTATCAAATTCCAAGATCAAGAGTTGCTGACTTGGATGATTCACTTTGCTTGCTTGAGACCTCCTTTCTTGGTTCATTCATATAAGCACTTAACATGCTTCGTATGTCTGATATATCTCCTCTTAGGCCACTCATCTCCATCTTCATCGATGTAAGAACCCCTATAGGTTCTAACTGAAATTTTTCTCTTTGCTGGTCTGAAAATTTCTGTCTTGCCTTCAACTTATGTTTCAACAAAGATTTACTATAACATGTAGATTAGAGGATTCCAAGCATAAATAGAAAGAGATGCACTAGAACATAGTTTTTAGTAATTCAACAAAAACAAGATGAACATACCCAGCAAGATAGCTTATCTTCTTATTTGATTTCAAGTTGGTTACAACAGAAAATACTGAATATTACAATCTGTTAGGTCTGATTTTGAGTTTCAGACCTTCAATGACACCCAGTTTGTGCCAAAGCACAAGACAAAACGCTAGCTACAAGAATGGAGAATGAAGCTAAGAGTGTGGGATGATAAGCCTGGCTGGAGATGACTGAAAAAAAAACACTTTAGCAGCTCACTGGAGTTTGAATATGCCCAGAAATTCTTCAAATTCGATGATAAATTCTGTTTGAGAACTGCTGTAGCAAAACCTGGTTATGTTTGAAGCTAGAAACCGTCCAGAATAGCCTTCTTTGCCACACAAACCTTTTGAAAGTTTCCTATCAATAAGTAGAGATGAAAGTGCCACCAAAATAAGGATGTAATTTGCAACTAGAACTTGCCAAAGCAATCTGTTTGAGCTCTGTGTTAAATTCTGTCTGAAATCAACTAACTTGGTGGGATGGGGACATCACCATGCCACAGGATTCAAGGGAGCACCACCTTGAATGGACTGAAAATTACTTTCAGTCGAGATTTCTCTCCTCAATCTGTCACAGCAAAATAGTAACACAAAAAAACATACCTTTCTCATCCCCCAAGCCTTCTTTAAATAGACCCTTAAGACAAGGCCTCCCTAGGGTTGAATTAGATTTGTTTTTATTAAAATATTAACTTTGCTTCAAGGTTAAGGCAACTAGCCAAGTGTCCCAAAGAAGATCAGATTTGTTCCATCAAAATATTCACTTACTTCTTGGCTAAGCTTCCCCAAGC
The DNA here is from genome assembly GCA_007115665.2 of Sequoiadendron giganteum. Taxonomy (NCBI): domain Eukaryota; kingdom Viridiplantae; phylum Streptophyta; class Pinopsida; order Cupressales; family Cupressaceae; genus Sequoiadendron; species Sequoiadendron giganteum. The sequence goes on along the minus strand of CM021102.1, from coordinate 594,674,592 downwards.
CTTTCTAGAAAAATCTGATTGCCTTTTTGTCTTTTTGGAGATTATAAAATTATATCTTGGAAGCTTCCTTCAGCCACCCCAAGGAAGATATAAGATTTGTTCTTAAAATATTAATTTATGGTAGCTTCTCCCTTAAGTTACCTAAACCGCCCTAGGAAGGGGAAGCTTCTAGAAGCTGATCAGATTGGATGAGGTTGACTCACCTCCTTGCTTGCTTGCCCTCCTTGTGTGCTTGGTTGTGCAAATAGACCTCCTTGCCTGCTTTGACCAGCAAGTAGACCTTCTTGCTTGCTTTGACCTCCTTGTGTGCTTTGACTTGTCAAGTGGAAAATAAGATCATTATTAAGCTTAGCTTGGATTAAAGGTAACACTCTCTTAATTCTCTAAATACATTCTACCAAAATTTAACTCTTATGGCCAAAAATCATTCCCTTATCACACCATCTAACCCACAGGAATGCTCGATGGGCTAGAATTAATCCACCATGATGTCATTCTAAGAGTGGGGACATTACAATCGATGAAATGTCTTCCTTGACCTTGCTGATTTCCTCATTGGGATTAATATCCTCTATTATTACCTCATCTTTATCAGTAGATTTTCCCAATGTGACAACTTTCTTTTTACCTCTTGTTTGAGGCCTCGTCATGATGGCATCGAATAATTTTTGGAATAAATCACACAAATGAAACTTAAATTCTCTGAAATTTTTGCTGTAACTTACTAAGGCTAAGATACCGCTTAGCTAGAAAAAACTCCAAGAAATTAGCAGATTTGCAGCCTTGAGAGCGAATTTGTTGAAAACCCTAATTTTGCAATAAATAACTTATTTTTGCTTCAATTTCTCTGAAATTTGGACTGTAGCCTTCTCTATTATGTCTTCAAAGACCCACTAAAAATCAGGATTCAATTTTTTTAGGATTTGGGAGATATGCGCTTTCCAAAAAAATTGGGCAGAAACCCTAGTTCTGCAATAATTCACTCAATTCTGCTCCAATTCCTTTGAAATCTGGACTGCAGCTTCTTGAATAAGTTTTTCAAAAACCCTTTAAAAATCGGAGAAAAATTCACCAAATTCAAAGAGATATGGTCTTCCCAAAATGACCTCCAATATTAAGAAAGTGCCTAGCTTCTACGGTGCCAAGATCATGCTCTAATACCACTTGTAATGAAATAACTTGCACAATAGAAGAATATGATAGGAAATATGTTGCAAATACTTGGTAATAACTGAGAAGAACAAGCCACTTCTTGGTGCCAAGATCATGCTCTGATACCACTTGTAATGAAATAACTTGCACAATAGAAGAATATGATAGGAAATACGTTGCAAATACTTGATAATAACTGAGAACAACAAGCCACTTCGTGGGGCAAACCTCCAATATCTCCAATGAGAACACAATTCGCAATATGATGCTGAAATATGACTCACTACCTCCTATATATACCTTATTTATGCCTAGGATATCACCCAGGCCTTAGGCCGATCTAAATAACTAAATAACAATATAATAATAATAATAATATGACTTAATTAAGAGTTAAGATAGCCACAAGTCGACTATTTATAACCCCTATGTACACTAATATTAAGGGCGCAGCATTCTATAACACTTCTTTGGGTTCCACATGCATAAGAAGACATTGAGACACCAAAGGAACATGTGCTTCAAGAGATTGAACAAATGGTATCTTTGACACTTGGATAATATATCATACACGGACGTGCAAAATAAGAATTAGTTGGGGCATTTGAACCTTTTGGAATATAGAAGGATCATGTAATTCTTCCCCTTTGTAACTAATCTGTAGGTTCATGTAATCTGCTCGTTTGCTATCAGTTTGCTATCAGTTTGGACATTGCACAAACTCCATTGTGTTGTATTGCATTCTCAGCACCATATGATCCATCTTTAAAATTTAACTCACATGAATACATACTTTTGGTTTGTACATCTGAATATTATCATGTTCATTACAAATAGAAGAGTTACATTTCTATCCCTTGTATTCAAAAAAGGTGTAAAGTTGATTCCTCATTTGTTTCTGTATTTTATTGCATCTTCAATATAACATGCAGGTTCATGTAATCTGCTTGATTGCTATCAGTTCACTGTACAAACTCCATTGTGTTGTATTGCATTCTCAGCACCATATAATCCATCTTTAATTTTGACTCACATGAATACATACTTTTGGTTTCAATGTCTAGCATTTGTACATGTGAATATTATCATCTTCGTGACAAATAGAAGAGTTATATTTCTATCCCGTGTATTCAAAAAATGTGTAATGTTGATTCCTCATTTGTTTCTGTATTTTATTGCATCTTCAATATAACATGCAGGTTAATCAGTTAGATCCCTTTTCTAGCTGGTTTGTGATTTTCATCTTGCCAGGTCTAGCTTTGACATGATCGTCCAAACAAAAGTATAGAATAAACAAGCTAGTGGGGTATCACATCATTAAATTGCATATGAAACTTTTATCTGTTTCTATTAATTTGCTAGTGACATTGACAGCATCTCTTCTAATAATATCTATAAAAATAGGCAGGCAAGCATACGTTCCTAACTATTTCGTGATGATTTTGGCTTGACAATCAGTATATGTGCCTTTAGCTATGTTGTTCTTGGAGACACTATTGACTCATTCAGCTGGTGGTGGCTGGGAATAAATAGAATGAGATGTTTGGATTTGGCACCTTATGAGTTTATTATTGTCTTTTAAATTGTGTCTATTTTCCATAAATTCTTGTATTTCTTCTAAGCTTTTATGTTGATGTTATGATATTAACATGATTACTTTTGTTGTTACAAATCCAGTCGTAGCCATTCTAGATTAGTATTTTCAATTTTCAATGAGAGTTACATAAATCCATATTTGATTGATATCATCCTTATCTTTTTGTTTTCCTTCTTGTGCTTCTTGCTCCGCTTTTTAATTTGGGCATTTTTCTTTTGGTAGTAGTTCTTTTACCAATTTATATGTATTTTTTTAATCTAAACCTTTCTTTTTAAGCAATTAATATGCTTGGCCAAACAATCATCTTACATTTGTATCTGCACTTGTGTTAGGGAGCTAGACTGTATTCGGAAGAGAGAAAAAACAGCCATTGTTTAATTTAATCAATTACATCTCAATGTTATTGAATGATGCCTGACCTAGCATCATATTAGTGTTAGTACCAAGAGTGGAGAACAAATAGGGATAGGGGCTATTGAAGTGAACCTGATGAAGGTCCAGTTTGGATTGATCCTTTATCTATTTAATCTGATTGGTAAATTGGGGGATTGATGTCCATCCTTGGAAAGTGACTCACTCCTTCATGTCATAATGATTAGGATTGATGTTAAGACTGTATGAAAGTGAAATTGCCCCTTCTTTTCATGTTCTAGAATCTATGCCATGTATACATGATATTAGACAGCGGTCACATCACATATATAATAGAATATGAGGGACCGGTCATCTATTGTAATGCCTCCTTTCTAACCAGTGCTTTGGGGTTTTGGGGTTAGCCTATGACTACGGTTCCCGTAGGCTAGTGAGACGTTTAGGGAACTCATTGGGGAGATTCAAGCTCTTTAGTAGGCATGATGTTTCATTCCGGCTTATTCAACTTAGTGTTCTAGCATTCAGTTGGCCGTTCGAAGGCATTTAAGGAGTTCACCATTGATACTTGCTTTTTATAGAAAGTAATATCAGGCTTTGTGATGGCATACCTCCAGTTGGTAATGGTGACAGGACACTCTCGCGAGATTATTGCTAGACTTTTGCCAGGAGTTATTGAATTAATAAGTCATGCTACTTTAATGATATTCTATTATTAACATGACTTATTCATTTAATGTTATAAAGTTACTTTGATAAAGTACTTTATAACTTGGTCGTTAAATAAAGTAATAAAGTGACTTTATTAAAAGAATGCATTTTTTAGTCACTTTATGAATATTTAAGTGAAGGGGCGCTTTTCAAGACAAAGATAAAATATTAAAATATTATGCAAAGGCAAGTCGACGTGGGATTTTGAGTTGGAAAGATATTAATATTTTATTGTTGAAAAAGCAAAACCCTAATCTTGGGCATGGATTTGGAAAAGGCAAATGGAGAGGAAAGAACACTGTTTTCATCATCCAAGTTTAACTTCCAAAAACAAAAAATTGAGCACAGGGTTGTGTTGTGACCTATTTCACACATCGCCCCATTGCAAATGGGGAACCCCTTCTTTTTGCTTTTTGCTTTTTTTTGCCTCGGCAGCGCGACTGCTTATCACCATTTTTTTACAATGAGGAGTTAGAGTTTGTAGAAATCATCTGAGCCAAGTAGAGAATTCAAGCCCGTATCAGTGCCTAGACGTCATGGAAAGGCTTGGAAGACCCGGTAGACAAGGAACGCCATTGCTTTTGGTCATTTCTGACACTTCCTATTTTTTAGGGATTTTGCTTTTTTTGCTTTTTGCTTTTTGCTTTTTTTTTGGCATTTTTAGGCCATTCTGGAGTTCCTATTTTTTAGGGATGCTTTTTGCTTTTTCTATTTTTAGAAAGTTTCTATTTTTGGAAAGTTTCTATATTGGGATCCCACAGAGCATGAAGTCAACACGCCTCCAGAAATCATGAAAATCAAGGTAAAATGGCAAAAGTTTGGTGAAAATGGCTAAGTTTGATGAAGGGCGCCCATGAGGAAAGAATGGCAGACAAGACATGAAGTTCGCCCTACCTTTGGCATGCCAAAGGTAGGCATTGGCAAGCCAAGGCTGAAGTCCGCCATGGCATGAGAGACCTCCAAGTCCGCCCATGGCTTGAGGAAGCATGAAGTCCGCCCAAGGAAGGAAGAAGTGGATGGCGAGGGAAGAGGCCAGGTCCGCCCATGGCACAAGAAGGCTGAAGTCCGCCCTTGGCAAGGCAAGGTCAAAGTCTGCCCAAAAAGTCAATGGCATGACAAGTGGTAAAGTCTGCCCAAGGCAAAGCAAGACCAAAGTCCGCCCATGGCAAGGAAGAAGCCAAGTCCGCCATGGGGAGAAAGGGAAGGATGAATGGAATGAACATGTGCCAAGTCCGCCCATGGATCAGGCAAGGCTAAAATTCGCCATGGCAAGAAAAGGGTGAAGTCCGCCCTAGACAAATGGAAGATAAAATACGCCATTGGCAAGGAAATGTGAAGAAATTCGCCCAACTTAGGAAAATAAAATTTTATTTTTCTAAGGCATAAAAAATGGAGAAATATCTAGAGGAAGAAGAGGTTAGGCCGGCACAAAAATCACTCCTTGGCGTAGCGGAATGAAATTCTTTGACACAAAATAAAGAATGTCTAGCAGAGCAAGTATGAAGTCCGCTCCTCTCAACTTGGATAAATTCCTAAGGCACAAATAAAAAATGGCAAAGTGGCAGAGAAATCTCCAAGTTCGCCCACCCAAGAGGAAAATTGGCAAATCTACTGAGAAGTCTGCCCAACTTTGGAGGCAAGGAAAATTTCTAAGGCATTGGCAAAGTGCGCCAAACATGAGAATGTCTAAAGCACTCACCAAGTTCACCTAGTATGAAGATGGTAGGCCGAAGACAAAGTCCGCCCAAATGGAAGTGCACGTGGTCTAGCCGAGGATGAAGTCCGCCAAAGCATGTCTAGCCAACCTTGAAGTCTTCCATGCGCTTATCCAAGCCAGCTTCAAAGTCCGCCTTGTCCAAGACACAGCCAAGTCCGCCAAGGAGAAAGAAAAAGAGTTGGCTTGTCAATGAGGAAGTCTGCTCAAGCACAATAGAAAATTGGCATGACATGTGCCAAAGTCCGCCAAGGTTAGAAACAAACATGGTAAAATTTGCCAAGAGGAAGCAAAAGAATGGCTAAGTGTGGAATTTTCCTACAATAAAAGTATCAAATTTTGACTAAGTGTTGGAAAGAAAACGGGAAAAATGAAGAGGAATAAAGAGGAAATGAATAAAATTCTTGCCCAAGGATGGAGTCTGCCCTACTTAGCACAAGCCAAACTCAGAATTGAAGACAAATCCACAGGCAAAGTTCATTCGAGCATAGAGATGGCCAAAATCTTGGCTAAGTGTTGAATGGTCCACATGAAGGCATTACAGAATTAAATTGAATAGCCAAAATTTGGCTAAGTATGGGAAGTAATTCACAGAGAAAGTTCCAATTTCCTCCATTATGGTGAAAGCACAAGAGAGTTCTCCAAATTCAAGGCACTTGAAGGAATTTCAAAGCAATCAGGAAGGAAAAGTTCAATAACTGCTCCAAGGGGAGACTTCCAAACTTCAAATGCAAGTGAGAAGAAATCAAAATTCCGAAGGAAATCCAAGATCAAAGCTAGGAAGGAACAAACACAAAAGACAGAGTCGTTGGCAAAGAAAGATATTCTAAGGCAATTGCATGGAAAAAGAACTAGGAGACCAAGGAGGACATCCAACACGCTGAGGTAGCGCCTCGTCATCTTCCAACCAATCAAATTGTTCCAAGTCAACATGTCTAAGTTCAATGAACCTGACTTATCTATGGAGTTGGTTTATATTTAGCAAGAAGGACAAGTGTCCCAAGTTGTAATTTTCTCATTGGTCGAGAGGTAGTTAATTATGACAAGCCCTAATTAGGGTTTTATTTTGTAATCTCGATCGTTGATTCGAAATCAATCTTGGCCATTGAATTGTAATTGGGGAGCCTATAAATTGAGCTCGCCTCTCATTTGTAAAGGGTGTGAAGTGAGTTGTATAAGATTGTTGCGACAAAACTATTTCCGTTTATAAAAGCTCTTGTGCATGATTTGCTAAGAACCACTTTTGTTTTCAAGTAGTGTGCAAGGTTTTCATACTTCTCCTTCAACATCTAGAGTAGAGTTAAAGTAGTATTTCATCTATATGTTTGTTAGTGGATGATAGATTTGATAGCAGTGGTGGATGAAATTAAGCTCATACTTTTGTTGAATGGATGATTTGCATTCAATGTGTAAAGTTAGCCTGAGCCATTAATTTGTGGATGCTTAACTTCTGTTTGTTTTAATTATTGATTCAAACATGAAAATCATTATCACTTCCGTTGAAGATTGCACCCGCTTTGCGTAGTTGTCCAAAGGAGGTGAAACAAAGTGTGGTTACCCTATTTTATCTAGTCACTGCCGTCTCTTGAGTTCTTAGGCATAGCTTAGACTTCTAAACCCTTATCTTTTTGCCTTTTTTTTGGAAAATCTAAAGTATCCGATAGAAAGAGCCTTCAATGATAAAACTGTCTAAGTCCTATACTTGCAAGCAAATTATAACATAAGTCCCCTTGTGATTACCAGCAAATCACAACGCCCACTGGCATTATCCACATGTCATGACCTGACCAAAGAAACATTGGAGTTATTGCATTATTTTAGTATTTGCATCAACTTTTCAAGAGAGGATAAAGTGTCCCTTGGGCATTTTATTCTGTGTTCGGTGGCGTACTCAAAACACACACCAAAAAGTTGCAGGTATGAAGATTCAAGCTGATCTGAGGATGGGAACCCTCGATTAGGACAGGATCTACAGGCGTGAGAGACCATCTAAGGGTTCTATTATGGATGGATTCACATAGAGACCATCAATCTGAGCATTCACAGATTTATTTAGCATTTTACTTTCAGCATTTACAGTTTACATCAAAAGATTTGAATAAGACAGAGAGCATTCAGTAGTTGCATGCCTCTACAAGGCAAGTGGGTATTGATTACCTTGCATACTTCATTAAGCACATATTGGTTACCCAAATCAGGCTGTACTTGTTCAAAACCCTTGCATAATTCAGGCCGTACAGGTCTGCTATAGAGAACAGGGTTTATTACAGCAAAAAGGAGCATTAAAGTTGGCACATGGGAGTCTTGAGGCTGTACAAGCCAAGAGAGGAAACACGTGGGTCTCTAGCAGCAAACCGATTTGGTTTATAGGCTGCAAATTCCTTTCTTGAGGACGTCCAACAACATTCAACAAACCAGCATCAAAACCACAAAGAAAAAAGAGAAAATTGAAGCATGGTGTCGTTGCATCTGATTGCCGTTACTGTTGTGATTGCCGTGTAAAAACCTAGGTTCCGAACTATTGCATTTTGGCTTACGGGTATGATCTTATAATATTTTGAATAAATAAAGATTATTGGGTTTTCAATTATTTATGCAATTTCCCTTCCGTTATCGTCTTATGCGATTTCTTGAAATTTTCAACACTGCTGCCAGCACCAACAAAAAAACAAAAAAAACAGAATTTAACAGAAAACTCGATAGTCAGTTTTGAAACCCTGAGGGGATACCATATCTATCCTTTATGGATGGATGAGGACTTGACAAAATGAAAGATCGTTTATATGCTTGACCTCTAGGCATCCTCTTGATGGAGGAGGAGGACTTTTCTCGTGCTGACACAAAGGTTTGGCTTTGAGCTGGTATCTGTGACACACTCCATGGTAACAAAAAATAAGCATGAATGTCCTCAATTGACCTAGGAATTTTTTTTAGTTGAGATGCCAACTCCCAGTGGGCATTTTACAAACCAAAGTGGAAAAATAATTTTGTTTCTACAAATTTCAAAATCAAATTTAAGCATTTTATTTCTTTCCTATAGGGAAATTTCCCTCCATCTTCAAGCATATTCCAACTACATGGAATTACATTAAACTAAAAGATAATGTCACCCATCATTTATCCATCACACTCTTTCTTCTTTTATCATTCCCCTTTGTTTGATTCAAACATGGAAAGGCATTGGTGAAAGACACTACCAATTTAAGATGAAGACACTTTTTTAATCCACAAGTCTTTCATATTTTTGATCTTGAGTTTTACAAGTTTTTTATGAAGAACAGGTTCATCCATTTTGGTGTAGCCTTTTGATCTTATCTTTAATTCCATGGAGGCAAAAGGATGCTGTAAACCATCTCGCCCAACTTTTCCGCCCCAATTGGCTGATGGATGGATTTACCACCATATTTTTTCTCCATCTGATATGTTGGTATGAGATTTTAAAATTCCTAGTTTTCATCTTAATTTCTTGAATAATATTGTATTATCAGTCATTGAACTGCTCCTTATTGGTTCATTCTACAATAGTATTGAGCCACTTTCCACTTAAAGTTTTCGCCATATATTTTTATTTGGCAGTCCTATTCCTTCTTAGAGAGCCATTGCTTCTGCCTTATTATTTGTATTCAATCCCATGGACTGAAAACATTGACAGGGGTTGTCCATTATCATCTTCTCCTCGTGGTAATCCTGGATTTCCTTTCACAGTGCCATCAAGTTTTTTCCACACTTTTTAGGCCTTTTTATCCTATTCACACAAAACCCATCATTAGGGATTTTAATCAAATTCCATCTATTTTGAGTTTCTCAGCTTCTTCAGATGGCTTATTTGATAAAGGTTTCCAAGTATTGATTGATTCTAATGTTAAAGCTTCTATTCTTTCCCCGCCATTCTTTAGGTTGGATTTTCTTTTTCCCAAAAAGTTACTGAATTTTCATTCTGGGCACAAATTCCAAATTATAATGTTTAGACTTATTGTTTAAGTGGATTTAAAATCTCATCTTAAAAGTTGGCCAAATTCCTCTACTCTACATATTCCAGGCCAACCCATTGTACTTCCATTTTACTAAACAGTCTTCTCTAAATCTTCCTTGGCATCTTACAATGCAGAGTAGATAATCCCCATCTCCTGAGTTGATCTCGCACAAATAACACCTTGAAGGCCAGGGAGTGATCATTCCTTCACTGCTTGTGTGGTATCAAATGAAGAGTTTCATGAGCTGACAGGGTCCCATTTAATATCTCTCTTCCTGCCACAAAATCTTCTTTTTCTTCTTTATAATATTGTGTAACACTCATTTAAAGCTAGTTGCTGTTACTTTTTGTTATAATTTTATGAATGTATCACCTAAAGAGACTGGTCTAACAGCATCAAGGAATTTCACATTTTGTTTTTTCGGGGATTGAAGGTTTAGAAAGTTTTTTTTTCCAGTAAACTGATTTTTCATTCTTGATTCTGTTATTGCGTATATTATCTCCAAGCCTGCAAACTAGTGAAATTTCTGGAAGTATTCTGCTTCATATTCATTGAACTTCAGGCTTCTTCTGCACCTAGACCTTCCACAACTCTTTTGGATTTTGGATCCACCTCACATTGGCAGTTTGTTATCCTCTTATGATAGACTTCTTGGAATATATTTCAGCATTTCATCTTGCTGTTTTTGTCTTCTTTCTCTAGTTCACAAAGTTCTAAAATATTTCTCAACTTATTTTCTCATTTCCTTGTCTTCTATGACCACTTCTCCATTTTCCTTCGCTTCTTTTTGTTTGTATATTATCCTTTGTGATTGAGGCCTCAAAATCTCATTTCTTTTATTATGGGATCTAATGCTGGCATATTTTAGTCTTTCTAAAGTTGGTATTTCCTTCAATTTTTCAATATTGTAGACCTCACTAACTTATTCATCACAGTTATGTGTTTTTAATTGGCTCTTGTTTTCTTCTTAATGGTTTGTTTCATTGGCCCATTCCTATAGTGTGCGATCAATCTTTATTTTTACAAATACTATTTGAGATATTTCTAACTCTTCTATTATTGTCAAATATATTCTAATTTAGTGCCAAAAAACTCATGATTTGTGTCATAATTTTTTCTTCGCTTTCAATAATTGTTAAAGAATCTATTTCTTCATGTTCTTATTCATTGGTTGCTTTGCTTTTAAACCTTTAATCTTTTCAATTTTCTTCCGAATATCCCTTGTGAAGGCTTTCATTTTGAGAGCATAGGATCTATGTTGGCTTTTTATTTCTTAATGTTTCATTAGCTTATATTTCTGGGAATTTTTTTTCGAATGCTCTGTTTTCTGACAGTTTACTCCTTAAAGAAAACATTCATAATCTAGTTCCCAATGCTAGGTTTTCAAGTAAGCGAGAAGTGTAATGCTCTTGGAAGTTGTTTCGAGAGATATATTATAACACAAATCTGTACATAGGTGGTTGCGTATTTTACTATTTTCTTAATGACATGAGTTATACTGATAAACACTCTAATAAGATTATTAATATATTCAAAATGATGGTAAACCAAATAACCTAATCCACACAAGTGATTTTGTTTTCATTTTTTAACTGAAATCAAAATTTGGTGTCCATGGCCTTAAGTGTAACTCTACATTTTTCCTAAACTAAAGCCCTTCATTGCAAACCCTATCTCTCTATCCCATGAACAATCAAACATGGCTAGGAAGAACTCCTTTCTAAGAATTCTTTTATCTACTCGTTTCTTCCATTTTTATGTATGCTTATACATGAGTATTCCATAGTGAGCCAATAACTGATGAATTTTAAGGCTTTGCTATTTACAAAAATAGTACCTTTGGTTCTATCATTTTGTTCTCAATCACTAGTACTCGGGTTTTCTTTAGCCATTTGGAAGCCTTTGAAAATCTTTCCATTATCTGTTGTTTATGCTCCTTTTCATTGCTTTCTACATATCTTCCTGAAGCTTCTCATTCCTTGTTATAACTTAGCGTTTCCCCCTTCCATTGTGCATGTCTACCTTTTTCATTTTATTTCTTTTAACTTTTAATTGTGATTCACTTGTTGTCTCTTGCTTCCATCTTTGATCTCCTGGTATATGATCCTTCCTGCCAGTTTGTCCATTTTCCTTTCACAGATCCTTTATCTTTCCATACCTAATTAGTTGAAAGTTCTGTAAGATAGTTTATTATTCCTAACAGGTATTCTTGAATATCTCCTGTCATGGCATCCTCACAAATTTATGAATTTCCATTTAGAAAGGGAGTTGAAGAAATATAATTAATAATTTTCCTTTTTCCTTTCACAGATCCTTTATCTTTCCATACCTAATTAGTTGAAAGTTCTGTAAGATAGTTTATTATTCCTAACTGGTATTCTTGAATATCTCCAGTCATGGCATCCTCACAAATTTATGAATTTCCATTTAGAAAGGGAGTTGAAGAAATATAATTAATAATTTTATTTGTTTTCAGGTCAAGAATGTGGGTTTCACTGGTGTTTTCCGGCTAATTTTTAAACCTTTAGCGAATGAGATCCCATGCTTTGGAGCCCTTACATATTCTTTACGGGAGAAGGTGAGGTCACAAGATAAATGAGATGGATTTGCCATTGGTTTTGAAAGCTATTTGTTGTTGAAGGCATTATGGATGCTCTATTTATTATAAAAATGCTACCATGGTTGCAGAAAAAGCTAGATTTTACATTGAAAGTTGTTGGAGGGGATATGACATCTATTCCGGGGTTGTCTGGTGCCATAGAGGTGAGTTTCCACTTTGGTTTCTACTTAATGCTTTAATCAATCTATTTACTAGGGGTTGTCTGGTGCGATAGAGGTGAGTTTCCACTTTGGTTTCTACTTAATGCTTTAATCAATCTATTTACTAGAATTTACAGACAATTCTTGGTCATTGGTATTTCTTGAAGACTAGCTTTATTTTGTCATTTGACAAGCAATGCAGATCCATTCTTTTACTATGTGGTTGTCACCAAAAATTTATGTCAGGAACCAATGTCCGAGTCATCCTTGCTGTTAGTCTAGGATACCATGTAATTTATAAAATCGAGTCCATAAATTAGAGCTTGCAGATTCTGCTCTAAATTTGATTTCACTGAAACCTCAAAAAGTAATTGGATATGGTAGCATTGCCATGAAATAAGTCAAGATGTAGCCTATTATGATGCAACGTAAATCATTATATAACAAAGGTATCAGATAGAAAAAACACATTCTTGCTGATTCTTGTGTCAAATAGAAATATCCATGAGTTACCAAATTTGCGTGTTAAATGCAAAATATGCTCAAACTAGATCAGGAGGCAGTATAAAAGCAGATGACAAGAAGAACTAGTGCACAACCATTTGAAGATGCACAGGTTCTGTATTTCAAAATAATGTTTTATTACTATTGGATGATGGAAGTGCATAAATGGGATGCCAGTTTATAACATACATGAGTTACGTTGGATACCTAAATTTTAACAACATGACTTAATAAAGGGAACTAAACACCAATTTGCCTCATTATTTTGATTAACCTTGGTATTATTAAATAGAGATGTTTAAACTAGACTAAGTATATATATATATATATATATATATATAACACATGATCAATGTCAAACCATAGCATTCAAATTAATAATTCATGGATCTTGATCACAGTGTCCTCCTGTATTTCAAAATAATGTTTTATTACTATTGGATGATGGAAGTGCATAAATGGGATGCCAGTTTATAACATACATGAGTTACGTTGGATACCTAAATTTTAACAACATGACTTAATAAAGGGAACTAAACACCAATTTGCCTCATTATTTTGATTAACCTTGGTATTATTAAATAGAGATGTTTAAACTAGACTAAGTATATATATATATATATATAACACATGATCAATGTCAAACCATAGCATTCAAATTAATAATTCATGGATCTTGATCACAGTGTCCTCAGGGTTTCTTCCCTAATATAAGTCTTAACCAAAATAAGAGATTGTGGGGTCTTCCATTATCCCACCTTTAAGAAACTTCATCCTCAAAGTTTGATTCAAGACAGTTTTGGATAAATTTGTCATGTTTCTTGCGCTTCTTCCCATGTTGCCAAGATGGGATTGTATTTATCACACTACACCTTAACTTGATTGATATCATGTCATTGGAGTTGAAGTGTGTGTCGATCTAGTATTCAAATTGGTTTCACTCGAAGATTGCTATCATCATCCATTTGAATACAAGACTGATATTATATGGGTTGAACACATCATCGTAGTTGAAGTGTGCATCGATCTAGTATTTGGATTGGTTTCACTTTAAAATTGTTATAATTGTCCATCTGCATACAAGACCAACCCATTATATGGGTTGAACTAGTTATGTGTTTCTGCAACATGGATACATGGAAGATATTATACATTTTACTCTTGTGAAGGGGCAAGTAACTCTAGTAGCTCTCATGGTTTGCCTTTGAATCAAGACCTTCTGATTGCTTCTTCCTTGGTTGTGCCTTGCATGTTGTGTCAAATAGGGGTGCAAGCTCTAGGGTTTGCACCTTCCCTTTGATTTATGGAGACAGTTTGCTGATTATAACCAACATATTTCAAGAGACTTATTAATGTGGAATAATTTTCCATCATGATGCCTTGCTGCTTCAGATAGTGAAACTCATTCATTTGGGCAGTAAAGTATGTATCCACTAGATAATACCCACAAAATTTATCTTCAAACAATTTCAACGTCACAGTGTCATTGGTGATGGCCAACATACTCTCTTGGTGATCACAATGTTGCTTTATCAGCAAGTTGATATATGGTTAGTTGGGCCTTCTCATTGCTAGTTTACCTTTGGAGGTCAAAACAGCAACATATACCAACCAAGCAGGCTTTGGCATTTGTCCCAAAAAAAACTCCGTTAAACTTGGTGGTATCATCTTTTTGAGCTCCTTAGTGAAACATTCTAGCTTTTCTATATTTCCCTCAGCTCTAGCTTGGTCCTATTGGAGACTATGAGTGCACTCATGGTGATCTTTGCGCTTTGTTTCTTCCCTCTTACATTTGTCTTGGTGGTGTTTGGTCTCTCAACTCTCGTAGCATAAGAAGCAATTCTTCTTAAATTTTTATCTTGCTGGTTCCTCTTCCATTCTGCGATTATCCCTTTGTTCCAACTGCATTTGCCCTTCCTCATCCATTCCTAGACCATTCTCTGCCATCCTGGTACCTTTTTCCTTCTAAACCCACCTTGAAACCTAGTTAGCATCAATATTTGCATCAACTGAGTGGTTGCAAGGTTAGTCTCAATTCAGATGTATTTCATATCAATCAAAATTTTAAACTTGGTGACCACTAGGCCTTATGTTTTTGAACTGTGCTCTAATACCATGATGTAACCCCAAAATGGGCTACCAAAAGTTAAATCATTTTTTTTTGCTTTTAAATTTCAGTATAATATGTTGACAGATAACTCATAATTCATAATATGCTTTTTACCCTCAACCTTTTTTACATGGCTCAATTGGATACAAAGACATTCAAATGAATTTAAATTTTGATCTAGCCTCATAGGGTTTTGGGTACTTACAGGCACTAAACCTCTGCAGGAATTAGCTACTTGTGTTGATCAACTAACAAGGAATTCAAAGATTTCTGTTGACCACCATCATGTGGACCATACAAGTTAGCCAACATAAAATTTAGGCAGGAATTGAAGCTCCCATACATGTGGTCTAGTCCTTAGTCAACTCTACCACCTCACATGTGTTAGTTTTAGGATCAGAAATTCAATAAGCAGAAATGCAGCACATAAGACAATGAACACAACAAGATACCCTGGGAAAACCCTCCTATTCGAGGGAGAAAAACCCAGCAAATATATTGCTTATATATTGAAGTAATAAGAGCAGAAATCTGCTTACAACTCGGGCACAACACAATGCTGAATTTGATACAATGAATAATAGTGCTTCTCCTAGATGCGCAAATACAAATGAATATGATACTCCTTGAATTCGATCTGCTGTAGCAAGATGATGATCTTCTGCTCAAGTGCGAACTTCTTCTAGAAATGCGAATATGAAATGAATGAACTTGACGATCAAATGAGAGATCATCACCTTGTATTTATACAAAACAAAGTGACTCTTCAAGAAGGTCGGCCACCTTTTAGAAATAATTAATTACATGAGTCGGCCACAATGATAAATATTATTCATTTAATAAAGTGAAGCGCCTCTTCACTTAAATTGGACTACAATAAATTAAATAGCCATAGGCTATCATTTAATTTATTTCTTTTATTTAATTCGGCCGCTGGAAGTAATAGGCCCAACGCTGAAACATCAACACTCCCTCTCAGCGAGGGAGGATTACTTCCTGATACATAAGGTCATGGAATCTCTCAACATAACACTCGCAATGGCTACACCCATATGTGAGAAGAGAACACATCACGGAGTCACTCAACGTGATATTGTCCATCATGGCTACTCCCATGCATGGAAAGAACATGTGCACATGTGCCCATCACGAAGTCACTTGAAGTGATGTCGTCATCTCAACATGACGTCCACCATGGCTACTCCCAGAGGGTAGATAAACACAAGTACAAGGAAATCATCACGGAGTCTCTCAACGTGATGTTGTCATGGAGTCTCTCAACATGGCATCCACCATGGCTACTCCCAGAGGGTGGAACCATGGGCTTTCACCTCAAATTTCTCTCACAGAGAAAGATGCATTATCAAGGGCTTACACCTCAAATTTCTCTCACAGAGAAAAATGCATTAAAAGCAAATCACAGAAGATTACTGATGCTGAGTCTCCCTCTCAGCTAGGGCTTCATTCTCCACAACTCCAAGCTTGTCTCGGAAGTACACAAACTTCACTCTGGAGAGAGGCTTGGTGAGAATATCAGCCATCTGCTCTTCAGTACAAATGTATCTCAATTGGATAGCTTTTCTCAATACCATATCTCTGATATAGTGGTATTTGATCTCCACATGTGTTGTTCTATCATGAAACACTGGCTTGACAGAAAGCTTCACATAACTTTGATTATCACAATGGATGACATTTGGCTCCAATGATTGTCCAAACAATCCTGCAAGGAGCTTTCGAAGCCACACTGCTTCTCGGGCTGCCACACAAGCTGCAATATACTCTGCCTCTGTGGTGCTTAGTGCTACTGAAGACTGCTTCCTGCTACACCAGGAAATCATAGCAGACCCCAAATTAAAGCAACAACCAGAGGTGCTCTTTCGATCAGCTACACTCCCTAACCAATCAGAATCATAATATCCTTGCAATTGAAGATCTACACTGGAAGTATATCTTGAGCCATATCCAACTGTGCCACGCAAGTATCTTAGGATATGCTTAGGTGCAACTAGATGTATTTGCCTTGGTTCACTCATGAACTGACTAAGTGCACTCACTGCTTAGCAAATATCTGGTCTAGTATTGACTAGATACATCAACGATCCAATCAACTGCCTATAAATAGTGGGATCCACCAGATCTGAACTAGCTGCAAACTCACTCAACTTTTTCAAATTGGTTTCCATCGGTGTAAACATGGATTTGCAATCCATCATACCAAATCTCTTCAAGATGTCTATAGTATACTTTCTTTGACTTAGAATGATCTCATTAGGCCTTTGCCATACTTCTAATCCAAGGAAGTAATGCATATATCTAAGGTCCTTCATCTCAAATTCAAAAGCTAACTCCTTCTTGCATTTGATAATGAGATGTTCTTCTCCAGTAAGAAATAGATCATCAACATAAAGAACCAAGATTAATGCCTCACCATTAACTACCTTGAAGTACAGGTTTGAATCAATATCATTCTTGGAGAAGCCCAAGCTCATCAGGCATTGATCAATCCTCTCATACCAAGCACGAGGAGCCTGCTTAAGGCCATACAAAGCCTTCTTCAATTTGCAAACATGAGACTCCTTCCCATGAATCTCAAAACCATCAGGTTGCTCAATGTATACCTCTTCTTCAATCACACCATTTAGGAATGTTGTCTTCACGTCCATCTGATGTAGCTTCCATCCCTTAGCAGCTGCAATAGCAATAATGGTTATGATGGATGTATAACGAGCAACCGGAGCAAAGGTTTCTTCATAGTCTATTCCCTCTTTCTGAGAGAATCCTCTAGCCACAAAAGCTTTGTACTTCTCAATGCTTCCATTAGCCGCATGCTTGATCTTGAAAAGCCATTTAGAAGATACAACAGATTTCCCTTTTGGTCTAGGTACAATATCCCAAACATCATTCTTGATGATAGATTGATATTCTTTAGCCATGGCATCTTTCCATTCTTGCTAACTTGATGCTTCCTCAACACTGGAAGGCTCAAATTCAATGATATGACTCATCAAAGCAACATAGCTCGAAAACTGCTGTGGTCTTTTGCTTTCTCTAAATGTGCCTCTAGGAGCTGCAAACCTTTCTGCCTCCTGCATTGTTTGCCTAGCCCATAGAGGTCTTCTCCGACCTATGACAATATCTCTTGGCCCATCAGTTGGTTCCAAAGGCTCAATTAGATCACTATCCTCTTCTGGTTTGGTGGACTCCCTCTGAATCTCAAGAGTATGATCAATGTCCATGTCCTGAGGTGTCTCCTGATTCTTCTGATCTTTGTTATCTATCTCCATGTAAGAACCTTTAGATCTTTTGAATGCAACATCTTCTTCAAAAGTGACATCCCTGCTGATCTCTATCAGTTTCTGACTTGGAATGTAAATCCTATAGGCTTTTGAAGATTCACTGTAGCCCACAAATATTCCCTTTCTTGCTAGACGGTTCTAACTTAGTCCTCTTATCTTTAGGCACATGAATGTACACAGGACAACCAAAGATTCTCAAGTGCCTAATCTTAGGCTTCACTCCAGTGAAGGCTTCTTCAGGAGTCATATTTTCCAAAATGCGATGAGGGCACCGATTCTGAACATACACTGCGGTTCTAGAAGCTTCTACCCAAAGGAAGGTTGGCAAGTCTTGGTCATGAATCATGGCTTTAGCTGCTTCAACAATGGATCTATTCTTCCTTTCTGCAACAGCGCTTTACTGAGGATTGTAGGGGACACAAAACTCCCTCTTAATCCCTACCTCAATACAAAAGTTACAAAAGACTCCAGAAGTGTATTCTCCTCCGTTGTCAGATCTCAAAACTTTGATCCTCTTCTCGGATACATTCTCTACTTGAGCCTTAAACTCTTTGAATTTCTCAAGTACTTCATCAGATTCCTTAGACTTCAAAAAATAAATCCAAGTCTTTCTAGAGTAGTCATCAATGAAAATTACATAATACGAAAAACCACTCAAGGATGCAGCAAACATTGGACCACACAAATTAAAATGAATAAGATCTAGAATGCATTTAGATCTACTTTCACTACTATGAAAAGTACCTTTAGTATTCTTACCTAATGCGCATCCTCGGCAAGTACCTTCATGTTCTTGACTGAGTTTTGGAAGACCAGTGACCATCTTGTGCATGGATGAAGAGCTCTGAAATGGAGGTGAGCAAGTTTTCTATGCCAAAGCTTGCTTGGGCTGGTGGAATCATGCAACAAAGCTTGCATTGAACGAATTGAAAGCCTATAAAGACTCTCATGCCGAACACTAATTACTCAGGCTATCTTGATGCTAGAGTTCTTTACCCAAGCAAGAACTTTTCCTTTAAAAAATACAACTTGATATCCTTTGTCCTTCAAGGCTGAAATTGATACAAGGTTCCTCTTGATACTTGGTACGAACAACACATCACTCAAATGAAGAGAGATGCCGGAATCTAGGTGAAGAGAGGAGGCTCCAACACCTTTCACTGAATAGCATGCATCATCACTAATAATTACTTGCATGTTGGTATCTCTCTCTACCAAATCTGAAAGATGTTCTCTTAATCCAGTGATGTGTCGAGAGGCGCCACTATCAATCAACCATGTGCTACTATCGGTTGGAACACTGCTTGATAGGGCTGAGATAAATAGAAATCCACTTGAATTGTCTCTTGAATCCTTCTAAGGAGAGACCTCATCCACACCCACGGTATTAGCATGCTGTTTTGGTCTTGTTGCACAATCTCTTGCATAATGACCAAACTTGTCACATCTGAAGCACTGTATATGGGAGAGATCTTTCTTCTTCTTAGATTCAGGAGCACCATCTGATCTTCTATCCTTGTTCCTCTTGAAATTGCTTTTCCTTCCTTCTCTTCCTTTCCACTTCAATGTTTGAGCAGCAAGAACATGGTTGTCTTCATGATTAGAACTTCGTCCATACCTCTTGCTACCAACCTTGATTCCTCTTGAATACAATCTGCTCTAAGACGATCAAACTTTGGTAGCTTCGATCTTCCACTGATACGTTGGATGAATGGCTCCCAAGATTGAGGAAGACCGTTAAGAGCCAACATGACTAGGTCTTTATCATCAACCATACTACCAATGGCACAAAGCTGATCTCTTAACTCAATAATCTTCATGAAGAAAGAGATGATTGAATCTCCTTTTGCCATCTTGATGTGATGAAGCTGTTGCCTCAATGCAAGAGCTTGGCTGGTATTATTAATCTTTTATAATCCCTCCAAGGTTTTGAACATCTCATTTACTGTCTGCAACTTGGAGATAATAGGCACAAGGTGATCCTTCATAGAATCGATCAATATCTTCTTGGCCTTTGTGCCATTCTTCCTCCATTGTGTCTTCTCATTCTCATTGGAAGGTTCAGGTACTTTGCCTTCCATGAATTCCAGAATCTCATTTTCTTCCAATGCAATCAGAACTCTAAACTTCCAAGAAATGAATTTTGATGCACCTTCGAGTCTATCTTCAACCTTGAGACCGACCACCATTTTTGTAGTTAAGACAGATACACATTGATGAGAATAATGGAGAGGGATAACGCTGCTTATAAAAGTCTGATCAGATCTTTTCTTAGACCCTCTTTGATACCATGTTAGTTTTAGGATCAGAAATTCAATAAGCAGAAATGCAACACATAAGACAATGAACACAACAAGATACCCTGGGAAAACCCTCCTACTCGAGGGAGAAAAACCTAGCAAATATATCACTTATATATTGAAGTAATAAGAGCAGAAATCTGCTTACAACTTGGGCACAACACAATGCCGAATTTGATACAATGAATAATAGCGCTTCTCCTAGATGCACAAATACAAATGAATATGATACTCCTTGAATTTGATCTGCTGTAGCAAGATGATGATCTGCTGCTCAAGTGCGAACTTCTTCTAGAAATACGAATATGAAATGAATGAACTTGATGATCAAATGAGAGATCATCACCTTGTATTTATACAAAACAAAGTGACTCTTCAAGAAGGTCGGCCACCTTTTAGAAATAATTAATTACATAAGTCGGCCACAATAAAAAATATTATTCATTTAATAAAGTGAAGCGCCTCTTCACTTAAATCGGACTACAATAAATTAAATAGCCAAAGACTATCATCTAATTTATTTCTTTTATTTAATGCGGCCGCTGGAAGTAATAGGCCCAATGCTGAAACATCAACAACATGGAACAGACACTAGGGCATGAAAAATTGCCAATCCACTTGCTTGTGCCACTCATGCCCATGCTCTATATAATCTCTCCAAATCCTACCAATTGACCTTCCTTTACTTTGGTCTCCTACAG
The DNA here is from genome assembly GCA_007115665.2 of Sequoiadendron giganteum. Classification (NCBI taxonomy): domain Eukaryota; kingdom Viridiplantae; phylum Streptophyta; class Pinopsida; order Cupressales; family Cupressaceae; genus Sequoiadendron; species Sequoiadendron giganteum. The sequence goes on along the minus strand of CM021102.1, from coordinate 594,653,401 downwards.
CAAAAGAAATCTGGTTTTCCCTGACTAATGAATTGTTTTATGAGCATCTCTAGGTTGGGTTGCACACCCCTGATGTTCCAGGCTTTCAGCTTCATTCATTTGAATTGAACTTTTTCTCCTTATGAAGCACTTTGTTGAGCAGAGGTTGAGAGCCATTGGCCACCTCCACCATTGTTTCTGAAGTCTTGCTTTCTTGTTTACCCATAACTCTTTTTGCTTTCCCTGGCATCTGTTATTTATTCTCACTAAAAATTTCATGATGGAGTTGCTTCTCTACCCTTTATCTTTTGTGTTATTCGATTTTCGCTCCTCACCTTGGTCCCCCATTTGAATCTCTTCTATAGATTGAAGCCCTCCTTTGGTTACCATGGTCCTCCTCCATAACTAGTTCTGAGCCTGACAGATTTTCAGTTTTAGATTCATCTAAGATACCTTCAATGAATTATATATATATTATAAAGCATTGACTTTCAATGGTTCCTTCATGCCATTACATTCCAAGTTTTCAAATATGTAATGTTGCTTTAGTATGATCTCAGATTACATGGTGTTCCTTCAGGTTGGCCTCTTCTTGCATGCTAGTTCTCCACATTTTGTCCTCTTCGATTTAAAAGTGAGTTTTTTCTTCGGCTTCTAAAATCCTTACTCATCTACTTTTTCAGATATTCCAGCTGGCTAGTCTGCTGCTTCTCTACCAAAGTGCATTCCCTTGCATAGTGTCCATATTCATATTAGGCTCTATGTCTAAAAGCAATGTACTTGTGGTCAGTTAACTTAATTGACTGCAATCCAACTGATTTGAAGATAGATTTTTTTGGCAAAGGATGATCCAGATCCAATTCCACACAGATCTGCACATAGTCATTTTCTGAACACACATAAAATGACTAATGAAATTTTCAAAGATTTTGAAACACAATCTGTCCATGGCTTGTGTGGAAGAAGATATGATCCCATCCAAATTGAGGCTCTTGATGATATTTTCTTTTAGGGGCTGAATTGGATGTTACTATATACCAATACTTAATGAATAGATTCACGCTTCAAAACAAATAATGCCCTCCTTGGTGGATCTTTTCTCGATTTGATGATTTATTTACAAGAACCATACTAAAGTATCCTTTCGGGCAAGGTCTGATCTCATGGTCCCCATGAATTTTATATTTTTTTCTATACCACTCGTAGAAATCTTTTACTGACATTTGCATGCCCACGAATCTACAAGTGAAGCCTCTAGAAAGGAGTCGGTAAATATTACCTTGAAAATTGTATAAGTGGAGTTTGCATGAAGGGCTATCCTCCATTGCCTCCAAGCATGCATACTCCATTGATACCTTTTAAGAAAATTTCTGCTTCCTTGTGGCTCTTATTGCTACCCTGGTTTCCTTCATTGCTATTTGTGAGGTCCCTTCTGTCACTGCATGATAAAAGTTTTGCCCCTTGTTGGGCCCTAATCCCCCCCTCTTGTCTGCATTTGAGAAACTCTCTGCTTCTCAGCATCCTGTATCCTGTCAGCAACTCAGAATTTTTTTTTGATCTGTGTATCTACTTTTTCAGGATCCATGGCATCAAAACCCTAGCAGAGCCTACTCTGATGTTTTCTGGGGTATGATTTTCATTTAATTGTATTCTTGGAGGTTCTGTGTATCTATATGCTAATATTCCATGGCCCTATGGTGCCACTTGTGTCATTTCCACCCTCTTTGCATTTCAAGCATATACTTTGTTGAGGCTCAATTTCTTCTCCTTCTATATGCAATAGGAATTTGGGCAATTAAAAGTAGATTATTTTGTCGTTTGTTTTCTGACTGAATTTCGTGAACCTCTCGGGCAAAAATATCTAATAAGAAGTTTCTGTAATGCCATCTAACGAGGCTTTATTTTGGAGGCTCTGTATATCTATATGCTAATATTCCATGGCCCTATGGTGCCACTTGTGTCATTTCCACTCTCTTTGCATTTCAAGCGTATACTTTGTTGAGGCTCAATTTCTTCTCCTATATGCAATACGAATTTGGGCAATTGAAAGTAGTTTATTTTTTCGTTCGTTTTCTGACTGAATTTCATGAACCTCTTGGGCAAAAATATCTAATAAGAAGTTTCTTTAATGTCATCTAACACGGCTTTATTTCCCCCAAAATTGACATTTCCATTTATGATTATCTTTTCTTGATCAGGGTTTTTTAGGAGTAACATTTTTTTTTGTTAGGACATATATTGAGAAAGAACACAGTGGTATGCACCGCTTCTGTTCAAAAAATATGTTGGCTGGACTCTATGATTTAGATGTTCAAAGAAGCTGTTCTACATGCAATTATTTTTGTGGAATTTGGGGCTTGTGCATTCATATCTTAAATCCTTTATGTTGTTAAAGTGGGATGGGATTCATTGAATAGCCTATTATTATTTAGGCTGTGACAGGTATCCCTATTGGGCTCTCCAATATTCTATAGTATACCATACTTAAAAAACTTGGACTTGGCAGTAACTCATCTGACCCAAAAATTTTAAAAACTTGGGACTCAGCAAAAACTCAGGGAAAAACTTGGTCAATTTCTCAAACATTAAAAAATACACAATTTAAAAATAAAAATCATCAAAAACACACATATTGATTTCCTTAATATATAAATCAAAATTAGAGTTCAATACATATCATTGATCAAAAAACAAGTCTTTATACTTGCTAGGTCTTCTATGTGGATGCCATATTTTTTTTTGAAATTGGAAAATTGAAATAAAGCCTAGCAAAAGACAAATAATAAGAAGAATAAATAATCATCTCTATGTATTTCTTCTCATTTTGAATATGAATCTATGTTCCATGGAGTCTTGGGACAAGGGGACATGAGGGACATATCTCAGGGATGGGGGGACCGAGGGCCCAGAAAAAATTGTAAAATCATGCCCTAAATCTGTTTGCAGCATCTGGAATCCTAGATCTATTCGCAATAACTATAAAATCTTTGCCTCCTTGTATACTGAATATTGG